>OX377618.1:118450928-119043985 GCA_947397865.1 Polietes domitor | reverse complement strand
GGTGGTGGTGGTGGTCGGTATGTTGCGCTAGCAAGCGACTCTCATTGCCACCTCGTTTCCGTTTCAGATCATCTGAGAGTTTCGATTCACTTCCAAGCGTTCCGGCTGGTGGTGAATGTGTTGTCACTCTCTCGTGTTCATTTGTTTTGAATGTTGGCTCTCTGATTGTTTTGGCTTGCAGCTGTTTGTCGCTATTAGCCAAAGCTGTTGGTTTGTTAGTACCACTTGTAGTGGTAATGGTAGTGGTAGAGTTGGCCGTCGTGGTCGTGGCGGCGAGTGAGGTGAATATGTTGTCGGTGTTACTGGCACTGGCACAACTATTATTGTTGGTAGTAGTGGTAGTAGTCTCTGTTGGGCCGCAAACTTGTTTCGTCTCTACTTCTAAATCGATTTGTTCAACATTGTTTGTATCTTTTCTAGTCGTACTCATTAAATTTGCATTATCCGCGGAGGGCCACATCGACGGATGGCCCTTCTTTTCTATGTTATCTTCAATTTGAACCGTATTATTATTGGCTACGAGTATTCTTTCATTTTCACCGAAATCGCGTGCACCTCGTTTGAGTTGAATTGAAAGGTTACGTTCATTTGTATCCGCCGATTTGATAGAAGCACGACTTGAAGCCAACGAAGGTTTAGCACTAACTGACAATGGCGAGTGGTTCAGAGCTGTCGTACACTTGAGGCCGGAGTCATCGATAACATCGCATTCATGTTTGGCTGTCTGGCTTTGGTAACCGTAGTGGTGGTGGTGCTGCTGCTGCTGGTGGTGGTTTTGGTCGTGTTCGTCCAAGTGCTGTGGCGCTGCCATTGAGAGGAGTGAATGTCGTTTGCCAACAACATATGTTTTATCAGTCGACTGAGAACGGTGGTGGTTGTTCAAGTGGTGGTGATGGTGGTCATTTGCACCAGCTGTAAGCTTTTCAACATTCAATAAGGTTTCCAAGCTGCCACCGGTTGTGGTGTTGGTGCCATAACCGGAAGAGGTGGAACAATGTGATTGTGTCATACCCACCAACGAGTAGGTGGATGAACTTAGATCGGGTGCCGACGACTTGAAGCCGCCATCCAATTTATGTCCCGCCAGCTTCTGGTAAGTGGCTGCCACAGCAGCAGCCGCGGCAGCTTGCAAATTATTGGAACTCATTGCCGGATTAGGCAAATTGCTCTGAGCCGTACACCACAATTTCTGCAAAGATGCACACAAATTCTTCTGGTCACTATCTTGACCAAGGACCTGCAGCTGCGGCGACAGTTCGTTGGCATTCCAATAGGGGTAGGCAGACATCGGTACGGGTATAGGCACCGGCACGGGTATCGGCACGTATTGCGGTTGAACAGTGGGACTTTGTTGTTTCGGCTCGAACCTCTGGTTGGCCTTGGTAGCACCACAGCTACAACTATCCGATAATTGACTATTGCGTGGCGAACTTAAACGGTGATGCTTCTGACCGTGTTGGTCTTTGTTCAAAAATCTCGTCTTTATGCGCGTCTTCATGCTCATTTGATGTTGTGTGCGGGCGGCCGTTGAGGACCTGGTTAAATAGCCATCTGAACTGGAACTTTCGCCCTGCATTAGCAGTTCTTCATCGGTTCCTGTGTCGCTTTCCCTCACACGCGGGCAATAGATCAGCTGCTTGCGATACATCAGCGGCGATTCCATGGGCGAGGCCGTGCTATCGCTTGACTTCAGATCTCTGGACTGCCTTCTGCGTGTCACCAGTGGCGAGCCACAGGGGGAGTACAGGACATGCTTGGTAATACTGGTACTGATCATGGATGGCTCAAAGTAATCCCAATCACAATCATCTATGGCAATACTGCTGCAGTTGTGTGTGGACGATGAAGTTGTCGAACTGCTATCTTCGAACTCATCCTCATCGCGACACGAAGATGAATCGGTGGAATTTATGAATACCAACTTGAATTCATCAGCCTCCATATTGTATTGTCCGTGGTTAATGGTAATAGATTTGAATTCCAATTCTGAAGAGGTTTCCATGGTGTCGTAGGCATCTGTGGAGGTGATATTCAACATTTCGTGGTGAGTTAAGTTGGATTTCGAAATTCGCCTTTGTTTATTACCAACACCTTTATCAGCTATGGCATACATATGAGAACCGGGTTAGTATAGCTTTGTACAGAGAGAAAGATACCATGCCGTGAAGATGATAACACACTATCACACCACTAAATTTTTATAGGAAGTTTAAAATAAAAATATAAACACCGAAACCATTATCACACAATTACGCCCACAAAAGTTTCTGTTTGTTAGTTTTGTTGTTGTTGTTAATTTTATCAATGAAATTATGCAGTTCATGAGAAATGAGAGAATAGAAAAGAGTTGCCACACACTATGTTTTATAATGAATTGTTGGATTATTTACACTGACATGCGAAAGATTTCTTTTAATTTTTTGTTAATTACCAATTCAATTTAATTATATTGGGTTGTTTCTCTAAAAATGTTTTACTACAAAACCAGGTACCCTCTGAAATGGTGGTAGTTCCCCAGAGTCATCCGCAACTGAGGGTATGCTGCATGTGCGCATAATTATACCAAGCGTTCGTGTCGAGTTTTCCCTTTATTCCTGCTAAAGACATTTTGCTCGATTCTTTTAATTATAGGGTCCATTGAACCAAATTCTTTTTAGAGCCTTTAATGTCATGGCCAGGGTTTTAGATGATGATTCAGTATTTCTGTAAACGAGTCAGGGTATTGATGGTGAATATTATATTATCTTTCAGAAAATTTTAAACAGTAAACCTCTACAGTGCGACCTCTATTGGCGCAACTTATACATAGAAATTGCAAATAATCAAATTTGCGGCGCTGCATTAATCGAGGTTGAACTGTACCTTATATTATCTCAATGATAAATTATTAATATCTTATCATCCAAAATATACAGAAAATATGTCCTTATCATAATATATTGAATTGGATTTCCAGTTTTTTTATACAGACATTTCTCGCCTTTATCTAATTTAACCATATCTACATACACATGTGGACAGAAAAATAGGTGTGCATTTGTTATTTAAGAATCTGTATTGATATTGTTTTTGTTGTTAATTTATAACATATTAAAGTATAGACTGAAAGTATACATGTGCTTAAAAATTTGACCGATCGTGTAGGCTACTGCATGGCCAGCCGAGGCAGCCATTTGAATGAAATTATTTTCCATTATTAACCGAAGGGTTGTACTTTCAAATAAAAAATGAAATTTGAGAAAATATTCAGTAGTTTTTTATAGCATTTTCAAAAAAGAAATAGTTATTTGGCGGACCCTTTATAAAAAATCACTTCAAAATGTTTATAAAAAATTTTACTTTAATTTAGAAAAAAATTACTTAGTTTCCGGAATTTTTCAGCAAAGTTTTACTTAGATTTAGTAAAAGTGTAGTTGGTTTGAGGAAAATATAACTAGAATCATGTTCACAGCATGTACTACTTTTAGGAAAAGTTTGAACTTGATATGAGGCAATAGTGCTTTAGCGCTATACGACTTTCAATTTTCCTAAATTTTAGTTAATTATAATTAATTATTCATTATAGGGTTCACTTTTTTCTGAGTGTAAAAATTGAAAATCCTGCTGACAAGTTTATATTAGGCTGGGTGGCGGACCATACAAATGGAAAAAATATTTCCAGTTTTTGTATTTTTTCATAGTGACAATTGATAACTTGTCCATATTTGGTGTTAGTAAAAAATAAATAGCTGCAGCCAATACCTTTCGAATGATGTCTAAACATCGGAAGGAAATTGAAGCCGCAGCGCTCATTTCTGTGCAAATTTTTGTTCTGAAAATCCATTTCCTGTATTAAATTATTTCACAAGAATTGTGTCATTGACATCATTTATGCATCAGTCGAAAGGCATTGATTTTTTCTATTTATTTTCAAAATATTTCCAAGAAATATGAGTTTTTAACAGTCCCTTTGAAAAACTATAAACAAATCAATTTAAACGTCCAATAATACGACCAATGAGTTATTTTAAGACAAAAAAATACATTTGAAGTGCTTCCTAGGGTCTATTAACTCAGGAACAAATTGTTGACAAAGATGCAATTTAAAAAATTCACGGGAAAACATGATGATTTCTTTATGTATCGTTGACATTTTGGCTTCTTTAATTTCTTATCGATTGAGGCCACGAAAAAACTGTTGGTGGTGTTTTATTATTTATTTTTGTCAACTGTTGACAATAATTTGTGCAGACAAGAGGACGACGTCTATTAATTTAAATCTAAAATCATTCTATTTTCTTTGTCCTTTGAAAATTTATACTGTAGATTCAATGGATAAATTTTAAAAAACAACAAAACTTAGAAAAAAAAATATACAGTGACACACATAAATATTGGCACACCACCCATTTTTAAGTTCACAGTCAATTTTAAGCTTTGCCTGCACGTTATAATGTTTGAAAATATTTTTTTTATTTAAATGAATTAATTTGACACTAAATGCTGCGATTTTGATTTATAAATTTTCTTGATTTTTTTATCTAATAGAAAATAGGTGAAAAAAGGCACTTTTTTAGAGCACAAAAGTATTGGCACACATGTATTACTATGTGGCAACTTTGTCATTCAGAATTGATATTCTGGCAACGTCTTTGTTGATAGTGTGAATGGCTATTTACCGTTATAAATAATCAAGCTGATTTTTTTCTTGAAAAGTGATTAGTTGTGGCAATTATTGGTTGAAAATAATATATCAAGTGGATAAGGGTCGCAAACTTAAAGAAACGACCAAATCCCAGCGTAAAATTATCATTCATTTACACAATCAAGGTAAATCATATGCCGAGATTGGAGAATTGATAGATAGAAGCCGATTTACCATTCGCAGCATCATTCATCGATTTAAAGGAGCATCTAATTTGGAAAATAAACAGCGTTCTGGCCGTCCCCGAATCTTAAGTGATCGTGAATGCAATCAAATTGTTAGAAAAGTCAAAATTGATCCAAAAACAACATCAACTCAGATTGCTGCTGAGGTTAAAGAAGAATTTGGAAAGAACGTGCATGTCATGACGGTAAGGCGAGTGTTGCATAAGGCTGATTACAACGCGCGAGTTGCTAGACGTAAACACCTCATTTCACCTACCAAACAAAAAATCGTTTGGTGTATGCAAAGGAGTATAAAAACAAGCCAACTGCATTCTGGGACCAATTAATCTTCTCCGACGAAACCAAATTTAATATATTCCGGTCGGACGGAAGAGTTACTGTGTGGCGAAAACCAAACACTGCTTATGAAAAGCACAACCTTGCACCAACTGTTAAACACGGTGGTGGGGGAGTGATGGTATGAGGTTGTATGGCTGCCGGGGGTGTTGGAGAACTAGTTTTTATAGATGGGATAATGGACAAGACAGTATATCTCAACATATTAAAGGAAAATTTGAAAAAAAGTGCCGAAAAGCTGAACTTGCATTCTTCATTAACATTTCAGCATGACAATGACCCTAAGCACACGTCTCATATTGTTCGAATGTGGCTTACATATAACACTGCACACGTCTTGCCACAACCACCTCAGTCTCCAGACCTCAATCCAATTGAGCATTTGTGGGAAGAACTGAACAGACGGGTAAAAAAACGTGCAATTTCGAATAAAACTGAACTGAAAACCGCACTATTGGAAGAATGGCAAAACATAGGAGAAGAAACGAAAACGAAAATGTTTGTTCATTCCATGCCAAAACGACTGGAAGCAGTTATAAAACAGAAAGGATTGCCAACAAAATATTAATTCGCAAATATTTTTTTTCATAAGATATAGTTTAGGTGTGCCAATACTTTTGTTACCTGAAAATGTGTCTTTTTTACTTTTTTATAATGAATAAAAAGATATAAATAATATTGATAAGTCAAAATCGCAGTATTTAGTATCAAATTCGTTCATTTAAATAAAAAATATTTTCAAACAATTTTACGTGCAGGCAAAGCTTAAAATTTACTGTGAATTTTAAAATGGGTGGTGTGCCAATATTTATGTGTGTCACTGTATAATAGAATTGATGAAAACAACATATTTTAAGCTGGCTTCAAGAAAGTTTGTGGATGTTTCCGACTGAAATTAATCTTTCTTTGCAATAGTAAGTTGTAGTCTAGGAAGCCGTTATCGTTCGATTGGCGAGATTTTCTTAAACACTTCTAATATTATCCCTGCCTAGTCGTCGCTGCAATCGTGGAGTAATAATAACTTAATTCTTTATGACAGAATTATCATGAAATGTGTGAGAATTATTTTATGTTGTCATTTTTATATGAGCTTTGCATACTCTGAATCGTAACGTTTTCATCAAATAACTCCATAAAATCAATTATAGTAACACATCATAACATCTTCAAAGAAATGTCGAAAAACTATGTGCCTAAATCTCCTCTTTTTGGATGTTAATGATCCTTTATCTTTAACATCCAGGCTAGAATACCCCGTGCTGACGATCGACCATATGATCGACATCAGCTGATGCTGGCATGGGGAAGATCGACATCACCTGATGCACATTTGACATTCTGTGACGTTTTTGTTTGTACGATTGTCAGAGTTGTTTTTTTGTACTTCGTACGAAGCAGCAATACGTGCTAAAGTAAAATAATAGTTTGCGTTTTTTATAAATTGCCTCCACTAGACTCCGTCCAGGGGAGACCAGCAGTTCCACCAAACTGGTAGGATTCTGTTCACCCCGGTTGAGGGTAAACAAATAAAAATATACCTGGTGAAATTGAAATAAAAAATGTTCAATGTTTTTAATTTCAAAGTATTCCCACCTCGGTATAAATTGTTGCCTTTCAAATATTAGTGTTCGCATTTATCTTTATCATTTTGTATTTTTATATTATAAAATATTATTTTTGATTTGTATACCAATCTATCTATCTACGTTTTTCAACATTCAATTCAGTTCTCGATCAAATTCAAATAGTTAATTTTCCTTTCAGTTGAAGAAAGTTGTTCTGAACAGAAATCAATTTAAATAGAACTGACATAATCGACATTATATAGTTTTCATGCTTTTTCAATATTTCGAAGAAAAAAACATTTTTTGAGGTGATTTGAAAAATTGATATAGGACGCGACAGATAGCTGCTCCCTAGACCTCATGCCGAATCAATTTACATGTTAAAAATGTGATTTTTTCTGGGCACACTTACACTTTATCCCAACCTAGGCGAGTTCCTCCTACGCCATTTATTTTACAACATAAGCAACGCATCACTTAATTTGTGGCCGGAGATATCTATGAATCACCGAATTTAAATCTGCTTAGTTTTGGAGATATCGTGGTAACTAATTCACAAATAGTAATATTTTAGACCTTTTTTGTAGTCTACAATCATTTTTACGATTAACAAAGCCGTCAAGATGAAAATGATGAGGGAGATGATTTTGTTCGAAAATTCATATTCATATTTTTCAAATATTGCTCAACAACGTCTATGTCAAACAGTCGAAAAACCAAACGCTGTTGTCAACAGCAAGTATGACGATATTCAAATCTATGTAATGTATTCTTATATACCGCATTGGTTGCTTTCAAGTCTATCGAAAATACTCTTTTCCACAAATTGTCAACATTTAAATTAAAAACGCAAAGGTTGTGAAAATGGACCGAGATTAAATAAGGACATAAAAGGGCAAACAAGGAACACAAAAATACATAAATCGGAAAAGGGATAATACAACAAGAAATCTGCACTCACCTTTTACAGGTAGTAGTAGTAGTGAAAATCCCTTTCACAGAACACACACGCACACACATAGGCATAAAGTCATAAAATGCCAGACATGAAAATGTGCAAACCTTTTAATACCTCTATGCCATAAAGGACTTATCGCCCACGGAATTCAAAGGAAGCCTACGAAACTATAACAAATATTTGCTATTGCTGCAGCCTTTGCTGGTTTTGTTTACTTGGATTGTAATGTCCAATGTCAGGCAACGACCAGAAGCGCTGGGAAATTTACATTTCCTGCAAAAGCATTGTATTACAAAAATTGTATACCTTTATGCCATTAATTAATTTGGCATGATATAGATGCTAGAGTGGATTGCAATTACGTTAGACCTGTTGAATTGCAAATTTAAATCGTTTAAAAATTGCAAATTTGTTTTTGCTATTTTAAAATCTTCTGATTCGGATTCTTACTCTAAACCATATTGTAAAATCAATTATTTTTATCGATTAAATTACTTAATAGGGTAGACTTATAGAGGGTTAATTAATTTGTAGCGGTATTAGAGATGGGCGCGACTCACGTGAATTTTACTCACGTGAGCGTGCGTGAACGTGAGAAACGAAAAAATGTTCGTGCGTGAATGTGCGTGAGTCTAATTTCTGCGTGAATCACGTGATTATTTCGTGAGTCGCACATATTCATTAATTTTTTTATTTTCATTTTATTTCGTTTAAAAATGTAAAGTTTTCATTCAAAAAAAGTCATATATACATTTTTTCTAAAACAAAGTGCTTCAATGCAGGTATAATTTCTATTTTTCTATTATTTAAGCAAGTATTCCCTGCACCAACAATAGGCACTGCATTTATATGGGAAACACCCTTAGTGTTAGTTCAATAAAAAACAAATAAGTGATATCGGGGTATATGCTTTGATTTCTACTTCGATTTTATGTCAGTGTTCGATTTTTATCTTATTTTGCGTTGAACTATACGATACTTCACACTGTAATATTGTATACTACTTTAAAAATATGAATTTAAGACAAACATCGCAAACGTAGAGTGATTTAAATAATATAATTTCGGATTTGCGCAGCGTTACTCATTTCGATTTAGAATATATATATTATTTTCTTTCCGAAATTGTTTGCGTGATTTACGCGAATCACGCGTGATCGTGAGCAAAATTAATTTTACTCACGTGAGCGTGCGTGAACGTGAGTAACGAAAAAATCTTCGTGCGTGAACGTGCGTGATTAATTTTTTTTCCTTCGTGAGCGTGCGTGAACGTGAGCCAATAATCACTCACGCGCACATCTCTAAGCGGTATTAGATATTGCTGTGTGAACAGTTTATTTAAACCTTTAAAAAATGCATTAAATAAAATATAATTTGTGTTTCTGTGATATAAATCAATCCTCTAGTGGGTAAACTCATTTGCATATTTTTTATATCTCCCACAGAAAGTGGGGTTTGATGATTCGCCTTTTAAAAAGTAACATATTTGAAGTACTGTCATAGCGAGAGTCTTGTAAGACTTCATGTGTGAACTTGAAAATAGTGGGCGTGGCACCCCCAAACTAAATTAAAATCTATATTTAATTCAATGACAGCGAGAGTCCTGCGAGACGAGATAAAACTGCGAGAGACCATAGTGGTTTAAGTCACACTTTATCCGTTTTGAGATATGCAATGGTTGGCGTTTGAGTCAATTGAGAACTGCTTTTCCACCGAATCACAAAATTGTTTTCATAGAATATTCTACTACTAAATATATGGAACTTTTAAAAAGAAATCGGTATCGTTGGTATCTCAAAGGGAACCACTACCTTCAGCTGATGCACTGACTTTGACCACATTTATTCTCCTCAAAATTGAAAAAAATAAACAATTGAAAATGGTTATCTCTATAAAACCAAACAAAAAATTATTTTAATTCAAAAAAGTAATAATTCCTTACCTAATGTGAAAGGAATAAGAAAATATTTTAATTTCAAGGCCGATATTAAAAATATAAATACAACTTATAAAGGGTGATTTTTTAAGAGCTTGATAACTTTTTTTTAAAAAAAAACGCATAAAATTTGCAAAATCTCATCGGTTCTTTATTTGAAACGTTAGATTGGTCCATGACATTTACTTTTTGAAGATAATTTCATTTAAATGTTGACCGCGGCTGCGTCTTAGGTGGTCCATTCGGAAAGTCCAATTTTGGGCAACTTTTTCGAGCATTTCGGCCGGAATAGCCCGAATTTCTTCGGAAATGTTGTCTTCCAAAGCTGGAATAGTTGCTGGCTTATTTCTGTAGACTTTAGACTTGACGTAGCCCCACAAAAAATAGTCTAAAGGCGTCAAATCGCATGATCTTGGTGGCCAACTTACCGGTCCATTTCTTGAGATGAATTGTTCTCCGAAGTTTTCCCTCAAAATGGCCATAGAATCGCGAGCTGTGTGGCATGTAGCGCCATCTTGTTGAAACCACATGTCAACCAAGTTCAGTTCTTCCATTTTTGGCAACAAAAAGTTTGTTAGCATCGAACGATAGCGATCGCCATTCACCGTAACGTTGCGTCCAACAGCATCTTTGAAAAAATACGGTCCAATGATTCCACCAGCGTACAAACCACACCAAACAGTGCATTTTTCGGGATGCATGGGCAGTTCTTGAACGGCTTCTGGTTGCACTTCACTCCAAATGCGGCAATTTTGTTTATTTACGTAGCCATTCAACCAGAAATGAGCCTCATCGCTGAACAAAATTTGTCGATAAAAAATTTCGAACCGAACACTGATTTTGGTAATAAAATTCAATGATTTGCAAGCGTTGCTCGTTAGTAAGTCTATTCATGATGAAATGTCAAAGCATACTGAGCATCTTTCTCTTTGACACCATGTCTGAAATCCCACGTGATCTGTCAAATACTAATGCATGAAAATCCTAACCTCAAAAAAATCACTCTTTATTTACAGGTTGTTCGTCTAGAATCTTTTTATTGAAATTATTAATTATTTTATTCAAGTCATCTGAACGTTGACATTATACATGAAAAATGTAAGCTTAAATCATCTCACACCTATGTCAGTGGATATAGTGTGACTTACGGTACATTATCAAAGTAAAGAGAACAAATAATATATCTATTTTTTTGGATTTTCGTTCAATTAGCGATTTTTTAAAAATATTTTTTAGAGTATGTAAGTATATAGGGCTATCAAACCCCAGTATTACTTTGCTTCCTACATTTTTTTCAAAATCGCAAGTGGGAATACTAAAAAAACTACAACTTTGTCTTGCGAAAATATAAAATCATTTTGAAAAACTGCCCGCAACTACTAGTAGAACCTATGGCCACCTCTTCACAAAAACCTCAAGAAACCATCTTTGAACCAATGTAAAACACAAACCACGTACTACTTGAGCTACGGTAAACGCTACATTGCCCGCAACTACTAGTAGAATGTACGTGCCAAATTTCATCAAAATCGTCGAAGGTCGAATCTTGTGGAATTACCCATTATGCAACATATAGGTAATATTTCATTTTGTCATTTTTATATGAGTTTTGCGCACTCTGAAGCAAAATCACTCGTTTGAATTGTTGGGGAACATATTCCTCAGTTTTAGTTATATTAAACTAATTTTAAGTTCACTTTTTTCCTTATGTCAAGTTTATTTGTTTCGAAGAAAAATTAAATAATATTTTCCTCAGTTTGAGTAGATATTTAATTGAGGACAAATTTACTTTGTTTGAGGAAAAATAGCAGCAAAATTTCATTCAGATATAGGAAAAATTTATTTGGTTTGAGGAAAAATGTTCTACAATTTTCCTTAGTTTGTGCAATTTTTTACTTGATTTAAGGAAAATTGAACTATAATCAAGTTCAAAGCATATTATACTTTAAACGAAAAGTTTGAACTTGGTAGTATCAAGTTGATACACGGAAATATTACTTTAAGAAATTTACTTTTCCTAATTTTTTATTTAATTTTAACTAATTGTAATTTTATCGTTTTGTTTTCTCTAATGATATATTTGAAACTATTAAGAACATACTGTTGCAACTTAAATTCCCCAAAATTTCCAAAGGCTAATTGCTAAATTGTTTTATGGAATAACAAGTCGGAAATCGAGACGTTAATCTATTTACAAGTCAGTTGTGGAAATAAGAATTCAATCAGCATGGTCATTCACCGTAACGACAGCTTCTTCCTCAATTCGAAAGAAATAAGGACCGTGTAAACCACACCAAGCAGTCAATTTTAATGGCGTTCGCTCAAATAGGGCAATTTTGCTTATTGACGTAGGCATTTAACTAGAAATGGCTTTATCAGTAAACACAATTCTTTGATAAAAGTGTTCTATGAACTTCGCGAAAAATTTTGTTAAAGAAAATTTCCACAATTTTGAAGCTTTGCTCTGGCGTTAAACAATTCATGATGACTTGCCAAACCTTACTGCACAGAAATGTCAACACAGTTTGACATTATCAGCTGCCAAACCATAGTTATCGATAACGATAGCTCTCATGACGTTAATAAATAAAGTAATATAACCTGCTTCAGGATTTAATTTTACCTATAGGAATTATAAAAGATATAATTTTCGCACATGACAAAGCCCTACATATTCGTAGGCTTAACCCATTTTCGAACACTGTTCGATTAGTCGAACATCAAAGTTGCATATTTGTATATATTTTTATATATTTTATATGTATATATTCTATAATGTACAACATTTGGTTGGCATTCCAGAAAAAAGGGTTACAGTGATCCTGCATCTTATATTTGGACTTTAGAGGGGGCCCAAAGATATCGTACAAATAGACATATTTTCCAAGTACAAAATTATATAAATATAAACTTTATTTGTGTGGATAAAAGTCCAAAGTAATAAGTAAATGAGTTTTTCATCAAGACTTTTGCATTTACGTACATTAAGAGACGTCAACATTTGACATTTCGACAGTCTCACTTGGCGAAACTATAACTATGCAAAATCAGACGATAAGCCATCTCATCATTCACCACGGAACATCCTTTGCCCAGACAGATTCCCACGAGTAAGTAGGTGGTTGTCTGTTTGGGTGTGTGTGTGGGGGAATGCGGTTATGGGAAAGAGTCCTGAGTTTTGAGCAAATATTTGCGTGTCCTTGTTTGTTGTTCAAAGTATCAAATGTTTGTTTGTGTTAGTTATGAATTCCAAGTCCTTGACTATGTTCGAATCGTCTGCTTTCGCCTTCGGTAGTTTGTGTCACTGTCAAGCACTCATACGTGTGCGTATGCTTGTGTGGGTAGTCGATGTACAACATGCGTAGGCAAAAGTTGTTCCTTGTGAAAGGGTACGAGGAAGTACGAGCATAACTACCAAGTTGACACAATATTAGTTTTAAAATTAAATATTTTATTTGTATGTGCTGGTGTGTGGGACGATGAATGTCATGGTGTTATCAGAATGGATGGCAGACAGCAATCAATGTTGTACACTCTCATTGTTTGTCATGACAATTGTCTCTTGTTCCTTCATAAGTAGATACGTGTGTACATACAAAGTACATATAATATATGTATTGTATGTACATTAGAGATCATCAACACAAAATGTATCAAAAAAGTTTCTGTTCTAAATGAACTTTAGACAGGATGATGGTTTCCAAATTGTAGCCATGCAAATTTGTAAGTTGGTGGTCAGAAATCTGTGGTAAAATAAAGAAGTTGAAATGAAAGCAAATTAAAAATGCCTAAAATCGTGATGGTGCAATATTTGATGTTGAGATGCCAAAACTAGATGCAAGGAAAACGATGGCAATATTTTATTGGGTGTTTATCGTAGATTGAAACTATGTATATTGTCCAGTTCCGTGGACCCAGATTTATAGGTTTACTTTTATTGATTCCTCTTTTTTATATTTTATTTTTTGCAAGCGCCCAAGCTATATGCCAGTTGTTCCAATCAATGCACAAATTCAATTTTTTCGTTACACTCTAATGTGTGATAATATTTTATACAACTATTTGAGAATATTCAATAGTTTATTTGTTTTTGTGCTGAAGTTGTTGATATTCGACGTTGGACAAATGTAACTTTTTCTGATTTAATAACACCGGAGTCCTTTAATATCTAAAAATGATGGGACATCATTTGTTATTGATTTCAATTATATTGAGATGCTTTGCATAGTATTGCTCGTTATTAATGCTCTGTCTCCTCAGGAACTATTGACATAACACTTGGATATACTAGTATGTATGGACGTGTGTCCAAATCTACAAAGGACATACTTATATATGTCTTCATAGGAAGGATCTGCATAAATACACAAAGATGTTGCAACAAAGGTTACTTTCGCTTTGCTTTGTTATATTATATATGATGTACATACATTAGTTACGAAGAGCATCATGTAAAATGGAAGGTCACGCCTACACAAATGAATCACAGGTAAACCTCTTGCAGCACAGTGGCTTGTATGACATGTATACGAGTACATACATATACGTATGTACAGTGTCGGGCAAAACTAAAGTGAGGATAAAATTTTAAATATTGCACCTATATAATAAATATTCCTTAATAATTGATGAAGAATAATTCTCTTACTTTAATAAAATGACAATGCAAATACTTCATTCTTTAACAAATTTCTTTTTTTAATTGTAGTAACTAGCCTAAAATGCAACAAAACAAAATCACATCAGTTTGGTTGCTTACTTTTTTACTGATGGATAAAATTTGCCGCGACAAGTGTTATAC
The DNA here is from genome assembly GCA_947397865.1 of Polietes domitor. Classification (NCBI taxonomy): domain Eukaryota; kingdom Metazoa; phylum Arthropoda; class Insecta; order Diptera; family Muscidae; genus Polietes; species Polietes domitor. The sequence goes on along the minus strand of OX377618.1, from coordinate 119,029,520 downwards.
AAGAAAACTGTGATGATGCCCTCATAAGAGAATTTAAAAAAATTATGGAAAAATTATTCATTATTTTGAATATTTATTTATTTTTTTTCATTTATTATGAATTACAATACAAAGTAAATTTATATTCTAATTTTGGGTCCAGGGATCGAGCCGGGGTGACTAAGACCATTGTAGCTAGTTATTACAGCGGCAGACCAGAGCCTCTGGTGGGAATCGAACCCACAACCCCCACGCCGATAGCCGAGCACGCTACCAACTCGACTACCGGGACGCTCATTAATTATTTTAATAAAGCACAGGACTAATGCTTCATTCAATTGTCGGTATAATGGACCATTTCGTAAATAAAGATATCCTGCAATATGTTATGCTGCCATATATCGTTAAAATGAGTGTACCAATAGGATAATGACCCCAAACACACCGCCAAAAAGGGTGCAAAAAGGTTTGTTAATGATGGGGTCAAAGTATTGAAGTGGATCTCAACCCACAACCCAATTTATGTCACACTGGTGTACAGTAGGATGGGTCGAGGTCTATACAAATGGAAGCCGTCTGTGAGCTAAATGTTCCTGAAAACAACTCACGTTTCTCCCGTTCAATATTTTTGTGTTGTATTTTTTTAAATTTTAAAATAAAATAAAAATAGACCTTTGAGAGCACTTTAAATAAAAATTGTGATTCTTGTCTTAGAGTAACTTGTTGGTCGAATTATTGGACGTTTATAGTATTTTTTTGTGTTTTTCATAGTGATAACTGAAAACTTTTTCATATTTCGTGGTAGTATTTACGAATGATGCCTAAATGATGAATATCGGAACGGAATTGACGCCGCATCGCCCATTTTTGTAAAAAGGAGTTTGAAAATTTTATCTCTGAATAAAGATCTGTACCCATGTTCTATAACTCTCTCATCGAGAAATTTCTCACATGAAACATGTGAAATGAAACAGAAACACAAAACATTGTTTCTCGCAAGCAACTGTGTCTGTAACTTTGATTTGTGAGAAATTTCTGTCACCATATGTTTTTTTCTCACATTACTGGAAAATGTGAGAAAAACTCTTTCAGTAACATTTTCAGTCGTGAAGTATCAACTTCGAACTCTCAAATATACTCACATTTGAAAACATTGCGAGAAAGAGTATTTCACACATTTGTAAACCAAAAAATAGAAAAACCAACACAGAAAATCTATAAACGTTGTTATTTATTTATTAATTTGTAAAAAAAAATTATTTGATATTCTGGAACAGTAAACGCACTTCCAAATTTCTTCTTTCTTCCCGCTTAATTCGAGCAGATACACTATGTAGCAAGCAGCAATACGGCATACATTAAATAGCACAAGAAATAAATTATTGACACTTTTTAATAGATTTAATAAACATATGAATAAACGTATATTGTATATTTCTTATTTTTTGATTGTTTACTTGAAGTTTCTTCTTTTTACTTTTTTTCTGACATGTGACTGGAAAGATCCAATAATACATTGTCGTTTTTCGCATTGATTTACAGATACAGTTTTTACTCACATATCGAGAAACAGTTTAATTTTTTGTTTCAAACTTCAAATCGCTTATTAAAGGTAATTATGATGGTTACAAATGTTGTGAAAATCACATTCGAGATAAATAGATTTTGTTTTATTTTTTTTTCGTTTGTATTTTTTGGTCTGTAATCAATATTTAATTTGAACTGGGATATTGTCCTGGCTCAAGACCATTTTGCATCTATATTTAATAGCATGCGAATTTATATACAAACGAGAAAAATAAAACAAATGAACGTTGGCACGGCAGAAGTATTGCTGGGTAACTATACCCGCATATACAGATACTTACATATGCAACTCAATGAGATGCTTGTAAGAGCGCATGTGTACTTTATTACTTGGTGCGATTTTTTAAACGCAAATTCGGTGAGTTGTGCTTCTCGTTCGTTTGTGAGAATCATCTCGTTATAGAGGCCGGGTTTGATGTTGAAAAGTCGCTGCGAAGCCACTTGAAAAGACTTTTGACATGGTCGAAATCATGATCGTGGTAATCTGCAGCCAAGTAATAAACGTCACCATGCCATTTGTAAATAAATTCGCATTCTATTAAATATAGATGCAAAATGGTCTTGAGCCATGGCAATATTCCAGTTGAAATAAATAGATTTTTTTAATTTTTTTGGCGCGAAAAAATAATATATAGAAACAAGTAAAAACGGCGTTAAGTTCAGCCGGGCCGAACTTTATATACCCTCCACCATGGATTGCATTCCACAGAGGTTGTCGGTTTTCGTAGAAGTGCAGTAATATTACAGGAAAATATAAATTTTTCAATATAGGCAAACCAAAACAAATACAAATATTGAAAAATAATTTTATAAATAAATAATATATTTTAATTATTTCAAACCATTATTTATTTAAAATCAAAAAATAAATATTCTTATATTTATATTTTCAAAAAGCTTAAATACCATAAATATTGGTAGATAGTGGGTTGTATTTCCATTCTATTTTAATTCCAAAAGTACAAATTTTTAAAATCCATTATCAGACGTACATAGTGCAAAATAACCTAACTTCATGATTCAATCAATTTTTGTCGTAAAAGAAAAAGTACGAATTTGGAAAAAAAAACTTTTTATTTTGCGTGTCTATGCAGGCAGAGGAATGTATACACCGAATTCCATAATTCCAGCTGCGTCCATTTGGTTGGTACCATTTTTACCCCCTTGACGTTTCTACGCAACTAGAATTTCATCGTTTAGTTGGTAATATTTTTATCCCTCCGTACCGATTTATTTTTCATGTCTATGAAGTCAAAGGAATGTATACTTAGAATTTCATGACTCTAGTTGCGGTCATTTGGTTGGTACTATTTTTTATCCCCTTTTTCTATTTTGACTCCAAAAAGTACGAATTTCGAAAAATCAGTTTATTTTCCGTGTCTTCACACTCAGAGGAATGTATACTCCGAATTTCATGACTCTAGCTGCGGTCATTTGATTGGTACTATTTTTATCCCCTTTTTTCATTTTAAACCCAAAAAGTACGAATTTTGAAAAATCCGTGTATTTTACTTGTCTATGCAATCAGAGGAATGTATACACCGAATTTCATTATTCTAGGTACAGCCGTTTGGTTGGTAACAATTTTTATCCCTCTATTCCCATTTCACCCCTTAAAAGTACGAATTTGAAAAAATACTTTTATATTATGTATCTACTCAATTAGAGGAACGTACATACCGAATTTCGTGTTTCTAGCTATTGTCGTTTAATAAGTACCATTTTTATCCCTTTTTTGCCCAATTTCACCCCCTACAAATAAGAATCACTTTATGGTGCACGGTTTTGCTATAAGGGGAATGCTTATACCAAATATCAAGCAAATATAAACAGACATATTCAAAAAAACATGCTTAAATACGCTCCAAAATTAGGGATTATTATGGGTATTTTTAGTCCTTGTGAGGGAAAAAATTTTCCCTTTGGGCCGATTTCGCCCCGTTTCAATCCCAACCTATCTACGACTATAAGACGCATTTATGGAAATTTTGGACGTCCTAGCTCCTTTCGTTTAGAAGCTAGCGTGCTTTCAACAGACGGACAGACGGACGGACATGGCTAGATCGTCTTAGAATTTTATGACGATCAAGAATATATATACTTTATAGGGTCTCAGGTCGATATTTCAAGGTGTTACAAACGGAATGACAAAGTTAGTATACCCCCATCCTGGAGGTGGAGGGTATAAAAATTGGAAAACATTATTATGTTTTATTTTTTATAGATCAATTGATAAATTGTATACGCAAAATAATAAAAACATGAAAAAACATTTGTGGTTAAACATCACGAAAAAGCACTTTGTAAATAACAGAATATTTTTTTATTTTATAATAAATGTAAATCGCTATGCATAAGACTCTAATTCGTTTACAATGTGACTGCACATTTAACCCATTCAGGGCCAACAGTTTGAAAAAATGTTAAAAGATCTAAAAAATTGCAATTGGCGATCAATACCTCTCCAAAGAGTCCTTAGAAACACAAATCGAACTAAAAATGTAGAATTTATTGCGGATTATATAAAAATGCATCAAAAATTGTCCTTTATACTGAGTCATATCCGCTCTAGATTTTAATTTCTAGCGGTTTTTTTCTCAATGCAATTCTCACTGTGAATTCTTCTTAAGAAAAACCTGATTTATAGTGGTTATTTTGAACGCGCCCAGCTAACGAACGGATAATGATAAAATCGAGATATTTTGGGAGAACAACGACAACTTTTATTTTAAAGCCACTCTACTAAATATAAACGTGATTCCAGCAATACTAATCTAATCGTATCATTATTTTCACAAATGATATCAGGATTAATGAGGTAAAATGGCCACTGAATAATGTCAGCTGATCTGGCACAGAGTTTGACTCTACGGCACAGCATAAAGACCACCTACAAGACCACGACGTTTTCCCCCATGGAATTCCAGAGGAAATATGTTTCAATTCTTGTTTTCCAAGGATATGAAAAAGTCCCTAATATCAATATACCAACTAATTAAATGATGATGGATTGTTGCCACTTACATCCATTCAGTCCTAGACAAGGAACGTTTCGCATCTCTATCAACACACAGATTATTTTTCCATTATGTATGTGTGTGTGTAAATGCAGAACGTGAAAGGATTGCTGTGTTATAATCAAAGTGGGACGACCAGAGAATGACAGGGCTGGGAGGGTTGTTCTCGACAACTTCGAAAGCTCAATTAATTATGTAAAATGATCCGTACAAAGTTGAAACGTTTACAAAAGTATTAAGAAACTTTTCAAACTGTGTAGCAAAGTGTGTAAGTTAGTAAGTATGCATGGAAAAGGGATTATTGAAAGGATACGTGTGTATGAGTAGATCCACTCGTGTTGCTTGATGCCTTATGTAATTTATTTGATTAATGGAAATGGATTAAAACGTCAATTTTCAGCCGGCGATAAAAAGTATTAGGCATAGAAATTTAAAAAATGACTGGAATTGTGACCAAATTCGTAATAATTTATGGAAGGATTATCAATACAAATGATGCTACATAATTATGACCTTGCAAAATATTTAAGAATTTTTTAAATAAATGATAAATGTACAACAACATTACACTTTTTCAAAATGGCAAGGTTCGGCCAAAGGATTCTGGTAGAGTGGACCGAACATAATGTACCTGTATCGGCGTTTTTATAAATGCGCAGAAAACACCCTAAGATGTAACGATTACACGGTTCTATAAGAATGTGAAACTTCGAAATTTTTATTTTTAAGGGGCGAGCGGGACAAAAAGGATAAAAATGGTACCAACTAAAGTATACGCTAGAATCGTGAAATTTGCTATGTAAATTCCTCTCACCTCATGGAAGCGCAGTAAAATCGAGTTTTTCGAAATTTGTACTTTTAATTTATTTTTTTACGCGGGACAAAAAGGGATAAAAATGGTACCAATTTAAGTATTGCAGCTTGATTCATGAAATTCGGCGAGTACATTCCTCCGTCCACGTAAACGGGCAACATACATTTTTTGGAATTTTTACTTGTAGGGCGTAAGAGGGATGAAAATAGTACCAACTAAAGTATTACAGTTACAATAGTGAATTTTGGTATGTAAATTCCTCTCACCACATATAAGAACAAAGCATTTTTTGCAGATTTAATGGTCGATCGGTACTAAAAGGGATAAAAATGGTACCAACTAAAGTATTGCAGCTAGAATCGTGAAATTTGATATGTAAATTCTTTTGACCACGTAGAAGTGCAATTAAATTTGATTTTTCGAAATTTGTACCTTTACAAAGAGATGCAAATGGTGTACAGCAAAATGTGTTATGAGGAGAATGCTGGACGAAAAGGGATAAACGTGGTACCAAATAAAGTACATGCTTTAAGGGGAGAAGCGAGAACACATGTTACCTGTAGTGATTTTTCAAAGTGTGGGGAAAGAGGTTCAAAAAGATATAAAATGTGCGGCTGCTTCTAGAAACAGGAGATCGGTGTATCGGTGAAGCGGTTGTAATTTTTTTCGAAACTGAGTAGAAAATTATACAAATGATACATACGGAGGGAGTTCAGCTAAAATAGTGCCATTCGACAAGCACTTTCCTTTGACTGTGTATGACTTTGGGAGGTTTTAGATTTATCTATATCCAATAAATAAATAAATCTAATATAAATAAATACTATCCAAAAACAGAGATGGATAAAACTGATATCAAACAACTCACTTTTCCGCGTTCGAAGTAGCGGGCACTGCTAGTATTATATATATTATATCTCCAGCTTACATATATTAGGCTGAGTTCCATGCAAATGAAAAAACAAAAAAAACATCCCACGAAAATAAATTTTTGATTGTTTAACAATGATTTGCAAAATATTTTGTTCCTAGATCAAGCCGACTGTGAGCTAAACGCTCCTGAAAACACTCCTAAAAATTATGTTTTTCCCGTGTAATATTTTTGTTGTTGTATTTTTTTCTGAATTAATAGACCCTTGAAAGCACTTTAAATATAAATATTGATTCTTGTCTTAGAGTAACTTATTGGTCGAATTATTGGGCCTTTACAGTATGTTTGGTGTTTTTTCGTAGTAACAACTGAAATTTTGGTGTTAGTATTCTATAAAAATTGTATAGCAGCAGTCAATACCTTTCGAATGATGCTTAAATGATGAAGATCGGATGGAAATTGACACCGCAGCGCTCATTTTTGTAAAAAGAGTTTGAAAATGTTGGCTCTGAAAATCCAGGTTCAGTGTTTTATTTTTTCGTCCGATATTTATCATTTAGACATCATTCGAAAGGTATCGATGCCTTATATTTATTTCTTATAACAGCTTTTACAAGATGTTTCCAAGAAATATGAGTTTTTAGCTGTCACTTTAAAAAACACAACAAATCGATCTCAACGACCAATGAGTTATTCTAAATCAAAAATAACAAGTAAGAAGGCGTTAAGTTCGACCGGGCCGAATCTTATATACCCTCCACCACGGTGTGCATTCCACAGTATTACCAGCAGATTAAAGGATTTCGACTTTACATAGAAGTACAGTACCATATTACGAAAATTGTGATATGTTTATGCAGATTACTATATTTGATTACTATTTCAAACTATAATGTATACTTATGCGCACTGTTTAAAATCTACTACTATAAATAAATACAATGCTGTAATTGTGAAAGTGAACTTACCTAAATATTAGGCGATAGTCACTCGCCATTAGGGAGAAGCATTTTCAGATACAGAGAAAGTGACTGCATTATTTTGATAAGAAAAGTACAAATTTTAAAGATATCCCCATTCTCCGCCTAAATGTACAAATTTCGAAAAAACCTTTTTGTTTCGAGTCTTCATAGTTAGAACACAGAATACACACCGAATATATACACCGAATTTCATGATAGCAACTTCAGCGGTTTGGAAGGTCCCATTTTATCCCTCTTTTTCAATTATATCACTTAAAAGTACGAATTTCGAAAAATCCCTCTATTTTACGTGTCTATGCAATTAGAGGGAATTCATGATTCTAGCTGTTGTCGTATCATTGGTACCATATTTTATCATTTTGTCCCATTTTGCCCGCTAAAACGTTTATTTTCTTTGTGGTGCTTCCAATCTACAAGAGGAATGTCCGCAACAAATTTCAAATGTATGAAAATCAGAAATTTAATTCCTAAACCAAGGCTTTCAATATTTTTATACTATGTATATATAATGTAATTAATACTTCAATTCACAAAGTAAATATAAGGCAGCAATCATAAATACCCTAAATATTGGGGGACAGAGAGTGTATTTTCAGCTACACTCGTTTGGTTGGTTGTATTTCCATCCTATTTTAATTTCAAAAGTATACATTTTGAAAATACCTTATCACGTACCTCACGTATGCAGTATAAGACAACTTCATGATTCTACCATTTTTTGTCGTAAAAGCAACAAAATAAAGTACGAATTTGGAAAAAATATTTTACGTGGCTATGCACTCAGAGGAATGTATACACCGAATTCCATCTGCGGCCATTTTGTTAGTACCATTTTTATCCCCTTTCTCGCATTTTACTCCTTGAAAGTACGACTTTCGAAAATTTCATCATTCTAGTTGGTACTATTTTTATCCCTCTGCTCCCATTGAATCCCTTGAAAGTACGAATTTGGAAAAAACTTTTTTCGTGTCTACTCAGTCAGAGGAATGTATACAGCGAGTTTCATGGTTCCATTTGTTTGGTACATTTTTTATCCCCTTTTTCCATTTTACACCCTATAAATACGAATTTCGAAAATTTCCTTTATTTTATGTGTCTACGCAATCAGAGGAATATATACACCGAATTTCATTATTTTAGGTGCAGCTGTTTGGTTGGTACTATTTGTATTCCTTTATCTCCATTTAACCCCTTAAAAGTACGAATTTAGAAAAAATAATTTTATATTATGAGGAATGTACACGCCAAATTTCGTGTTTCTATCTGTTGTCGTTTGATAGTTACCATTTTTATCCCTTTTTGTCCCATTTCGCCCCCTACAAGTCAAAAATCACTCTAAGGTGCCCTTTTATGCTATAAAGGGAATGCGAATAGCAAATATCAAGTAAATGCAAGCTAATATGTTCAAAAAACATGCAGTAATACTCTAAATATTAGGGGTATTTCCAGTCCTTGTGAGGGAAAAAATTTTCCCTCTGGGCCGATTTCGCCCACTTTCAATTTTAACCTCCTAGCTCATTCGTTCGGCCGCTATCGTGCTTTCAACAGACAGACGGACATGGGTATATCGTTTTAGAATTTTACCACGACCCAGAATATAAATATATACTTTATGGTGTCTCCGATGAATATTTTAAGGTGTTACAAACGGAATGACAAAGTGAATATACCCCCATCCTGGAGGTGGAGGGTATAAAAATTTATATTTAAAGTGCTTCCAAGTGTCTATTAATTCAGATAAAAATGGACAAAAATGTAACATAAAAAAAAATTACACCGGAAAAAATGATTTTTAGAGGTGTTTTCAGGAGCGTTAGCTTACAGATGGCTAGTCCCAGCGACGAAATATTTTACAGATCATCATTAAACAATACAATCTTCATTTTTTGGGGGACACCACAGCATGACTCATCCTCATATCTCCAGCTTTCTTTTGTACGTTAACTTATATTCTATTATTTCCATGAAAGTATCTTGTTGCATACAAACTTAAAATAAAATACTCATTTCGTGTTGTTGTGCAGTATTATTTGTGGCAAATGTTTTTTTAAAATTGATAAATTTGCAGAGGAACATTATAATATCTATAATGTGCTTATGTATTACATAACCCTTTAGCCTAATTAAGTGGAACGTGCTTGGAGCCATTCCATTTCGCATTTAGGGGCACGCAGACAATATATATTTCGGTCATATGTAGTATAAATATCCTATTTATGTTAAGTTAAGTTAACCTTACCAACAACGACAACAATCATAAAGCCAAATAAACAATGTAAATACTAAAGTATGTATGTATGTATGTATGTTAGTGAATGATTTGTGATCATAGAAAAGCGCCTTAATACCGAATAATACCGAACCAGTTATGAGCCACTAACCATTTGTTAATTTAATAGTTATCTAAAGTAAGCCTCAAGCAATGATGGTGTTAAATATGAACAACCACAGAAGGCAAAACAAGGATTAGAAGCCAAAAACACTGATTGTGCTTCGGGTTGCTACTGTTTCCTTTTTTCTTTTCGCCTTCTGTTGGTTGGCTATGGTGCAAGTAGATGAGAATTTCAATTTCAAGTAAAACTTACCCTCTTCGGCGGCTTTCTTTTCTTGGCGCCTTTGTAGGACGACTTTTTTGAATACGACTGCCGCAGCTTCGACGGCATTTTGGATTTCCTGTTCACCCAAAGTGGTGGTATGAGTCTGGAATAGAATTTAGCAAGAGAACAAGTGAGTTACAGTGGCATTGACGTGACGAAAGGGGACGATGATTGTAATTGCCAACTATGAGCCCTACGGGAAAATCAACTGGAAAAGCGCTAAAACTTGGCTCAGGTAAGCAGGGACCAATCTTGGTTCTAACTCAAATATATAAATGGGTTTGTCATTGTCATTTATTTGACAATTTTGTAAAAAGGGAAGGAACAATTTGTATTGGGTTTTAATACCTTTTCTTTTATTTTTTGCAAGTAGTTCAATGTTCCCATAATTTGATATTATTATGCCCATACAGTTATTTTTTGGGAGTGGGAATGCATTCTCAAAATTTATAATATGGATGAATTTAACATTTTTTTGCAATTACAGCATATTTGCCCGGACATCCTTTCAAAGAATGGTAAAGCTATACCTACTTTGACACACTAAAGAAGCACAATGATAAGGTTCATGCTCCAAAAGTGTCCGAATAGAGCAAATGGTATTGTAATCGGAGGACACTGAAACTTCATGTCCGAAATATACATGTGTGAGACGACGATCATCGTTGAGAGAGTTGTGACTTTGTGTCCTACAAAAGAGTGGCCAAAGAGAAACATCTTCAGTTTAAATAAAACCATGAAAGGAAGCATAAGTGCACCATGACGATAAAGCCTTCCAAACACCCACTTTGCTTAGAGTAGCTTTTGTTGTTTTTTATAGGAACAAATGACTATAGACTTCATCATATAGTGGGATACCAAATTCAAAGAAGGCCATATATTTTATTTTGTAATTTTAAGTGGGTTGTCAATTTTGGTAGTACAATTTGATGGAGTTAGATGAAATCGGCGGCGGCGCGGCTCGTGCAGAAATATGCGACGGCGGATTATCGGCTTAAAATCGGTCGGCTTGTATCTCTGTTGGAGAGGTGAATTGACTCCCTGAGGTACATAAGTCTGGGACTTGTCCGCTGTATGTTATAAACTACTAGCTTAAACCCGGTTTCACAGGACATGGCCTGGACCATACATCAACCGTCATTCCCTAGGATCGGTCTCAAAGGACAAAAACAAAATTGTTGTAGAGCTTTGTGTTTAATTACGTCGAGGCTGCCATAATACCAACACGATGTTCGATGATGTATTATATTTTTCGGAATTCGCATATTTTGTATTTATATGCCTTCATATATCATATAAAATGTACAATATTTTTATTTAAATATATAAGAAAAAATAAGTGAATTGACACTTTATTCAAATTTTGGGACCAGTTCTGCGATATGTCTCTTTCGACATATCCCGGGAAAGGTACGCTTATAGCAATTCCCATAGAGAGGTTTCATCATTTTTCTAAAAAGTGTAAACAAAATATTTTTTCCTTTATATTTTGGAAAATATTTCAATCTGATTACATTAGATTATATACTGCGTACACTAATACTAATAATAATAATAATAAAAATATAACACAATAGAATCAACAGTTTCGCGTATTTTTATTTCCACAAAATTTTAAATTTTCCCAAACAATATTCCTCATACATCCATTGAGCAGATTTAAAAGTTTGAAACGTAAAATTTTTGTTGTAAGGAAACATTCTATCGCTATTGCCTCATCGTTCCAAGTAATATAAGAAAACGTCAGTCGGCTAAACCGACTTATATATACTCTCACTCTCAGAGATCATATGTATGAAAGGATTTATGTATAAAGGACTTTGCGCCGGAGTATGTTTGTTGGAGTTACTAGAAGTTTGTGCCAAGTGGACCCAGCTTCCACATTGTAAAAACATGATCAAATATGAAGTCATAATGGATTTCAGGCACCGGAAAAGGATTTTAAAGCATTTAATTTTACCTAGAGACAATTGTGCGGGAGGTACAAGAAGGGGCGTGGCTAACGCGTAAATATATTTTGTGTTTAAAGTGATTATAAAAACAAAATACGCCATATTTAGTACACTTAAAGTGATTATAAGAAAATTATTATTAAATACCAAAATAGATCTGATTCCGAAAATCCGTGTGGAAGTTGCATTAATTTTAAATTGGCATAGGAATATGGGTCATTTCTGTAGGAGGTACCAGAGGGGCGTGTCAATTTCTCCCATCTTCGAACTTAAACTAAGTTTGAGAAAAATATTACCGTGTGCAAAGTTTGAATTAGCTCCTTTCGAGAGTTATCGTGTACACCAGCCAGACAGACGGACGGACGGACGGACATGGCTCAAACATCTTAAAATGATGTGAAACGGATTTGGTCCAAACATACTTAGGGTCTTAAGTCACTCTTTCAATGCGTTACACTTTTTGTCTGTCCCAAATGATATATACCCTCCTACTCTGTAGAGTGAGTGTATAATTAAAATAAAATAAATAAATAAAAAATATTGACCAAAGAAAAAAGCACGCGACATAATTCGAAACATTTGAAATAACTCAATTTTATTTTGACGGCGCAAATCGGTTTATTAGTGAATTATGGTAGATAATAATAGTATCTCACAATAACTTAAGAAATTTTGTATAAGTCAGGTACGCATACAAACTAATACCACTTTAGAAATCTCCGAACCTGACTCACCCCAATCCATTTCTCAAATCGGTCTTTAGAGTATAGTGTTAAAGATCGAATCTCTCCAAATCCAATTACAAACCTTACATATTGTACACCAAAAGAGAATAAAATAAGTATCGGTCATATCTGCTATTTCGCCATTTCTTTAGTGCATCCTGATATCTGCAAATGTGTTTGCATTTGTCAGATGAAAACCCGCCTATCCATTCAATTTCATTTACTCTTCTCATCGATCAATATGTTTATGAATAATTAGTTTCCCCCCTTCTGGTAAAAAGAAACCCCGTGAAACAACTGTGTAATTACTTCAATGTGCCACCTTATGATCATGATGTAGGTCAGTCGCAACAGTGTTACAAACTAATAATAGGGACGATGCTCTGTGGGGAACGTTTACATCGCTTCTGCTGCTTCGTTATTATTAGTGCTATAGTGTGTGCCTTACCTTTGTGAGTTGAGCGTTGCCTTCTGTCCTGTCATTTATATTCTGGTCCTTTGTGCCATTGTGTGTATTCTCCTCGACTCCTCGGGGGGATTTGCTTCTGTGTTGCTGTTGTAGATGTTGTCCTGCATTGTCTTTGCTTGTGTCTGTGACCGGATGCTGTTTGTTGGCAGCAACATCGAGATTGTAATCTTTTGCTTGTTGCTGCTTGTCATCGTTTTGGTTTCTATTCGGTTTCGTATTTAATTCGGAATGTTTTCTTTCGTTCAAATGGGATTTTAAATTGGCGCCTAAAAGGATAAACGAAAAAAACAAAAGACGAAAGAGCGTTTCAAAAATAGTGCATTGTGGTGGTGGTGTTGGGGGGGGGGGGAGGTGTACACAACAATATGCCAGACCAACGAAAATAGAATACAATTGTTTTCATGGGACTTCTTTGTGTCGCAACTAAACTTGTGGGTTGCGGGTTTCAAAAGGAAATGCTATTGGAACCACCGGAAGCTAAACGAACGGATGCGATATGACTCTATTTCGACTTTTGACCTTTTAAGGTTGTTTTTAGATTTTCGAATTTTTGAATCCTCCGTTAAAGAGCGATAGTAGCTTAAAGCTAAACAAAGCTGATGCTGAACAAATATGCAAATGTCGTTATACCATAGTTTTTGCAAAAGCGTGCTTGGGCGTGTGTAGTCACCAAAATCAAAAGCCCTGGATAACCTCAAAAAAGCACAATATTTGCGGTAGATCGCCGATTACTTGTTGTTGGTTTATGCCACATGTTCAAATAAACAAGCTGAAGTCCTAACGGAGAATATCTGGAATTTATGGCTAAACATTTTTGCGAAAGGTCATGGGAAATTCTCTGCATAAATTCTGATGTCCAGTATGATTTTGTTGACTCTAATGAACACCAGAGTGGGTCACGAAGAAAATTTACGCCTCTAAATAATTGTTGACGTTTTTCAAGATAATTTCCAAAATGTAATGGTGCTGACGTCAATCGAAGCAGGAACATTTTTTTGTGCAACCTTTGAGCATACCCAAAGAAGAAAATAAAATGAAAATCAACGGAGGAAACCTCTGCGTAGCCTACTTTGAGCATAGCCCGGAGGTGCGGTCCGAGTAATATAAGAAAAGGTCAAAGGTAAATTTGTTATGCACCAAGGGCATAACAAGGGCATGACAATAATAGTAAAGGGCATCTGCTTAATATATTTTGAATTAGTATTGCATTATAGTGTTTTTAGATAGCACTAATGCACGCCACAAGCTGACCATAAAAATGTGAAAAGTGCGTAACTAGGTTTTTCGTGAATTTACATTGGAAATGACTTAATAAGTCCTGCATAACCAAGAACTTTTTAATATACATATTTCTAATAATAAACCGACAATAAATTTAATTATTTCCTTTGAATGAGAATGAGAATAGATTTAAAAAAAAAAACATTTTCTATATTAAGCGATCACAAAATTTAGCTTAAATCAATGAAGAAGATATATGGCATTAACCCATTAACGTCCAGGAAAAATGTTGTTCATATGTTTCGCACTAAAAAGGTGTCATCATATGGGGACATAGGGCAGTAATGGGTTAATTCGAATCACGAATATTTTTCATAAATTAGCAATATCGAAGTATTGCGGGTACGATAGTAATCAGATAAAAAACCTTCATAGATACACAGGAAAAACGGAAACCTAGTTTAAATTGAAAAATCAATTACCCCTTTGAGTCTGTAAAAGTACACAATTAATACATTGACCCACTGCCGCCCTCTGTCCCCATGTGAGGACACCTGTTTAAGGCCAGACAACTGACCAATGGTTTTCTTTGGGCTTTGATGGGTTAATTAATTCAATTCATACTTTAAATATACTCAATGAATCATTTATTTGAATTAAATATATTCCCAATAATATTAAATCGGATTGTACGAAATCGATTTGGAGGGAAAATGTCCCTTGAAATCATAGATAAACACGTAAAAAGAAAGTTGAATTCGACCGGCCAAAATCGTATATACCATTCACCATGGAGTGAATTTCACAGAGTTATCGGCAGATTCGAGGTTGTCGACTTTACATAGAAGTGCAGCAACATTTTAAGAAAATTAGGATATTTTGTATGTAAATTACCATACTTGCATACTATAGGGTGGGTCATTATCATTTTAAATTTGAGTTACCGATTACTTTGACTTTGAAAGGTAGAATAACATTAATTTTTATTTTTATTTTCTGGTTTATGTTTGACATTTGCAAAATGGGACGCTATACGCTCGAACACAATTGGAAATTGGAAAGAAACACCTACTTCCAAAGTAGTGAGTCTTCAACGAAAACTGTAAGAAATTTACGTGGAAAATGTTCGAGAAGAGATCGGCATTCAGTTCAGCCTTCATGAAGCTCATTTTCATCCCGGTGGCTATGTCAATAAGCAAAATTGCCGCATATGTGATTCGGAGAACCCACATTTGACTATTGTGAAGCCAATGCATGCAAAACGAGTCACTGTTTGATGAGAATTTTGGGCTGTTCTGAAAAATTGGGTTGATTGGATGAGGTACTGCCGAGCCAGTCGTGGTAGTCATATGAATGATATTGTGTTCCATTATTAAATGACAATGTTCAACCTTTCTAATAAAACCAGAAATAATAATAAAAAAAATAATCAATATTTTTTTATAGCTGATTCTAATTTAAAATTTCAAATGGCCCACCCTATATTACAAACTACCACTGCTTTTTGTTATACCCTACACCACTTCGTGGTCTAGGGTATTATAAGTTAGTTTCGCGCCAAATGTTTGTAACACCAAGAAATAATCGAGCTAGACCCACCTTTAAGTATACCGATCGGCTTAGAATCACCAGCTGAGTCGATTTAACGATGTCTGTCTGTCCGTCTGTCCGTCCGTCCGTCCGTCCGTCCGTCCGTCCGTCCGTCCGTCCGTCCGTCTGCTGTCCATCTAAGCTTGTTCGCACTCTACAGGTCGCAATTGTTGTCCGATTGTCATGAAACTTGGCAGAAGTTATTTTTTCTTGCCAAGGACCATCGGTATTGAATATGGAGGAAATCGGTTCAGATTTAGATATAGCTCCTATACAAATGTCGCTCCCTATTTCACTTTTTCCGCTTTAGAAACCACATATTGTACCCGATTTTCTTTAAAATTGGCACAACATCTTATAATCCAACTAGAAATACCTATGCAAAAATTGGGTAAGATCGGTTCAGATTTAGATATAGCCCCCATACAAATGTCGCTCCCGATTTGACATTTTCCGCTTTAGAAACGACATATTGTACCCGATTTTCTTTAAATTCGGCAGAACATCTTATAATCCAACTAAAAATACGTATGCAAAAATTGGGTAAGATCGGTTCAGATTTAGATATATCCCCCATACAAATGTCACTCCCGATTTGACATTTTCCGCTCTAGAAACGACATATTGTACCCGATTTTCTTTAAATTTTGCAGAACATCTTATAATCGAACTAGAAACACGTATGCAAAAATTGGGTAAGATCGGTTCAGGTTTAGATATATCCCCCATACAAATGTCACTCCCGATTTGACATTTTCCGCTCTAGAAACGACATATTGTACCCGATTTTCTTTAAATTTTGCAGAACATCTTATAATCGAACTAGAAACACGTGTGCAAAAATAGGGTAAGATCGGTTCAGATTTAGATATAGCCCCCATACAAATGTCGCTCCCGATTTCACTTTTTCCGCTTTAGAAACCGCATATTATACCCGATTTTCTTTAAATTTGGCACAACATTTTATAATCGAACTAGAAACACCTATGCTGAAACTGGGTAAGATCGGTTCAGATTTAGATATAGACCCAAACAAATGTCAGTCCCTCCGCTCTAGAAACCACATCTTGCACCCGATTTTCTTTAAATTTGGCACAACATCTTATAATCTAACTAGAAACACCTAAGCTGAAAATGGGTATGATCGGCACAGATTTAGATATAGCCCACATACAAATGTCGCTCCCGATTTGACTTTTTCCGCTCTAAAATCCACTTATTGTACCCGTTTTTTTCTTTAAAATTGGCACAACATCTTATAATCCAACTAAAAAACCAATGGTGAAAGTGGGTAAGATCGGTTCAGATTTAGATATAGCCCCAATACATATGTCGCTCCCGAATCTTTAACCGATTTTGGCCAAACTTTACATATTATATTTCACCAATAAACATACATGGTGAAAGCGGGTCACATCGTTCCAGGTTTCAGTATACCCCCATACAAATGTCCTTTCCGATTTAACATTTTTTGTCAAACACATACATTTACAGGATGCAAAAATCCTTCCCGATTTCACTTTTTTACCAAATTGAATTGTAATGAGATGCCAATATGTCCATACTTTGGTATAACCCAAATGGGGTCCCATTCTGATCTATTACAGCTCTAGAAACTACATCTTACATCGGATCTTCATCAAATTTTGCAGATCATGGTATTTTTCAACCAGGAATACCTATCGAGAATGAGAAATATATAGGCCCATGTTTTGGACCAGGCCCAAAATGTAGTTATAGGCCCCCTTTTGAAATGTCGGTCCGATTCATCCTATTACTACTGTATAATTTGTATTCGTCTCTCGGATAATTGGATCGATTACCATATTATTATCCATATTCGTTAAATATGACTAAAGATGAATTTATAGTAACTGTATAATTTATATGAACTACATAAAATTGCTACCATGAAATAAATGGGTTTAGTAATTAAAGCGAGGTACATACGCAGGGAGTGGTGTAGGGTATTATATAGTCGGCCCAGCCCGACTTTAGCCTTTCCTTACTTGTTTTTTTTTTGTTTTTTCCTTTCGCTCCGTTTGTAAATGTACAAATTTCGAAAAATTCCTTTATGTTGAGAGTCTACCTATTCAGAGGAATGTACATTCCGAATTTTATGAATCTAGCTGCATTAATTTGTTTGGTAAAAATTGTATCCCCTCAAATTAAGAAATCCTTTACGTTGCGCATCTACGCAGCCGAAGGAATGTATACAACGAACTTTAAGCCGTTTGGTTGGTACATTTTTAATCCTCTTTTCTATTCTGCCCCTTAAGAGTACGAATTTTCACTTGAAGCTTTAAATATATGGGGTTATTAGGGTTATTTGTTGACCTTGTTAGGGAAATTCGCTCTGGATCATTTACAATCCCAACCTATTCCGAAATCCCCAAATTGGACCTATTTCGTTTAGTAGCGGAAAGACGGACATGGTTATATTGTTTTAGAATTTTATGACGATCAAGAAGATATATACTTTATAAAGTCACAGGTCGATATTTCAGGTTTTCGTCGACTAAACAGTTAAAAGAACGAGAGAGTCTTCTTTGCAGATTGGACTTTGTATCCTAAAAAATATCCAATAATTTTAACGTGTTCGAAGGGTTGTATACTAGGATCTCTTCCGACGTCAGGGACGTAATATGTCAACAAAAATGTCAGTTGCTAAATCAAACATGGAAGGCACAAACCACAAAGATGCCCTGGAGACGCATTTAATCTAAAATAGTTGCACATTTATTCTTACTTTCATCGATGTCGACACCTTTGCTGTTGCGTCGTCTCGGTGTTGGTATTTTAGTGATCGGTCGTGTTTTATCGAGAATATCAGCCAATGGTTTGGGACTCGGTATTTTGGTGGGTTCCACCTTTTTGGGAGCCTAAAAAGAAAGCAAAAGAATGCGCATCATTTGTAAGCCTCCTCTCCACAGCTGATAGAAGCAAATTGGCATACCTGTGTCTCTTTTTCGGGATGGGAGAGAGATCGGCGTGTAACTGGTTTGGGTACATTCGATTTATTAGCGCCCGAATCTTCGGATATCGAACGCATCTGTTCGGGTTTGGGTCGATCATTTGATTTCTCTTCCGTCGCCGCAGCAGCAACTTCACCCGATGGTGACATACCGTGGCACTGTGACTGTTGCACATTCAATGTTGCCACTTGGGCAAATTCTTCTTGTTGTGTTTGCAAGTCCCTGGACTGGCGACGCCGCAAACGATTGTGCATAAGGGGCGTACGTGGCAGAGCGCCACCAACTCCTCCATTGGCAGCCAGGTTGGGGCCTAGCGAGGGCTGTGCCAGTGCAGCACCCGATTCTGTGTTGTAGTAGCCGCCATAACTTTGGTCATGAACCAGCATATTCTCGGCACTATGGACTATGGGTCTTTGATAGGTCTGATAGCTGCCATCATCTGAACCATCGTTGTAGATAATACGAGGTTCACTGCTAAAGCCGCTGTTGTAGGTCTTCTCGTATTGCACTTCATCGGCCTCCAAGAAGCTGCTGGTACTGTCTCCAAAGTAGTCCACATACTCCGGGCGGGTATCATCCTCTTCGGTGACATTTTGAAATTGATGGAACTGTTGCTTAGCTTCACCAAATGTGCGTGTATGGCCTTCGCCGACCACATGGCTTAAGCCCGATGGCTGATCCTTAAGGCAATCTTGTCTAACCAACCGACTGGGCGAACGACTCATAGAGCGGCCAGAGGTGGGTATTTCCGGTAGCAACCGGCGGGATTCTGGAAGATGAGTCTTCGTGATGGAGTACTCCTCGTTACTATGGCTGCGTACCTTGATCATCTTCGAGTGATCCCGGGTGTGATGGATATTAACACTTTGACTGCTGGAATAGTGCTCTGCTGTTGTGCTCACAGGAACCTCGGCTACACCCACGGCCGGTACATTTTGTTGGGACAAAAAAGGTCGTGGATTTTGCACGTTGGGGAAGAGGAAATTCTGCTTCTGTCTCGGAGAAATGGGTAGAAATTTATTTTGCGAGCCCGAATTCGCCCCCTGAACTGTCAGAGAATTGCTGGCAAACGACTCGGGATTGGGTAGAGTCTGCTGACGCGTGAATTCGGGGGAACGCCGGTATTGCGGCGAAGTTTGACGCTTCGGCGGTGATGTGGGCAACAATTTGACATGTTGATCCGGATTTGGCAGAGTAGCTTGACGCATCATCCGGGGCTTGGGTTGTATATTTGGGGTTGTGTATTCGAGGTCTTCGTTCAAACCTCCCGGTTGCGATGACTGCGGCTGGTCATATTGTGGGAAATTGCCAGTCGAGGGCAACATTTTGGCCCGGTGCATGGGCGACTGATATGATGAGGAGGCTGTGCCAGCCAAGTGAATTTGATGCGACGACTGTGGTTGAGATTGGGAAGGTAGAGCTGCTGCAGGCTCCACGATGTTACACGGGAAAGAAGTCTGGCGTATAAATGGCGGATAGCGTTGTTCGCCTGGCGAACGTTCGGGTGAGCGGCTGAAGCCGCGATTCGGTGATGTCGACATGTACATTGGGGGTTGGCATGGATTAGCGGGTAAAGTTGATTGTCTTCGCACCTGGAAATTGGACAGAGTTTGAGATTAAGTGCAATAGATCATAACAATAGAGTGGGTACCTGTAGACGATGATGCGTGGGGGTTACTTGACCCGAGGGTTGTTGTTGCTGCTGCTGCTGCAATTGTTGTGTGTAGTTGTCGCAATCGCTTGCCTCAATATTGATGATGTCTTCACTGTTATAGGCGGTCGGATAGAGCGGACCCTTTTGCATTTGATGTGGAGACGTGGGGGCAGTAAGATTGACGCTGTTGTAATTCTCCAGATTGCTGCCGCTGCCAGTTAAGTTCTGCTCGTTATTGGGTAATGTTGTGGGCAGAGTTGATTGACGTAAGACACGACGCTGAGGATTCACGTGATAGGCCGGAGCGGGACCACTATGACTAACTCCTATGCCACTTATGGTGATGGCACTGCCTGTATTGTAATTCACAATGGGATGGCCGCGCACTGCTTGCGAATGGTGGTGGTGATGCTGATGATGGCGCACGTCTAAGGTGGGATAACTGCCCGCCGAATGAGCTTCAATAAGATTCTGCTGCTGTGGGTAGAGATTATCGGCTACGGGATTTTGGGCGTTTGGATTGTTAGGATCGTCCTCGGGATCTGAAACCAAGCGAATCGTAGTTAGATGCTAAGCCGCGGTGTGAAAGCGTTAACACTTACTTGAGATAGTCCAAGAACGTCGTATACTTTTGCGCAAGACGTCACTGGTGGGCAGATGATCGACAGCGCCACATGAACCCTTCAACCAATCGCTACTGGATGCCTGGATTTCCCTGCAAGTGGAGAAGCAATTGCACTTGAAGATGAGAAATGAAAACATTTTGGAAAAATAGATAATAAACGAAAAACAAAATAACAAAACGACAGCTCTGCAGCAAGAGCTGCGTTTGATATGAAATCTGAATGTTAAATGACAGCCAGGCAAGCCAACACGAAATCATGCGAGACACCAAATAGTCAAACCATCAGACATCCGCTGAAATTTCCATAGCCACACATAGACAGGCACACAATGACAACACATCCATATTAACCAACCCATGTTGTGATGAGTTTGGCTTAAATGAACTTTAAGCCGTTAACAAACACAATGTTGTTAACAAACAATCAAAGCCATACCACACACCAAACATGCAACAGACATCACCCGAAACAGCATCAGCAGGCAGTCAGTCATTCAGTCATTACCACAATAATTGTACAGCGCACATCGCACATAGCAAATCTAATACCGGTGATTATGGATGAATGCGATGCGATGCCGATGCCGATGTACGTATACTCGGATTCATCGTTCATTCGATCATTCATTTAATTATTCCATTCATATTCAGAGACTCTTCGTCTAACCTCTAACCAAGTCTAAAACAATATCTACGCATTTACCAGAAATCGTCGAGCAAATCGTTTGTCTTCATGTTGACTGCCGTACATATATGGGTGGCAAACTGACGCCAACACATGATGGGTGGGTAAACAACAACTTCCATACATACATATATGTAGATACATTTGGTATATATGTACCTCACTGCGACGTACATATATCGCACCATTCGTTGTTCACACTCAATATCGCCCCCAAACAACCTGATATTCTGAATAATTGCAATTTTGCAGACAAGCCAAATTTGGCGTTGAATTCATTTCATTTTCCGTTCTTCATGCTTCTGCACACGACACACGGTGTCTTTAAGACCCATTAGCAAAATACCCAAGTTGGAAACACTTGGCCACCCACTATGCTACTACCACAGCAGAATGATGTTCTCAATGAAATTACCAACAATAAGTGTGCCATGCCGAGAGTAGTATTTCCAACTGATCTCACGGGTAATTCAAAAACGATGTGATATTAGACTTTTTCGAAAACAAAACATATTATTTACTAATGTATAAAAATACTTTTTTGAATCTTCGCCAGTTCTAGAGTATAAGTATGAGTTTACTTGTTAAACGTAGTTTAAAATAATCAAATGTTCTCTATTTATACCCTACATCACTTCGTGATAGTTTCACTCCAAATGTTTGTAACTCCAAGAAATAATCGATATAGATGCCTTTAAGTAAACCGATCGGTTTAGTATCACAATCGATTTAGCGATATCGCTCTTTCCGCCTGCCCATCCAACTAGAAGAATCGAAGTACAGACCTTACTTGTGGTCCGATCACAGTAAATAAAAAACGAGTAAAAGACGTTAAGTTCGCCCGGACCGAATCTTATATACCCTCCACCACGGATTGCATTCCACTGTATTACCGGCAAATTAGAGGCTGTCAACTTTACATAGAAGTGCACTAACATATTAGGAAAATCGTGATATTTTTATGCACATCACAATATTTGTTTTAAATAAATAATGATACAGCATTATTATAATATTAATAGTCCTCTACTATATAAATATAAAGCTACAAGAATAATTAAAAAGTGAACATGAGACAAAAATCTTCAAAAGTATGCCCTAATTATCAAATGCATATAAAGCATAAATTTAAACAAAATATGTTTAAATAGTCTGAATATTAGAGGCCGATTTCGCCATTTTCTGCAACCATAAGACACATTTAGGGAAATTTAGGGAACCTCCTAGCTCATTTTATTCGTGCTTTCAACGGACAGACGGACATGGCTAGAATTTCTTAGAATTTTACCACGACCCAAAATATATATACTTTATGGAGTCTCCGATGAATATTTCAAGGTGTTAGAAACGGAATGACAAAATGAATCCTTAGGTGGAGGGTATAATAACAAAATTATTTAAATGTGAGTGCAGAGTTTAAAGCCGAATCGGATTGGAGTTGCGTTAAATGGATGTGGAAGAATATTCTGGAAAGATAAAAAAACTGGAGAATCTAGAGCGTGTGACATACCATCTAGACAAACCAGGTTGAAATCACGATAATACCATTTTACTTGATACTTTTGATAATGGGCGAAATTGCCAGTAAGGTTCAAATAAAGTTCAGTTGAAAATTGATATTTGAAATTGCTTCTATAATCAATCTTCTTGTACCTCGCAAATAGCCTTTTAAACTTCCATGCAGATGATTGGAATCTACTATGACTCACGAAATATGTATGCACTGACTTCCACGTCCAATAATCGTATAAATCGTCATGAAATTATAAGTCGGTTTAACCGACTGAAACTTTTTACTTGTTTTTTGTAAATCATTGGATGAGATTAGAATTTAATTCATGTATTTATATAAAATCATAGAATAAGTACGACTGACCAAGCTCAATGCATTAAGGTGGAACCTAATGACCAACTTGCTGTATCTACCTAAAAACAAAAACAATTATAAATAATAAGAGTTATTAATTAGACATCCGAATATACAATGTGAATTTGTATACAACAATATACTAATATACATAAAATGTATATATGTACATTAGGATGGGTCGCGAAAATATATTTCAGCGGTCACCACCCAGGAATGAAGATTGGATTGTTTAATGATGATCTAAAAAATATATATTGACCCAGTGAAGCCATCTGTGAGCTAAACTCCTAAAGCTAAGACTCCTGAAAACACCTCTAAAAATCATGTTTTTCCCGTGTAATGTTGCATTTTTGCCCAAATTTATTTCTGAATTAATAGACCCTTATAAGCACTTTAAATAAAAATTTGTATTCTTGTCTTAGAATAACTCATTGGAGAATTATTGGGTGTTTATATTGTCTTTTGCGAGTTTTCAAGGTGACAGCTAAAAACTCATATTTCTTGGAAATATTTTGTAGGAGGTGTAATGAAAAATAAATAGGAGGAATCAATAACTTTCGAATTATGCCGAAAAATGACTTCACTGACTCCATTTTTATACACTCCACGAGAGTATTATGTCTTTGTGCATTTGTTTGTAACACCCAAAAGGAAGGGAGATAGACCCATTGTTTATTATACCGATCGGCTTAGAATCGCTTTCTGAGTCGATTTAGCAATGTTCGTCTGTCTGTCCGTCTGTCCATCTATTGTTGTAATCACGATACAGGTCACAATTGTAGCCAGAACCAAATGAAACTTTGCACAACGAAGTTTTTCTGGATAAGGATGAACGCCATTTAATTTGAAGAAAATCGGTTCAGATTTAGATATAGCCACCATACGAATTTCACTCCCGATTTGACTCTTTTCACTCTAGAATCCGCATATTTAAACAGATTTTCTTCAAAATTTGCAAAACACCTTATATTTCAACTGGAAACACATGATATAAAAATGTGTTAGATCGGTTCAGATTTATATATAGCTCTCATACAAATTTCGCTCCCAATTTGAATTTTTCCGCTGTAGAATCCACATATTTCAACAGATTTTCTTCAAAATTCGCAAAAAACCTTATATTTCAACTGAAGATCGGTTCAGATTTATATATAGCTCACATACAAATTTCGCTCCCAATATGAATTTTTCCGCTCTAGAATCCACATATTTTAACAGATTTTCTTCAAAATTGGCATAACATCTTATATTTAAACTAGGAACACTTATGGTGAAAATGGGTCACATCGGTTCACATTTACATATAACTCTCATACAAAATTTCGTTCCCCCAAAAACCGCGTATTTTCAGAGATTTTTTTAAAATTTAGCATAACACGTTATACTTAAACTAGAATAACTTATTGTGAAAGTTAGTCACTTCATTTCATGTTTGGACATAGCCCCAATACAAATATTATTCTCGATTTGACAAATTGGACTTGGTCATATTAGCCTGTGATTAGGAAACATACAAACAATTTTCCCGTTTTCACTTTTTTTACTGAATTGAATTGTATTCCGATAGAAAGTGGAGTGTATCATATAGTCGGCCCCGCCCGACTTTAGCCTTTCCTTACTTGTTTTGAAATAATTTAATGCGATGGCGATGGGTTTCACAGTCAAAATGTTCAAACACTTTTTACATAAATGAGCGTTGCGGCGTCAATTTCATTTCGATTTTCATCATTTAGGCATCATTCGAAAGGTGTTGACAGTAGCTATCTATTTTTTTAAAATACTACCACCAAATACGAAAAAAGTTTTTAGTTGTCACTGTGAAAATTCCCCAAAAATACTATAAACGTCCAATAATTCGACCAATAAGTTACTCTAAGACAAGAATCAAAATTTATATATAAAGTGCTTTCAGCAGTCTATTATTTCAGGAAAAAAATGAGAAAAAATTTAACACAAAAAAATTACACGGGAAAAACATATTTTTAGGGTTATTTTCAGGAGCGTTTAGCTCACAGATGGCTTGATCTAGTAACGAAATATTTTGCAAATCATCATTAAACAATCCAAACTTTATTTTCGTGAGGTGACTGGAACTTTCTTTCATTTTCTTGAAATTTTAAAGTAGTGTTCTTAGATGTATTTTTAGCGACTGTGTGAGTTTACGAAGTTTTTTTTTTCATTTTTTTGCAAATCAGTCAGAATTTCAGTGGAAAATTGTCAAAATGATAATTTTTTCATTAGTTTATTAACACAAGGTATGAAACATCTTCGAAGTGAATGTACATTTAATTGAGAATTGTTTACAAAGTTAATTAACTTTGTGCTCAACTTTATTATCTATGTTATTGAGATACTCACTTACGTTAATTACACATTTAATTGCATCAACAACAAAATATTGACCACCTTCTCACTCCAGTCAATTGTACGATTATTGAAAATGACTATTAAATATTGATTATCTTCATACATGATTACACATTTTATTGAAATTGATTCAATTGGTGACCTTTTATATTTTTGTATTTGAATTTACAATTTTTTCCTGTCAATCCTTATTGATCTACTAACATATGCATTATCCAAGGGCCAATAGTAACGTTTTGTTTCAGAAATTCAAATATTTTCTAATAAAACAAACCGGCTGTGTTTCGTATCACTTCAGGTGTGTAGCGTAGTTACTTAGAGATAAGTGTGTTTCCAAGCACAAGTTGCACCTCGTTTTGAAACTCTGAATTGTCTGTACTTGACACCATGAACATGAGCAATGAACTTTGCTGGGAGGGCGCTTAATGAATGAAATCGCAGCGTGTTTAGGATCAGAGATGAGCACTTTGGCACGTGTTACCAAATTTGGAAACATTGGAAGACGAACAACGCCACCATCATATATATATGTATGTATGTGTGAGTGTACAAAAGTCCATTAATTTGTCTGTTTAAAATTAACTCCATGGTGATATTCTTAAACATGTCGAGACTTTAAACTTGAATAGACATTAGGATGAATGATTTTTGGGTGTTTTTTAGAATGGTGTGGTCTTAGACTGAATTCCAAAAATTTTTATTTTTCATTTGAAATTTTGAACAAAAAATGTATGTATGTCTGTCGATACGACTATAAAGTCATATGATTTTAATATAGTGACGCATGATAAATAAATCAAATACCAAATGCTGTCAGTGTTTCGCCAAGGAAATGAAATACATCTATTATATCATAAAAAACGAAAAACTTCGAAACAACTCAGTTTTCTCCGGATTTTCTATTCTAGTGAATATGTTGAAAAACTCACCCCAACGCTCACAAATTGACCATAAACACTAGAACGTGTCGATTAACAAAATACTGCTGCGATGCGGTTTGCAATATTCCGGAAAACAAAATATTTACGGCGAGCAAATTATCAGCAGAAATCCAGTATAGAATTCTCGGGAAACGGAAATTTTTGGGAATTTCCCTGCTGGAAATTCCTAAATGCAAACTCACGTGCCCAAATTACTGTGCTAAAGGGAAAACCCAGTTTGATTTGTTTACAACTTTTAGGACCATCAAATTGGGATAAAAGTAATGTTCATAAACACGAAACTGCGAATATTCGTAATTTTCCACAGAAGAATTTAGTTTTTCCCAATATCATTTAAATGATAGTTAGGATAAATCCATCTAAAAAGAACTCAAAAACTATTGCAACACCTCCGATTTGTGTTGAAAGTTAGCACATACATTTAACAGGCTGATAATATGGCTTCTAAATTGGTTCAAAGTTGATACTCTTGGACGTCTTTGTGAAGAGGTAGCTTCGTTAATGATGTAATAACAATTGGTTTATAAACTATAATTGTTTTTCAAAATAATTACTTATTTGAGCAATACAATATTTGAGGTTTAACGGCATTTACACCTGATCTAAAATGAGATTTTGGGGAAAATAAATGTAGAAAGAAAAGGTAAAATATTATATATTCAATGTAGCGCTATCAAAATTAAAAAAATGTCAATTGTTCCACCAATCAATTTCGAAAGACTTTAGTGCCCTGAATCCAAGTAAAGCATCAGCATTTCAGGTTTCAGAGAAATAAAAACCGAAATGCGACAGTGAAAATACCTGGAAAGTGAAACTATCTTTGGTAGATGTTTTTGTCGAGTAAAAAAAGAATCACTTCTCAGGTATTTCTACTTCAGTTTATTTAATCGCATTGTGTTATTCACATCACCTTAAATACCAATTCTTTGTCTTTAGAAATACTAACAAATAATTAAAGAAGCACGTTCTATTCGCGAGCTACAATCATTCCATTCGATTCGTTATGGGGTTCTTTCGCTGATACGCCCTTACATGTATGTTTATATGTACTGTTGGGGAAACATTCCTCCTGTCAACATTCCATTCAATCGGGGAGTTTTTATGGATGTAACAGTGTCAGGGTGGAGCTAACAAATTTTACATTTTCTTTGCCCTGATGAAACTAGCATCATTGCTGCTGTGGCTAAGAATGTCCAAGAACATTCATTAACATCAATTCGTCATCGTTCTCAGGATCTGGACATTTCTCGCACTTCTTTGAGAAGACTTTTGAATAGAGACCTCGGTATGAAGGCTTACAAAGTTCAATTGGGCCAACAACTGAAGCCTTATGACCATCCGATGCGTTTTAGCTTCGCCCATTGGGCTGAAGATTGTATGGCAGGAGATGAAGAATTTTACCGAAAAATCGTGTTTCATAAACAAAATTGCCGCATATAGGGTTCAGAGAACCCAGCCCAGAAGCGGAGAGAAACATGAATTGAAGTTGTCACTGAAGATTTTCGAGCCGGAACAATCGCACTGAAAATTGGGTTGATCGGATGAGGTACCTTTCCTTTAAAACCAAAACCTTTCCAATAAAACCAGAAATTCGAAAAAATAATCAGCACTTTTTTATAGTCGATTCTAATTTTAAATGGCCCACCCATTATTTAGCGTCAGTTGGCTTAAATAAAATTCAGTTAATGGGATGGGACTAAATTTATTTGTAATTACAACTGAAAAGTGAGTGAGATTGTGCATTGCTGGAAAATAATTCGGTTGTACACTTAAAAAAGACTGCTATTAACAGCAGACATTGTTTTCTGCATATTCCTTTCATTACAGACAGTTTCACAGCTGAAACTAAAATATTTACCAAAAATATTAGTGGGTCGGAATGTATAAGGTTATAAGGAATTTCGGTCAACGCCACAGCGTCTTTGGCAAATATTCCACATTTTGCGAAGTAATACATACAGCGGATAGTAAAAATTGTGAAGTGGGGACGAATCTGGACAAACCGTTTTGAAGTAGTGCTTGTTCAATTCAAAATGGTGCTCCCGTAAGAGCAGCCACCTAAACCAGTGTTTATTCAATCAATTTTTTTGAATGTGTCGTTAACAACAAACTGAAGTTAGTTAGAAGGGGTTTGGCTGCGTAATTCGCTAAAAAATGTTTGTTGTAACAATATATTTGCTGTTTTTGGCAAATAATATGCTTCTATTAAATAGCAGAAACATGCTGCTGAAACAGCTAGCAGGAAACTGCTAAACAGCAGGGACTGCTAAAAACAGCAAACCACCTCCTGCTAGTAGAGCAGCAAGTCTGCGTTCTCCTTTTCAGCAGAAAAAGTCTGCTGTTACAGCAGTCTATTCTGCTGTTTTCACCGTCAAATTCTTTTGAGTGTAGCAACTGTGTGTATTAAATAAAATATTCCTTGAAATTTATATGTATTTTCCAATGTTTTCCACCTACCGAAGAAAACTAGGTCTAGTTGAAGAAATGTATAAATGTAGAAGTTATTACCATTCGTTTGGGTCGTATTGAAAACAAAATATTTTGTGTTCTATTTCCAATGCTTTTATTGGTTAAAAAAAAAATAAATAAATAGATTTTTTAAAATTAAAGTGGGCCATAACTTCAGATATTTTTCAACGAGGTAACGCTTTCTTCGTTATTCTACTGCTAGCTATTGAATTTTACCTTTTTTTGATTTTTTTCGTGCGAATAAGAAACGATATTCAATAAAAATCTTTTTTCTTCTTTTTGACTACTGATCCTAAACTATTGTTTCTACGTGAAAGTTCGCAATATTTGCAGTCATCATAATTAGCTTTAATTTATCGTGATACCATATCAATTTTAAATGTACCTTCGACGAAAATTAGAATTTATAAAAAATTATCGAAAAAGAAAAATTGTATTGATTTTATGACTCATTACAACTCAATGTACACAAAAAGATAAATGTTTAAGTCTCGGACACAAAAGTTTTTTTGTTTCATACTGATATCGGTAATTAAGAGCAAACACATTTTCTTTGAGAAACATGAAAAAGTTGTTTATTGTAAAGCTATCATGCATAGATTACTTCCACATATCTGCAGTTGGAAACCCTTAAGCGAAATTTCATAATTTCACCTCTTTTTTATTGAGCATTAAGAGAGTTATTCGATTTTAATGAACATTTCATTTTTGTTATCCATTGGCATTTGTATGGAACACCCTAGTAAACATACATATATGTTTTTACATGGGTTTTCCAGTAATAGATACATCGATGTTGATCAATAAAATCTTTTTGCCATTTGGAGTTGTTTGTTTGCCTTTTCACGAAAAACTCTTCCAGTGAAAACTGAACTGACTGGCATGGCCTGGCCCAACCTGCATCCAACAGGCAGCAGCAGCAGCAGTCAGTAGTCGGTTGTCAGCTTGCTCTGCGCGTAAACACGACATTGTAACTTCTCTGTTTTGCATACAAATTGAACAGTTTTTGTGGATGGTGAAAACATTGAAATGTACAACGCACACGTTTCAAACTCATAAGTATCCATTCCAACGTATACACGCACATATATGTGGATATGTATGTACATATTCTTGTTAGAGTGGGTCACGAACAAAGTTATTTTATTATGATGCCGCCCACAATAGTTGTGGTGCAACGTTAGCAATTTTGAGAGTCAGGCGGGTGTTAGTTAGGCATGTGACCCATTCTAATGTACATACATTAAGTTTTTGAAAAGTGATAGGTAAAACTACTTGGATGCCCACAAAAGTCAGCACACACGCACACATACATCACATGTGCACATGCTGTAAGTGCTGTCAAGATGTACTTTTTCAATATGCAATTTTATTTTACGGGTACTCGTATCTGGTGAAATGGATACTCCATCGACGTACCTACGCGTGCGTACTTACCATAGTTTCGATGAAAACAAAGCGAAGAAAACACTGTGGAAATTGAGTGGATGTGCGCTACACGCACAGCAACAATAAAAGTAACGAATGAATGGACAATGAAATAAATTCCATTACAAGCTTAGTGCCACTCTCAAAAAAAAAATAATAAAGACGAGGGCGAAACACCCAACACTTGAAATTGTTTTCAAACTGTCAGCCAAAAATCCCAAATGAAACTGAAACAATTCGATGGCAAACGTCAACCGATGACAGGCGTTTCGAAAAGTCAAGAAACCCGTTTAGGCCAAGTCATATTGCATGAGAGGTCTAAGGAAACATTAATCAAATAAACATATATGGTAGGTTATATAACATGGACATAATATATATGTATGTACGATAGGTCATATCGATAAGGAAACAATTCCTTGGCGAACCAAAAAAGAAATAAATTAAGGCGTGTTTTACGTTTGTGTTTTAATCATCAGCTCCATCGAATTTTTCAAAACTGTGTTTTGCCATTAACGGAATTTGACTTCGATCTATGTCAATTTATAGGGTCATAATAAGATTTTAATAAAATTAATTTTTTATCGTCATTGTCCATTGACATAACGTCATCGGCATTATAGGCAAACTTCTGTAAAGCGTAGCAATTGGGGATCGATGATTTCCTACACTCAGAAAAATAACATTCCTAAATTTGAGTAAAATCCATACTCCAATTTATTTCAACAATTTAACTCTAGTTTAGTAAAAATGTCCTTAAAAGTAGGAAAATTTACTAAGTATGAGTAAAGTTTCCTTATTTCAAAGCCATAGTAAATAGTTCATTTACTAGAAATAGGGTAGTAAATTTGCCTAAAAACATTTCACTGGATTAAAAAAAATTATTACAATTGAGTAAATGCATACTTGTGTGGAAGAAAATTTCCAAGGTTTTAAGTAAAAAAAATATCAAGAATTTTTTGTATGGGAAAAAATCGATTTAGGAAATTTTCACTAAAAATGTGTTTTTCTTAAAAGTAAGTTAATGTGTTTTCTGAAATTTATGCCGAGTTCTTCATACATTTTAGTATTAAAGAACTAATAAAAAATTACTTCAAATGGTTTAGAAAATTCTTGAATTTTATTCTAAGAAGCAATTCTCGTTCGTTTGCAGACACTTATTTCTAAAATTCATCAAATATTATTCTAAACAACCACCGCGAAGGTGCATATCTTGCATTCGCAGCAATCATGAAACTTTTTTCACTTTTTTCCCTGTATCAAGTTAAAATTTTACTTGTTTTGAGGAAAAAATCAGCAAATTTGTCCTCAGTTTAAGTAAATATTTACTCGATTTGAGTAAAAATTTACTTAGTTTTGGGGAAATATTGCTTTAGCGCTATACGAAGTTCAATTTAACTAAATTTTAGTTAATTTTATCAATTTTCATTTTTTTCTGAGTGTATGTTATAGGAAAAATTCATTATAGACAGATCATTTGATGTGAGAAATTCTACTTAGGGTCTTTAACAAATATTTGTTATAGAGAAGTATGCACTACATATCAGTCCGTTGCAGAGAATATCGATTTAATTTATTGGAATAATACGAAATGAATGAAGAGGAGGTGTGAGAAATATAAAAATGTAAATGTAATAAGAAATCGACGTGCAATTTATGTTTATCAACTTTACTGGGTAAAGGTTTGGTAATATTAGCATGTAAAGGTAGTAAGAGGATTGTTTGTCGAAGGTACTTTTTTATATTCCTCCTTTCGTATTTCCCCAAAAATTAAATGATCGGAAAGGTCTGCAACGAAATAGTAAAATACAAAGAATTTTTTTCCAATTTAATGATGATGATTTGTATACTGAAAATGGACTACGAACAATTGTGTGTATCCACAAGAGGGTACTGTTCGAAATGTGCAGTCTATTAATGAAAAATCATCCTTTATTATTGCTTCCCGTCTTATCGATATACTTCGTTGATAAATACTCGCCAAAAATCTGACGTCATCGAATATTGATTAAAATTTCTTTTGGTAAATTCTGTCCATAGTTTAATGAGTATATTTGTAATTGTTGTGTGAAGTTTGAAAACCTATTTGAAAAGCTACTTAAATGTTGTGTCCAAACAAATTAACAAAATGTATGTTCGCCCAACTGGATTTTACCATCTCACAAATGAGTTTTTGGTTTTTCATACAGAAAGTCGAAATGTAAACAGCAAGTTTTTCATTGACAATTTCCAGCAATTGGGTTGAAAATAATTGTTCAGATTGGTCAGAATGCAACTCGAACACAATTAGAATGCCACATGTCGTGACACGTTGCCATATACCAATAGTACGACTTCAAGAAAGATTAACGTCAGAAACCGGCTGTGGAATCACTGGCAGTGGTTGATTAAAATATCCAAAAGAATCCTTGCACCATCTGACCGGATCTGATTGCTTCACACGGAAGACTTCATTCCAAACGATCAACTTTCATTGCTTCAGAACCTTTGCTGTCGCACAGTTCATTGTCGATTTAACAGTAGTAGTCAATATCATTTTCACACAAACAAACTTGATTTTGAAAAATTTTTGATTTTGAAATATATGTTCGGTATTTGGATCTGTGAATTGACAAATGTCAATGCCGATTTTTCAATGTTCAACAGCTGTCTTGAAAATAATAATGAAGATTAATCGTTCTGAAACTCGTATCTTGGCATGTTTCCACAAAACATGCAGTGGACTCACTGGTAACGTAAGGCGAAAATACCCTTCCAAGATAATCATTGAACATTGTGGTTCAATGATTTTGATCCCAAGGCTTAGCTCGCGATAGTATATTTTACACTTCTCCAAACCGTTGACAACTTTGGTCATCTCTGATCTGTGAAAGGTTGCGCAATGGACTTTAGTTAATTTGAACATTCAACGCACCTGAGCCTTCCAACTATGTAATTGCAATTCTCAATGAAGAAAGAAGTACTTTCATTTAGCGAGGGAATTTATGCCAAATTTAATATGACCAAAAATGTTTTCCACGGGAGCGTCCTATAGTTGAATGGCTCATTTACTGATGACTCCTTTACAATTTTCCATATTCGATGAGATGGAAATACAACATTAAAATGAATCGTTCCTATCGCCGATTATAATAAAAGTGCATAAAATATTAAGATTTTTGCAGTTTATCCATATTTCTGACTTTTCTTTAAAATTTCTCATGTTCTTGTGTAGGGAAAATGTTCGTACAATCATAGCGAACATAACAGAGAAGAATTTCGCAAAACCATCTATTCAGTCGAGACTTTTAAAATTGAGTTTATTCAAAAAGGTACTTTCAGTTTATCACAGATTGTCCACTATTACGGGCAACTACGGACTACTACGTATAGTTTGTAACAGAAATCAACCAAATTGGTTCTGCCGTTCTTGGGTGATTACCAACGAACATCATTTCATTTTTATTATATAGCATTTCCATTATTTGTTGTGGTATATTAAAGAGCCAAAATGGCTGACATCTTTATGTGCCACATTTCTAAATACATTTAATTCTGAAATCTCTACAATATATTTCGTATAAAGAAATTTTTAAACGAAGATTAAAGTGCTTGTTCCAATCAGTCTCAGATGTGTTATTTATTTAGGAGCACATCATTAATAAATATGATGATGTTGATTCCAAATCACAAAGAAGATAAGTTCCATTAAAATGTATAATGTTATGATTCAGCTCATATTTCCAAAATTTATCGTCCTATACAAAAAATAGATTTTAATTCAAATATGTACATTTTTTAAATCGGAGCTATAGGAATATATAAATTCAGTTTTTTAAATGTAAATAGTTTTAATAGTGTGAATACAGAAAATGAAACTTTATAACCAAGTGAAGTGAAAATTTAATATTTGAAACCACGTTGAAAATGAATTTACCGAGGCAACATGTTTCCTTCAAATCTACTACAATTATGTTTTTTATTAAATATATATAGTGGCTATCACATGATATGGGAGTCCAAAAAAAACTCACCTTAGTGTACACCGAAAGAATTTTCCTTCATAATATTTATGAAGCGATTTCAGAAAAGGTTTTTCATAAATTTAGAGAATTTTTTCTTATTATGTATGAAAAATTCATAATTCATTAATATAAAATGTTTCATACATTTTTCATAAACATTTCATTTATCATAAATCAAAATTGTTAAATTAGTGAAACTTAGTTTCATAAGATCAAAGAAAGATTTCCAATAATTTTTTTTTGTTATATCTTCATAAATATAATGAAGGATTTCATAGTTTTTATGAAATGTTTCATAACTTTTTTGTGTGTCGACTTTATTCGACTGAATGCTAGGAATTCTTATTTCTCCTCTGTTATCTTTGACATAAGTATTTCAGGGTAAATATTTAGGATAAAGACATACTCATTGCAAAGACTCTCGCAATGATGGTGTGTGTTGATTGGTTAGTCTAACAGTCAGAATTTTTGGATTTTTTGTATATATTGGAAACTTCAGTATAAATTATTAATATTTATGAAACTTTTTCATAAAATTAAGAGCATATTACGAAAAATAATGAACTTGTATGACAAAATTTCATCGAATCGAACTGCATTTCATAGTTTCTAAGAAATATTTCATAAATTCTATGACACTTTTCATAGATTTGTGTTTCACACATTTTATGAAATGTTTCTTTGGCGACTTTTTAATGAACATTTTCACTGATTTCATAAATATTACGAGGATAATTCGTTCAGTGTATATATGGTGAAATTTGTACCAAGTGTCCAGCCAAAAAGAAAAAAAACATTTCAACATTTTTATGAGTTTGGGTATTTGGTGCAAATTTCAACATAGAATATCGCAATGTGACATTAAAACGAAAGAATCAAATAATGTGGCAACATGCATAAATGAGAGTCAAGGTAAAATAATAGAGTATGTGAACACCAAGAGTTGACATTCCTCTCACACACTCTACTGTTAGTGTGAGAGAAACTGCATCGCTCCGTGTTTCATGCCCGGGATTTAAAATCAATCAAACATTAAATTTGCCGAATCAAAAACATAGAAACACAGAATTTGGCTTACATTTGCTTGTGGCAGACTACACAGACCCAGTCGGTGGTGCGCGTAGTGAATTCGCGGCAGGCCTTGCACACCCTCAACTTGCAGACGCGACAGGGCGCGCCACGATTTGTAATGCGGCCCAGCTCTGTATTGCAGCGGGCACAGTGGCGATTCGATTCATGGAGCAGAGGAGGCGCGGGCAGGTTATGATTGTTCTGTTCTAGTTGGTATTGTTGCTGCTGTTGTTGTTGTTGCTGTTGATACTGTTGTTGTTGTTGTTGCAGCTGCTGCTGGTTTAGATGTTGCTGTTGTTGATGCGTCACTGATGATGAACCCTGGCACGGGGCGGTTGCAGTGCCACCACCAACAATACCACTACTGCCGTTACCTATCACGCCGCCAATTTTTAAGGCACCTTTACGCCTCAGTGACAACAATTCGGCACGTAAAAGCCTATGCGTCCCATAAAACCGAAAAATCAAATACGCGCATCCGCCACATTGGTCAACAGGAACGGGACGACCGCCAAAGTTCGATCATTTCCCCAGTAACGGACGACAGACCGACCAGAAGGAGTGAAGTGATCCCATCACAAGGCAAGGTGTGAACGTGAGTATCGAGAAGACATGAGAAGATGAGCGTGATGAGTGTGATTCAGATACAAATTTCCAATTTTGGTAATTATTGTTGTTGTAGTAGTGGTAGAGGACGTTTTTGATGTTGATGTCGATGTTATTGTGGTGGTGTTGGTTAGATGTTAGTATGACATTTTTTTGAAATTTTGAATTTCAGTTGTTGGTTGTTGTTTAAAGGACACACAAATTTACACATACACAGACAATCACATAAAAAGAGAGAAAGAGAGAGAGAAAAAGAACAAAGAAAGTGCAGAGAAAATTAATTTTAGTAAGTTTTCCAATTGTGTTTATGTGTCTCTAAATTTTTTTATATAATCCAATTTTTATATAAACAAAACACAATGTATGTATGTGGATAATCTGAGATTTTAGGCAAACTATATTGATAAGATAGGAAGGAGTGCATATGTTTTGTATATTGCAGATATAGGATGTAAAGGATCCACGTGAATACACATCGCTGATTT
This sequence comes from Polietes domitor, assembly GCA_947397865.1. Classification (NCBI taxonomy): domain Eukaryota; kingdom Metazoa; phylum Arthropoda; class Insecta; order Diptera; family Muscidae; genus Polietes; species Polietes domitor. The sequence goes on along the minus strand of OX377618.1, from coordinate 118,992,535 downwards.
CGCGCAAGAAATGGAGAGCGATACAAAGACTATAAACCATCATAATTAACGTGATAACGTACTCTTATAACACCGTACGGCAGTACTTTTTGGACCTGAACAATGCCATATATATATGAAACTAGAGATCGTATGTAGAAAAACTGTGTACTCAGTTTTTCATTTAGAGATCATTTCTTCTTTTTACAGGACATTCAATTTTCAAATGATATAGCTGTCTTAACAATTTATTTTTATTGTTTTGCGAGCGATAAAAATGTGACATGGATATCAAATGAAAGAGAACAATATCTGTTAAAAATACTTCAAATTTCATGCTTGTACCTGTATTAGTTTAAAAGTAAAATGTGAATAAACTAAAAAACTAAGGGGAAATTTGAAATGGTTGTTAGTGCAAAATTGTACCACTGTATAATATAGGATAATATATTTATTTTATAACTATAGTAGGGATCAGTTTAATATGATTGGTACTATAAGATAATATATTTATTTTATAACTACAATCCATTGTACATCAAAAAACGATGTCACGTGTTATTGCACAAATGAGCGACATGTATTCAACATAGTATTACATACAATCTGTGGCCCAAAAAACATCAAAATCGTTTTTCGACATAGGCGAATGTGTAAGTGTACTTCAAACGTCTCTCTTATTATTTGGTAATATTGATATATTACACAGTACGACAAAATCAATTTTTTTGAGTACACATGAGAAATGTTAACAGAATATGAAAATAGGCTTAAAATAAAGAAATGCGTGTCTCGGCGTTTTGCTGTAGCACGTCAGAATTTTGAGAAAATCGATTTTAAAGATTCGAAGGATCGTGGAGGTTCACTTGTAACGTAGTACTATTATAAAAAGTTCTATAAAAACAGAATGGGTGAACCGATTTAAGTGCTTGAGCCAGTTTTGAAAAGGGAATTAAATTTGGATTTGTTTTTATTAAAAACATATTTTTTCCGCTAGATGGCGCTTTAATTTTCATGTAAAATTAAAAAAATTAATTAAAATTTACGAAATTCATTAAAAATAAAGGGTGTTTTTTATTGGGGTATAGAACTTTAAGTTGGCATCACTTTTTTAACTGGCGGCCATTTTGTCAGCTGTCAAGTGATTAATATTTAGTTTGGTTTGCCATTTCATCATGAACAGGTTGACAAAAGAACAACGCTTGCAAATCGTGCAAATTTATTTCGAAAGTAATGGTTCAGTTCGCGAAGTTCACCATTTTATGGTCGACATAATCGTCCATCAGAGCAATTAATTCGGTTAACCATGGATCGTTTTCGCACTACGTTTACTCTATGTGATAATACGCATCCGCAGAGACGTCGAACAGTGCGCACCGAAGAAACAATTGCCGCTGTAGAGCAAAGTGTTGAAGAGGACCCGAATGAATCGATTCGCCACCGTGCACAGCAATTGGAGAAAGTGGTTGAAAATTGGACCTGTAGAATTGGCTATATTCGAGCCAGCCGCGGCGGCCACATGCCCAAAATCATATTTAAACATTAATGGCATAAAATTATCCTTCCAATAAAGCCAAATTGATGGACATTAAAACGATTTTCTTGTGTTTTATTTCAATTCGAAGTTCTATACCTCAATAAAAAACACCCTATACAATGTTGTTGATTTGAAATCCAATAACTAAAGTAGAATCTTTTTCGCTGGCCGGGAATTGCTTGATTCAGCGATTCGGGGCTCCGAGCCAGAATTACATTACATTTTTGGATATTTTTTAATTTTACATGAAAATTAAAGCGCCATCTAGCGAAAAAAAATGTTTTTTTTTTAATAAAAACAAAGCCAAATTTAATTCCCTTTTCAAAACTGGCTCAAGCACTTAAATCGGTTCACCCATTCTGTTTTTATAGAACTTTTTATAATAGTACTACGTTACAAGTGAACCTCCACGATCCTTCGAATCTTTAAAATCGATTTTCTCAAAATTCTGACGTGCTACAGCAAAACGCCGAGACACGTATTTCTTTATTTTAAGCCTATTTTCATATTCTGTTAACATTTCTCATGTGTACCAACCACTGTCGTACTGTGTTATAAATTCATTGACTAATAAAAAGTTTGCTCATACGTATATCGAGGGCTTATATTCATAAGTGGCTATGAACAAAAACATAACTTTTCAGGAGAGCGAAAAAAATTAATTTTCTCCTTAATTTTAAGAGTAATTATTAATCATTCTTCTACAGTTTAATCTAAAATGCATTTTCCTATTATTCGCGGTTTTATGGTTCATAGCCACTTTTGCACGTTTAAAATTGAGCACTATGAATGTTGAAATAAGCACATAGCCATTTATGCCGAAATATATAAATAAGATTTATTGTAAACTCGATAACGTTTTTCATGAAATCTTGGCAATGTTGTATAGAAAACGCATTTTCTGTGATGTACACAGCGAATTTAAAGATTCCAGCTTCATCCGTCAGCTTGGTACCATTTTTATCCCTTTTTCGAAGTTTTTTACAAAAAGTGTATATTGCGGTAGGTAAACAAAAAATACAAATCTTTGGAAAATTTTCATTATCGCGTGAAATTTGGCTAAAATGATTTTCATGCTTGACATTTTTGTTTTTTGATTTTCTCGCGATCTAGCCAACGGACCCGTCTTTTGTTTGTTTATTAAGAACCAATATAGCTTATAACGTATAAGTAGCCAGTCGCGAAAATCGCTGCAATTGTTGGAAAATCCAAAATTCGCGATTGCTTATATTTTAGCTTTCTTCATCCAGGATTCTGAAAGTTTTCTGACACAAATATGTATTCCCCATGAAGTCAGCAATCACATTCCAAAGAAATATTTTGGTATTCTCAATATAATAAAAAGTTACGCGGGTGTTTCTAAAGATATTTTTCTCAGTTTTTGACTTTACATTTTTTATCCTATTTTAGCCTGATAACTTGGGAACCAAAATGCTATTAACGGCGAATTGATGGAATTTGATAGAACGATATACCCTAAATCTATAAAAATGCTGAAAAATGTTTTAATCAAAATCGTTGTAGCGAATTACAACCTTCGGTTATATGTTTGAACTATTTTATTTCTATTATTTTTATGTTCATAGCCACTGAGAATAGTTTGGCATCAAAAACTCATTTTCGAGAAAATGGTTCATAGCCACTTTTGAATATAAGCCCTCGGTATGCTCATAAATATGTCGCAAGGAAAAATGAGTTGAATATTTGCTTTATTTTCTTTTCTCTTAACTCATTTATAGTAATAAAGTCAATGATTACATCCTAACTCAACAGAACATGCAATATTATGCAAAATAATGTTATGGAATAATCACTTAAGTTAATATATGCTGCATTTCCAGAACACAGTATCTTAAATCAAAGCGTCTTTTTTTAATAATTTGGAAAGAATAGATAGTAGATTGTTTTGAAAGATGATATTGGCAAAATTACACTTTTGGTTTGGAAAGGAGCTAATCTTTTATTTTCTGTTAAATAGATTTGTATAAATGGAGTACAAAATCCAAAGAATGATTACACAAGTACACGCGGGTTTGGATCAGTTGTTTCTGAGGCTATTTTCGAGATATTGAATAAAATAAATGTTTACAATATTTGACGACTAATGTCCATTGTATTCAATGAAATGTGATAATTCAGAAACGAGGAGCAGTCGAACTGAGTCGTATTGTTTGGGATATGCTTCACGCATAAGAGCCCAACATTATTGGCTCATCACGCCCTCGTCCCAAAATCATTGATGTCGTTATTAATTAATAATTTATTTAGAAGTTTTCGTTTCCTGAAAATGTGTGTATATATATATATATGAATACATTCATTATATTACTTCAAGTCTTGCTCCCTCATCACTCATACGATGATGATGCCTAACAATGTTCTTAAAACGATCAGTCAGTTAAGCCGGGTTATATGTATATACTCTCAATCTCAGAGAGCATCTGGTTTCATCCAAACAAATCTAAAACATATTTGAGTATATTCGGTCTACTACGAAACACGAAAAAGTTAATTTTGTTCGATACCTACCGATTTATTTTATTATTGCATTGAGGTATACTGATTCCTAAAAGCAACACCAAAGAATTGTTATTGCTACTTTTTAAATAAAATTATAAATTATGAATTGAAATCATTTGCTTCAAGAAAATTACTTGTAACAACAAGGATAGACGAATTCCGAAATTATTTTTCAGCCTATGAGTATAAATAAATAATACGTCCATATCGCTTTCGTTGTGGTGTTGCAAATAAATGTTGAAAATACATTGATTCCCATATTAAAAACTGCTGCCAATCAATATAGTGAGCGCATCGACTATCGACGCTTCAGTGTTCACTGCCGCTTTCTTGTGTGTGGCCGGAATAAAGATAAAAGTAACTCAAAATAATTAATTTTTAATGAAAAAAATTAATAGTTACTTGATAGTTTCCTGGATGGCGTTCAGTGTCATCGTAAGATGAACTCCTGGAAATTAAAAACTAAAGTTCTTGCAAAGAAACTTTGTACTTTTTTATGTTGTTCTATACTCCGATGACACTAAAGCTACATTGTACCATAAGTAGAGACCATCAGCAGGTCCTTGATGGCGGCGTTCTCCTTTGCCTTGAATCAAATGACATTTACATTTCATTTCTTTTTAAACTTCATAGAAGAAGGCGTGCTGCCGGCTTCACTTTAAAAGGACGAAAGGATTGTTTTTCCTGCCGGCGTACCTCGCCTCCGTTGCTCGCAGTTAATTATAATTTTTAATTACAATGTTATGGTTATTGCTGTGGTTTCTTTGAGTTAAGCATACGAACAATTATTTGCTTGTAGGTAAGTCGGGCAAATGTTGCTCTTAATATCATCCGTTCTTGGAGCATATAAAGACGAATATACACGCACGCACGCACTCCCACGCCTTAACGATGTGAAAACGCGCACGCATTGAAACGCCAATACACTTTAACTCGCAGCACGTTCCTTCTGAAGTGAGACAAAGGCACGCACTTTGCGAATCTCATCTACAGTGCTGGCCATTTAAATAGCATGTAGATGTATAGGGCGAAGGCGATTTGTTTGCAACCAGAGAAGCATAAGGGATGTGCAAGACGCAACAATTTACAGATTTTATGTTCTTTATGGATATTTTTAATTGTTTTACTAAAATTACAATTTTCCTCAAAGTACCTTTAATTCAAATCATCACTAGTGTTTTATATTGCAAGCAGTGGTTTTAATGTCAACTAATATTTTTTTAATTAAAATGGAAATTTTTGAATTTAAATGAAAAAAAATTAATGTTTAAAATGTATAGCATTTCCGAGCATTTCGCCCCATTCTATGATTGAGGGTAGAAAAAACATAGGAAATATTTTTGGATTAATTTATATCGTTCGAATTACCCATGGATTTATTAACTTCAATTGCTGTCTTTTGAATTTCAAGCATAATTTTTCAATTTCTATAAAGAAGTTCCACTGATGAGTTATCCCAACATTTGAAAATCAAAACTCGACTAAAAGATTTCAATTTTCAAAATAGATTTATTGAATTATAATGAAAAAAACTGTAAAGTTGTGTCAAAACTAGCAACACCAAAAACATTTGAGTAGCACAGTGCAACACGAAAAAATATAACCATATGCGGACACCACTACGTGATAAAAGACCGTGTCTCCCAGTTTTGTCCAAAGTCATGCACTTTTTTATGTGCCTCCAAAGATTTGGTGCTTCGGTGTCATTTTTGCAAAAAGTCATAATTTTCTCAGGCTCATATCGTACAAACCGTTTGGAATGTTGATTTACTCTCTGAGGCGAAGTTGTAGCTCTTGTCATAAAGATCAAAAAACTTCATTTTCAAGGTCATAATCGCAAAAAAAATAAATAATCGATTTTTTAACCTTTTTCCCCTGTTTAGGTCCACAGGTAGCAAAGCGTTCAAAATTCAAGGAAATAATCAACCACAAAAATTTACCTACGATCTCGATAATTAGGTAGGAAAAATTATCTTGCAGGATGTTTCTGTTAATGGTCAGTCTGACTACAGTGCGTATGAGTTATATTATCCTTAATCAACAGCACGTATACGCTACCTACTCACACTACAGCCTATAAGATTTGTTCGACGACAATTGCGATGTTGACCTTGTAGATGACGCTTTTGATTTTATATATTCACAATTTATGACAAAAGCTACATCTTTGCCTCAGAGAGTAAATCAAAATTACAAGCGGTTTGCAAGATATGAGCCTGAGAAAATGATCACTTTTTGCAAAAATGACACCGAGGCCCCAAATCTTTGGGGCCCATAAAAAAGTGCATAACTTTGGGCAAAACTGGGAGACACGAGTCTTTTTATACCCTCACTCTACAGAGAAGGAGGTTATATGTATATCATTTGGGACAGAAAAAAGTGTAACGCATTGAAGGAGTGTCCTAAGACCCTCAGTATGTGTGGACCAAATCCGTTTCACAACATTTTAAGATGTTTGAGCCATGTCCGTCCGTCCGTCTGGCTGGCAGGTGTACACGGTAACTCTCGAAAGGAGTTAAGAAATCGATTCATACTTTGTACATAGTAGTATTTTTCCCAAACTTAGTTTAAGTTCGAAGATGGGCGAAATTTCCACCGGAATACTGTGAAATTTGATATTTGGCAATGCTTTTATAGTGGTTATATTCGCATGGAATATGGGTGATATTGCCAGACACCTTCTGGTACCTCCCACACAAAGTGGCATAAACTTCCTTACAACAAAACTAGGGTTTGGGGTTTCCCGGACTTTTTTCATTTCCCGGGAAAACGGGAATGAAAAATTTCATTCCCGGGAATTCCCGGGAAAAAGTAATTTATTTATAGGTATGTTCAATATGGTTTAAAATATCAACATTTAATAACTGGTGTGTTTTTTAATACTGTCATATTAGAAATTAAAAACGAATGTTATTGTCAAAATATTTTACAAATAATTTTTATTTTACAAATATTTTACTCTATATTGAGAAATGTAAATTCATATTAGGGACATATAAATTCATAATGGGTAATGTAAATTTATAATAAGAACATTTTAAATAAATCATATAAATCATAATTCATTGAGAACAATTAATTCATAATAGGAACATACCAATTCATAATGAAATATACAAGTTTTTAATCAGAAAATCCAAATTCATAATCAGAAAATACGTTTTCATATTCAGAAAATATGAATTCATAATGAGAAAATAAAAAATCATATTGAGAAAATGTAAATTTATAGTGAGAACATTGATAAAATATGTGTTTCTACGAAAATATCCATAGAAAAACGTACATATATAGCTTGGATTATAAATTTTAGAGTTCCTGATTATGAATTTATATTTTATGAATATATATTCCTGAATAAAATTTATATTTTCTCATTATCAATTTGTATGTTCTTATTATGAATTTATATTTCTCAATATGAATTTATATTTCACATTACGAATTTACAGTGGTGATTATGAATTATCATGCTCCTATTATTACATCATATTATTAACTTACATATTCCGATTATAAATTACATTTTCTCATTATAAACTTGAAAAGTTGTAGGCTAATCGTCAGAATTGGACATTTATATCGCGGGTAGAAGTGACTGGCACCTACACTAGATTCAAAATTGAAAACGATTAAGGAAACAAATAACTCATATGACGCATATGATGCATTTAATTTAGAATATTCATTCGTCTGGAGACAAAAATATTTTATAGAAACAGGGGGGAATATTCTAAACTGTAAGAACAATACATAAAAAATTAATATTAATTTAATAAATTCATAAAATATAAAAATATTGAAATAGTCCAGTCATTAATTCTAATTCTATATTTATATTTCTATTAGATTTCTCTTGAAAGTTTCCAGGCGAACAATTTTTATTGTATTCCTATTTTTAGACCATTTATTTCTGGCTACATAAGTAAAGTAAATTGTTCTTGAAGAAGATATTCGATTATTCTAGGAAAGTTGATATTTGAAAATCACTTTATAATCACTTTAAACATAAAAAATATTTACGATTTTTCCACGCCCCTTCTTTTACCTCCCACACAATTGTCCATATTCTAGGTAAAATTAAATGCATTATAACTCCATACCGGTGCCTGAAATCCATATTTGATCATGTTTTTCAATTATTATATACTCCGACGCTAAGCAAAATTTAAGTCCTTGCATTTACATGTTCTCTTAGAGTGAGGGTTTAGCCGACGTACGTTTTCTTACTTGTTTTATGGTCTTTTTATGGTCAGTGGTGTCCGTATATGGTCATATTTCCATGACTTAAAAAATTACACACAGTGGAGTTAATAAAATATTGAATATTAACGTTGTCGTAAAACTTTCAAAACAGAAGATATTATAGGCGCTATTGTGATGCCTTTCTTTCTTCAAAGGTGCGTTTAATAAAATAAAATGTCAGCTGTAACGATAAATCTGTGGTTTTTAGAAATAATAACTTATGTCCATTTTTGGGGGATGGAGTTTTTTAGTTATTGATGTCAAAGTGCTAAATTTTTCGTGGACTGTTCATTAATTAAAAGTTTTCTTGAAGACTATTTAATGTTATTTACTTTGCAAAAAACAGAAGTTATATGTATAATAGAATAGTTTGCAGCTATAACTATGTTGTTATTCATGCAATCATATTTTTGCTAATTTTCTTCAGCCACATGTGCGAATCTACTAACCACATTTTGCTATTCTAATGCGCAGCACTGTACAGTACACAAGGTGTAATAATAACAGTGGATACAGTAGTGTGAGTATGTACATACACACAGATGTACTTAAGCAAAATAAACACACTCTTAACATTTAAACACACCTTAAATGCCACAACTACACACACATCTATAGGTATGCAAACATGTGCCCACACATACATATACTCTCCCTCACGCATAATTCTATTTCCACAGCAAGCGAATGACTGCGAGTGTGTGGGAGCGTGTTCGGTGTCTCCTGAATCCATGTTGGAGACATCAAACGAATGCATTGCCATTCGGTCATAATTACTTACGTACAGTAGCAGTGCAGTTCAGACTGTGTAATGCAGTCAGTATTAAGTATACGACACAATTGTCCATCAGAATATTTCATTTTCCAGTTAAATGACATTTATGTATATGTGTAAGTATGCCATTCAGATAATTTGGAAAACAGAAACAGAAGAAACAACAGCAAGTAGACACTTATGTCTGTGCATTAGAGTACCTCATGTCGGAATTGGGATTCTCCGATGGGTATATCCAAAATATTTCAACTGCAGAACACCGCTAAACTGGGATTATTCATCCATCCGAATGATTTTTGTTATGTGTCTTGCTGGCCACATCAAATATCAGAAATAATAGTACCCAAAGAAATTGAAGTTGCGATTGAATTTGCATCTGATATCACATAAATTCATGACTGACTCAGTTTTGGTATTTTTCAAATTACGTTTCCCAAAAATGATTCATCAATAGCGATGGATTATTTTTCAAGAAAATATTTTAACATGTTATTAACTTTAAAACCCACTGATTACATCAAATTTGCAAGGCCACATTATATTGTAAGGCCTTGTGTTCCTCAATGGAACGACGAGAATCTTCTTCTTTATATACTCATCCGTTATTGGGATGATCGTATAATTATTAATTTTATTTTTCATTGATTGATTTGAACTGGGATATTGTCCTGACACAAGACCATTTTGCTTCTATATTTAATAGAATGCAAATTTATTTACAAATGGCATGGTGACATTTATTACTTGGCTGCAGACTACCACTATCATGATTTCCACCCTGTCTAAAGGTTTCATTCAGGTGGCTTCGCAGCGACTTTTCAACATCAAACCCTCATTGATTTTATGCAAAAATGGCCAGCCCTTGGTTCTTGGCGGCGTGTAGGAGAGCATTTTCATCGGATATTTTTCAGCCATGATGTTTCTCTTCTATCTCTACTACACCTTCCTTCAATTTTCCCTTTAAGGACTGAACGACGAGAATAAATATATAAAAATATTGTACCTCATTATTCTCATTATATTTCACCTAGGCACATTGGTTTCCAAAATACACCAGTATTTTAACATTTCAGCGTAAATAAACCTCGCAAAAAGGCTGACTTTGCCGTAGTCTTCGATACGTAACGCTTAAGTATTCCCTATAGAAAACCCCGTTTTCAATACACCCTAATACACTGTAAAATGTTATATAATTAAATTATTCGAGGTGATTACTGATGTATGCAAATATGTTGGTATCATTTAATTAATTGCAAATATGCAAGTAGTACCAGCATTTGATCGATCAATTGCAAAAGCTGACTTAACTTACCATGTGAAGTTGCTCTGGAGTCTAGCTAAACATGGAATTCGAAATTGTGAAAGAAATATATATTTCCAACGAAAACAAATAGGATATTGAGATAATCTAATCTTCAATTAGATATTGCAACTTGTCACACACAGCCAGTTCTGTTATGACAGAATTGCTGATTTCAATAATCACCACATTTCATTGGCCACCAAGATCTCCTGACCTTACTGTATTTTTTGTGATTTTTTGTGGGGTTATTGCAAACAGGATATTTACAAAACAACCAGCAAATTTAGATGATTTAAAGCTATGCATACCGCACTATGCTCCTTGAAGGAGTAAAAGGGACAACTATGTATATATAAAGATGCAATTCTCAAGAGAATAATGAATAATGACTGCCAAACATGCGTCACCGAACGTGGAGGCCATTTAACTTCTATTAATTAATTGAATAAATATGTATTTGTTTTCAAATGAACAAAGATAAAATAATTTATATAAATTTAAAAAATAAATATATAAAACTTCTTGATTTATCGACATTCACCAGCCACCCTGTAGTTAAAAAAATGTCGCATTTGTTGAGGCAAACGACATATTACCCTACAGACCGAGTAAAAGCGATGTACCAAATTTCAGCCAAATCAGAATATTTTTTGTTAGAATTGAATGCTTTGTTATGTATTGTTTGATTGTAGCACCGGATCGTAATGATGGATTCAATTTTAATCTTATCGATATGCATTGCAATACTTTAAGCATTGATAACACCGTCCGACAGTCCATATTATATTTGAACCGGATGATAGACGTCTGAAATGGAGTTAATGGTCGTTTTTAGTTTTTTATTTCCTCATCCTGTTATCCATTAAAGGGACTTGTTTCGAAGGATACAATTTTTGAAAAAATATTTTAAATATTAGGGTGCGACCCTATGATACCGGTAGAATTGTCAAATTAAAGAATAGAATATCTGCTAAATATTTAAAATAATTTTTGAAAATGGTATCCTTTCGAACTTTGTAGTCCTGCGAAGGAGCAACAGTTCATTTTGCCTATATTTTCAGACGTATATCATCTGGTTCAAGTGTAACGACATTTTTGGAAAATTGTCGTACTGTGTAATCTAATAACTGTCCTTTATTCATTACTATTCCTTGAGTATCCACGAATATCCACACTATCTGTTGGTTTTATTTGGATTAGCGAAAACTATTCGTTTCTCAAGTTCACAAGTTCTCACAAAAACTAAAATGATTCCACCATTTCCGGGAGTTTCACATTTGCTTTAATAAATCTAAAATCCTGGTTTGCTTTTAAAAGAATTTTTAAATGTCTCAGACTGAACAACTGAATATATATCAAATTAAGCAACAATTATTGGTCATTTTGTTTCGAATCGAAACAGTATCCTATGATGAAAGTTTCCAATAAATCATACCGAAATTTGGCGCCAATATGCTTACCATTTAAAAAACGCCTACATTTTTTATTATACCACTTTCACGATAAGCGGCGCATTTGCAAGTTGATTCCACATTAAACACACAATCCCACTCTCCACAAGTCCTTGGACATAGTCATCGTTGTTTCATGGACGAAATATTTGGGTGAATTCGTTAAATCCCAATTAATGTCCGTTGGTCATGAATTAATAAATATTATAAGCCATTATGGCCTTCTGTTGATTTGGCCTATTCTAAACAACAAGAACAACAAATGGCTCGTGCCAGAAAAGTGGTCGTGGGCCACAATGCCGCTAGCTGCCGGCTGCTTTGCATGGTCATTTGACCATTCCATTGATTTGTTGAATGGTTTGGTCATTCTGTTGGTCAATTGTTTCTGACATACATACATATGCACACACATACACACACTTGAGCGTGTTGGGTGGTCATATCGAAACATTTAAGTATAAAGTTAACAACATATTTTTTGCGTTTATAGGTACTTATGCATATATACGAGGGTCGTATGATACGTTAGGTATAGGGGGAAACCTATAGCAGTAATTTGAATACTCTAGCCAAATTATTTCACAGCTGTAGGCAAAAACTATGAAATTAATGCCACGTTATTTGATTCGAATATTGAAATCATCTGTATCATTTTACATGTCGGATTCAGATCATCATAACGCGCGAAACAATTTTGAAATACTGCGTAAACTGTAGTTACCATGAGCTAGAGGGTCGACGTGATTGCTTAATCTTTCTAAATAAGATACAAGCAAATTCTTTATTTTTTTTTTAATTTTTATATTTAGTCAACAGAGAGGAATATTTCATAGCTTAACTGTTGAAGTCAGTCCCTATGTTGTTTTACCAAAATTATTGTTCGAATCTCGTATATATTGAATCACCATATTTGAACTATTTAGCATGTTGCACGCATCCCATATAGTAGAAGTACCAGCAATGTGTTGTAATATTACAAATGATAATCGGTGGCTGAGTTAGTAGGGCCCAATACCAATTTTGTTTGTCTTCCTCCAGCGTTTACAGTCTTCTCTTCTCTATTGGTGAAATGCCTTATAGACTTTTCTGTTTCACTTCTTCCATAAGAAATCTTCTGGCACCATCATCATATCATGGTTAAATGTCTCATGTCCCCCAAAAAATCAGATACCAATTTTTTCTATCCATTTTCCAGGAGTCTTGCTTACTGAATTTCTTCCATCAATACTTTTTCTAGATTTTTTATTGTTTGAAGTCAAAAATATTTTTCTTGAAACACGTATAAAATATTTTTAAGAGAAGAATACATACACAAACTTTCGGAGAAATCCAAGGAATGATGGAATGACTGGTATGAGGGGCAGGGTGAATAGAATTACAATTTGTCTGTCTTGGTCTAAATTGAAGAATCAGTTTGAATACGAAAATCCCTGTTTATAAAATCAGCCAACCTACTGCCCAACAATGTTCACAACATTTGTTGTCTACTTTAGAAAAAGATAGGAAAAACAATTGCCAAACCCTAGAGTCCTTCCATGATAGAACAGTGAGTAATTCTATTGAATAGAGGCCTGATAGAAGTCCTTTTTAATCTTTCTCTCAACACATACATACAACACATGTTCACACTTAAATTGTTGTGATTTTTGATGAGTTCTTAGGAGCCAATTTGTCACAATGATTGAATGTCCACATCTACGTCCATGACGACGATGATGACTTGATCGTAGGACAGTTTCGATAGTCATAAATATGCCGGAATATTAAATTTCAGTGCGTTTGTCGAAGGGACACATATACATACGTACTTGCAACTATGTCCTCACATCCTAACATTTGCGAAGGAAGAACAAACAACAATTGAAGTGCCAATGAATTACATTGTTGTTGTGATTGTTGATGGCCAAGTCAACAATGTTGGTGTTGTCTGAAATAAATGATGAACGCCAAGGAACTATGCGTCCCACAAGTGTTGCTTTGTCTTCAGTGGTGACGACTGGGCAATGGTTGGTTGATAGACAGACTACGAACGAGTCTCTGCCAGACACATGTGAAGTGAAGTGCAGGACATTGGTTCAAAGGAACTGAGATGGACATTTCTGAAGATACCAATCACATCAAACACTCTGGCAGCAGTTATTGCTGTTTAATCAGCAAATTCAAAAACAAGGTAATAGTTCCGGGAAATTTCTAGTCAATGAAGAGCACTTCACAAAAAGCCAGACCGATATAATTTTATATTGAGACGTTATATTCTCCGAAAACGATTAAATGGACACAAATTGGTCAGATCTGGCAATCCTATTATTATTTGTGCTCAGTTTGAGTTGTCATTTCATCATGAGTAGACTAACGACAGAACAACACATGCAAATTTATTTCGAAAATCATGCATCCGCATTTGGACCCTTCACTAGAGTATTATGTCTTTGTGCATTTGTTTGTAACACCCAAAAGGAAACGAGATAGACCCATCGTTTATTATACATATCGGCTTAGAATTACTTTCTGAGTCGATTTGGCAATGTCCGTCTGTCTGTCTGTCCATTTATTCTTGTAATCAAAGTACAGGTCGCAATTATTGTCCGATCCTTACAAAAATTGGCACAATTAAGTTTTGCGGGCCAAGGACAGAGCTATTTAATTTGAAACAAATCGGTTCAGATTCAGATATTGACACCATACAAATTTCGCTCCCAATATAACGTTTTGTGCTCACGAAACCATATATTTTGACATATTTTCTTCAAATTTGGCACAACAACTTATATTTGAACGGTTCAGATTTATATACATATAACACCCATACAAATGTATCTCCCGATTTGACTTTTTCTGTTCTAAAAGCCATATCTTTTAACTCATTTTCTTCAAATTTAGCACAACAACTCATATTTCAACTAGAAACCTCTGTGGTGAAAGTGGGTCAGATCGGTTCAGATTTATATATAGCTCCTATTTAAATTTCGCTTCCGATTTGACATTTTCTGCTCTAGAAACCATATATTTTAACAGATCTTCTTCAGATTTGGCAAAATATCTTATATGTCCACTAAAAACACCCACGGTGAAAATGGGTCGGATCGCTTCAGATTTATATATAGCACCCACACAAATTACAATCCCGATTTGACTTTTTGAATCTTGCAAAATATCTTACATTTCAATTAGAAACACCCATGGTGAAAGTGGGTCAAATCGGTTCAGATTTATATATAGCTCCCATACAAATTTCGCTCCCGGCTTGACTTTTCCGCCACAGAAACAACGTATTTTCACCGAATTTCTTCAAATATTCTTCTCGATTTGGCAAATTGGGTCAGATCATATGATTAGGAAACATACAAAAATCATTCCCGTTTTTACTTTTTTACCGAATTGAAATGTATTCGGATAGAAAGTGGAGTGTATCCTATAGTCGGCCCAGTCCGACTTTAGCCTTTCCTTACTTGTTTTAATTTTGTTATTGTATTTTGCGGGCATGAAAAAATACACAAAAATTTTGTTTAATTTTTTATAGTTATAAATGTAACGAAGAATACCATGCATATTTAAATAATACTGAAATTTTAATAACTATGTACTTTAATAAACCAAGTATCACTTGTAACTATGGAATATTTGCCTAGTAGTATATTCCATAGATACAGGCATATTAGGCTCTTTTAGAGCTTAAATGGAAATTTGAGTGTTGATAGAGTCATTTGCCAATGATGCTGGCAAATATTTCATTTATCCTCTTAACCAGAGTGACTAATAAAAAGGAATGCCGAAGACGATTTAGCCCAGGACACAAACAAGTATTTACTATTACTATTGCAAAGATATTTCTTGTCGCATACCCTGGAGGCTTGCATAACTTCTGAACTTCCATGAGGCGAAGTGTACCTCCCTCTTCCGTGAAAGATGCCTGTGGGCATTCGATATGCCACTGCCACATCAGCGAAAAGTAAATTACTACAAATTTAATTAAGACAAATATAAATGATAATACGCCTCATTTATAATATCACCCCAATACCCACCAGCACACATGCCATTGCCAAGGTGTGCCTTCCACCGCCACCGCCACTGCCACTTCAACTTTCATTTAGGCATTTATGAAATTAAAATATTTCTTTTTGTTTGAAGCGAAACTCAGCTAAATGTAAACAAAGTATCCTTAATAGCTTCACACAAGAAAAGACGATTATGAATTGTGACGGGAACAGCCACAGACAAGAGGCGTGCAACGAAGCCCGACAGCAAAACTCGCACCAAAAGGCACATTTTTGATAGAATAAACAACAATTAAACACGAAATTATTAAGATAATTAAATTATTATGAAAATTACTACCTACAAATGGAGAAGTGAAAGAACTAACCAACATGCCCAATGTGGGGGTGTTGCACAATGGGTTACTGTTATGCCGAAGCTTCTGTACAAGTTGTTGTTGGGCTAAGGAACACGAGCCTTTTGTAATTTCCAGGCAGTAATTTCTTCTTAATTTAGATTATAAGTACATTGGATACAGAAGTCAGATGCAAATTAAGGGAAAAACTACGTCTTCTTACTGGAATGCAGTAGGTCCCTTTCGATTTCGATTGCGCAGTACGCAGAGGTCCAAAAAGAGTGGGCCACCATTTTAATTGACAACTGGATATTACGCAGTCACATTTCGACCTATTACAATTTGTATTCAAATTGAAATTAAATATGCCACAAATAATGTAAAGCGGTGTCCATCAAGTATGCCATCCCACACCACCCCAGCGTACCCCAGCGAGGATACGTTGACAAATTATTTTTTCTTCTCCAGGATTAATTATGAAATCGTAAACAGCGGTACGCTTCCGTTGCTGTTGATTTTAATTAAAATATTGCTCAAATTTATTGAAATAAATGATACAGATGACATAAAGGAAAAGAAATAAAGGATGCACCTTCGACATGTTTCAGGAAATGGATGAAAATAAGTAGTTATTCTATGTATGTAACTCTATTTCCAGTTAAACGTCCTTTGAAATTATGCTTGCACAGCTATAGGTTGCAAGGTTTTATTTGAGTATACAAACTACGACGAATTCGAAATTCCCAGAACTCCATCTTTAGTATCAAATTCGGATTTTGGCTTTGAGAAAATATTAAAATGATTCACAACATGAAGCATTATGAAGCTCCGTTGCCACAGATCATTCAACGCCACTTACAAGATTGCGCAACAAAATCAAACTTTTTCCAAAATAATATGGTTCGACCAAAGCAACATGGTTGGACCAACAAAAACGACGTTTTGAAAGATTATGCCTGAACTATCGGAGTGGGGATTAAAGTCATCCCCTTTCTCAAATTCTTTGGTATAGGTTGTGTTAAGCATATTTTTGTGAAACTTGTATATCACGCACAGCTCATTGATTGAAAGAAGTTGTCACTTATTCCAACTGGGATGTTTTTGATAAGAGGGGAAAATGTACTTTTGTTAAATTTAATTAATATTGGATATTACATCTACAACGAAGTGTATTAAATTACCAGTCAAATAATGTGTCGTTTGACATTACACGCGATTAATCGGTGCTTAAAAAGAAAAATAAATAAAAAAGTTGCCACCAATGGCCCACTACCAGCATTTTATCAATATCAATTTACAATTACGCATTACACAGTTTACATTTTTATATCCTCTACCAGAGGATGGGTGTATACTAAGTTTGTCATTCCGTTTGTAACACCTTGAAATATCGACCTGAGACCTTATATTAGTAATCATCATAAAATTCTAATACGATCTAACCATGTCCGTATGTCCGCCCGTCTATTGAAAAATTTCCCTCACAAGGACTGAAAATAGTGAAATAGTGATTTTTATTCGTAGGGGGTGAAATGGAGCAAAAAGGGATAAAAATGGTACCTATCAAACGGCAACAGCAACAAAGTAGATACATAATTTTAAAGTATTTTTTCCAAATTCGTACTTTTAAGGAAATGGCTGCACCTGGAATAATGAAATTTTGTGTATTCATTCCTCTGATTGCGGAGACACATAAAATAAAGGGATTTTTCTAAATTCGTACGTTTAGGGGTTAAAATGGAAAAAGGGCATACAAATTATACCAACCAAATGGCCGCAGCTAGAGTCATGAAAATCGGAGTATACATTAGGTATCGATTGTTTCTGATTGCTTTAGCATACCAAAAAAGTCATCAATTAAAGGCGAGATAACAAGCTTGTATTTAGCCTGTACTACACTTGTACATAGCCGCTGGAGTTACCTGTCTTCTGGAATTAATTACAAAAGTTTCCTATAACGATAAGTACTTTATTTTAGGGTAAACATTGAAAAAGTCAAATTTACGGTGTTTATACCCTACACCACTTCGTGGTCTAGGGTATTATAAGTTAGTTTTCCGCCAAATGTTTGTAACACCAAGAAATAATTGAGCTAGACCCACCTTTAAGTATACGGATCGGCTTAGAATCGCCAGCTGAGTCGATTTAACGATGTCTGTCTGTCCGTCCGTCCGTCCGTCCGTCCGTCCGTCCGTCTGCTGTCCGTCTGCTGTCCATCTAAGCTTGTTCGCACTCTACAGGTCGCAATTGATGTCCGATTGTCATGAAACTTGGCAGAAGTTATTTTTTCTGGCCAGGGACCATTGGTATTGAATTTGGAGGAAATCGGTTCAGATTTAGATATAGCCCCCATACAAATGTCGGTCCCGATTTGACATTTTTCGCTCTAGAAACCACATATTGTACCCGATTTTGTTTAAAATTGGCACAACATCTTACAATCCAACTAGAAACACCTACGCAAAAATAGGGTAAGATCGGTTCATATTTAGATATAGCCCCCATACAAATGTCGCTCCTGATTTGACGTTTTCCGCTCTAGAAACGACATATTGTACTCGATTTTCTTTAAATTTTGCAGAACATCTTATAATCGAACTAGAAACACGTATGCAAAAATTGGGTAAGATCGGTTCAGATTTAGATATAGCCCCCATACAAATGTCGCTCCCGATTTGACATTTTCCGCTCTAGAAACGACATATTGTACCCGATTTTCTTTAAATTTTACAGAACATCTTATAATCGAACTAGAAACACGTATGCAAAAATTGGGTAAGATCGGTTCAGATTTAGATATAGCCCCCATACAAATGTCGCTCCCGATTTGACATTTTCCGCTCTAGAAACGACATATTGTACCCGATTTTCTTTAAAATTGGAACAACATTTTATAATCGAACTAGAAACACCTATGCTGAAGGTGGGTATGATCGGTTTAGATTTAGATATAGCCCCCATACAAATGTCGGTCCCGATTTGACATTTTCCGCTCTAGAAACGACATATTGTACCCGATTTTCTTTAAATTTTGCAGAACATCTTATAATCGAACTAGAAACACGTATGCAAAAATTGGGTAAGATCGGTACAGACTTAGATATAGCCCCCATACAAATGTCGCTCCCGATTTGACATTTTCCGCTCTAGAAACGACATATTGTACCCGATTTTCTTTAAAATTGGTACAACATTTTATAATCGAACTAGAAACACCTATGCTGAAGGTGGGTATGATCGGTTTAGATTTAGATATAGCCCCCATACAAATGTCGGTCCCGATTTGACATTTTCCGCTCTAGAAACGACATATTGTACCCGATTTTCTTCAAATTTTGCAGAACATCTTATAATCGAACTAGAAACACGTATGCAAAAGTTGGATAAGATCGGTTCAGATTTCGAAATGTTTGCTCCCGAATGTTTAACCGATTTTGGCCAAACTTTACATATTATATTTCACCAAAAAACATACATGGTGAAAGCGGGTCACATCGTTCCAGGTTTCAATATACCCCTATACAAATGTCCTTTCCGATTTAACATTTTTTGTCAAACACATACATTTACAGGATGCAAAAATCCTTCCCGATTTCACTTTTTTACCAAATTGAATTGTAATGAGATAGAAAGTCCGTCCGTCTTTAGCATTTCCTTACTTGTTTGGGAGATGCCCATTAGGGCGTACCTCAAAAAAAAGTTCGCCGTACACCTTCGAATATGAAGTATTATTGAAAGGTAGTTTCAAAAAATTTTTTTTTATTTTTTTGTGCCGAACGTAGGGGTCGCGCTTTTACATTTTTCTATATAACTTCTGCATTTATAAACGGATTTTAAAGTGTGATACATCGATGTTTTTGTCTCGACGTGGCCGATTTTTTTTGTCTTTGAAGTCATTGAGCTCAAGCACCCCCTTCTGGTACTTACCCATCATATCTCAGTTGCTACTACCCTAATGTACCACTCTAATATCAGAAAATTAAAGCTCGCATAAAATCATGAATCATGCTTGAGCTCAATGACTTCAAAGACAAAAAAATCGGCCACGTCGAGACAAAAACATCGATGTATCACACTTTAAAATCCGTTTATAAATGCAGAAGTTATATAGAAAAATGTAAAAGCGCGACCCCTACGTTCGGCATAAAAAAATAAAAAATTTTTTTTTGAAATTACCTTTCAATAATACTTCATATTCGAAGGTGTACGGCGAACTTTTTTTTTTTTACTTGTAACCTGGTACGCTCTAATGCCCATATGTGCGTACTTTGGTATAACACAAATGGGGTCCCATACTGATCTATTACAGCTCTAGAAACTACATCTTACATCGGATCTTCATCAAATTTTGCAGATCATGGTATTTTTCAACCAGGAATACCTACCGTGAATGAGAAATATATAGGCCCATGTTTTGGACCAGGCCCAAAATGTAGTTATAGGCCCCCTTTTGAAATGTCGGTCCGATTCATCCTATTACTACTGTATAATTTGTATTTGTCTATCGGATAATTGGATCAATTACCATATTATTAACCATATTCATTAAATATGACTAAAGATGCATTTATAGTATAATTTATATGAACTACATAAAATTGCTCCCATGAAATAAATGGGTTTAGTAATAAAAGCGAGGTACATACGCAGGGAGTGGTGTAGGGTATTATATAGTCGGCCCCGCCCGACTTTAGCCCTTCCTTACTGGTTTTTAACATATCGTCCTTGCGCACATTAAGTTTTTTCCTTTTCGGAAAGTAACACTAACACACGCCTCCAAACTTTTTTGCTATTCCAAAGTGAAAATCGATACGCCCTAGTATACATTCCTCTGACTGCGTAGACACGAAAAAAAGGTTTTTCCAAAATCGTACTATCAAGGGACACAATGGGAACAGAGGGATCAAAATGGTACCAACTAAACGGCTACAGCTAGAATAATGAAATGCCTCTAATTGCTTAGAAACGTAAAATAAACAGATTTTTCGAAATTCGTACTTTTAAGGGGGTAAAATGGGAATAAAAATGGTACCAACCAAATGGACGCAACTAGAATAATGGAATTCGGTGTATACATTCACCTGACTGCATAGACTCACATATAAAAAGAATAAAAAGATTTTTCCAAAGTCGTACTTTTGGAATTAAAATAGGATGGAAATACAACCAATCAAACCGCTGAGCTGAAAATGCACCCACAATCCCTCAATATTTATTAGGGTATTTAAGCAATTTTTGAAGAATGCAGCCTTATATTTACTTTTTGAATTGACTTGAAGTATTATTTCTTGCAAACCGTTTGGAATTTACTGTCTGAGGCATAGTTGTAGCTCTTGTCATATATAACAAAAATTGTTAATATATAAAATCAAAAAAACTTCATTTTCAAGGTCAAAATCGCAAAAAAAAAATAAAAAATTCGATTTTTTAAACCTTTTTTCCCTGTTCAGGTCCATAGGTAGCAAGCCGTCCAAAAGTCAAGGAAACGATCAACTACAAAAATGTACCTACGATCTCAATAAACAACCCTAGAACACATGAACTTCCTAGGAATGATTCTAAACACCGTTTAGGTAAAAAAATATATATTGTAGGACTGTTTCTGTTATTTGTCAGTCCGACAACAGCGCGTATGAGTTATCTTTATCTTTAATCAACAGCACGTATACGCTACCTACACACACTTCGGCCTATAACCCAGCAAAAAATTGGAAGTACTTCTGTAGGAAATACTTCCAATTTTAATCGCATCTCAAAATCCAAATGTGCAGTTCTTTTAAACAACTTCGAAAAAGTCGATAATATGTATTATCCCGTAAAATTTTATGAAGAGCATTTTCACAAGTGAATGGGAACGAATTTTTAGTATGGGGTCACAGAGGTAAGGTGTCCGCTTTGCACCCAGAAGGCTCGGGTTCGAATCGTGGCTCGGGAAATAACTTTTTTGTTTTTTAATTACTTTTATAAATAAACAATGTTTAATTTTGAATAATTGTAACAAACTAAATTTTTGCTTAATTTTTTTTATTGATGTACTTCGAATATTTAATTTTTTATTAATTATTAATGCTACATAATATCAGTAAAATTAAGTAGTGTTAACTTATGCTAATTTAATTTAGTATTAATTTGTGTTATATATTAATTCATACTAAATAAATATTATAAGTTTCCATTTGTCAGTTCTAACGAACAAATTGTTTTGCTTTAGTTATTCAGCACTCACAACAGAGGATTGCTGAGATGGTTAAAGCGCCACAGTAACAACCAGAAGGTCCGCTGTTCTATCCCTGGTAGCCCCAGATTCTTGTCTTTCAAAACAACTACATGTTAAATTAATTGGTGAAGATCCCAATTTTGACTACTTCCGAATCAAAATCTGAACATCTTTTACACTTCTTTGGGTGCTCTCTTTTTGCTGGGTAAGATTTGTTCGACGACATTTGCGATGTTTACCTTCAATATGAAGTTTTTTTGATTTTATATATTTTAATAATTTTTGTTCTTGACGAAAAGAACTACAACTTTGCCTCAGAGAGTAAATCAAAATTACAAACGGTTTGCAAGATATGAGCCTGAGAAAAGGATCACTTTTTTTGCAAAAATCACACAGAGGCCCCAAGACTTTGGGCCCATAAAAAAGTGCATGACTTTGGGCAAAACTGTCTTTTATCACGTAGTGGTGTATTATATGGTTATATTTCCACGACTTAAAAAGTTACACACAGTGTAATTTTACTGCATTTCTACGAAAATCGAAAGTATCAGTGGAAAGCAATCCACGGTGGAGGGTATAACGCCGTTTTTAGTTGTTTTTCCAATTTCATTTGGAAATGGTGTAAAAGTAATCGACACAATTAAAACTAACAGCGCAATATTAAAAATAAGATCAAGTCTACAATAACTTGAATCAGCAGTGAGGGTCAGCACTCCGTAGGATGTCGTGTCGATGGCCTATATTTGTGCATTCTTCAGCGAAGGTTAGTGATCGATTAAAATGTATACCTATGTATGTACCTAGTGTACGTGGATATTCCACGAATATACCAACGAATTCACTAAACTGGTTGAATACAATGTATTCTGTGAATGAAAATACGAATTATGAAATTAATGATGATTTCACAATTATAAAAACTGTAATCGAGAGATTCCTCCAATGTCGTCGGACATTGTTGTGACGACGTTTACGAGAAGACTGTCATAACTCAAAATAAAGTTTTTCACTTTGAAGTTTTCAATTTTGCAAATTTCAAAATGAATGAATATGAATATCTAATTGTAAATTCATTATTGTACCACCCTATTTGTCGAAAAGTCGCGTTAACAAAAAATAAATGTTTTTGATTGTGGTAAGTGGATAATTTGTTGTTACACAACCGACCCTGTCTAATACACAGTCATCAAATTGACTTTAAATAATTGAACATCTTTGCGGTTGACTCGAATAAACTTTTTAAGGAACGTTGAACCCTGCATTGAAGAGTTAAAGTCCTCGCGATGATTAAACTGTGGCGTATATTGGCACTTCACGAGTGCGTGTTTATTTGAACTTTTTATTATCATTTAAATATGTGCGTGCAGCAATAAAAATAAACAAACTTTAACCACCACATGCTGTAATGTACAGCAACCGCCACATACCAGGCTGTAGGCACGTAAGTACTAACCTCCACGAGTGGGGTAAATGTTTAGTTAATTTTTTATTACTCCAAAGTTTCGTTAAAATAATATAACCTTATGTCCTTTAGAACATGCTCTGTCCCCGGTTTGTTGCCACCGCCTCCGCCAACAAAGGTCTGGTGACCACATCGAGTGGGAGGCAAACTTTTACAGTTTCTTGTTTTGTTCGCAAAAGGTGTCTTCCACTCAGCTCAGTTGCGGTCTCTCGCAAGGCAGGAGCTAAAGGTACTCTGATGATGTTACCATTTCAAACCATAACCACTTAAATGTATACAAAGTTGGTTGGCTGGTTGCTTGTTGCTTGTTGCTGCCCGGCCACTGCCTTTTTTCTGGGAAAAAAGTGCGGTTAAAACTTTGCAATTTTTTTTATGAAATAAACAGCGCGGTGCGGTATGACGAGGTGCGGCAGGAAGTTCCACATTATGAATCGCTTTAAATTGAAATTTTCCGAAATTTTCTTTAACCACCATAATTTCATAAAACGGCGCGGAACAATATATAAACAAAACGACCACAGACGAGCGATAGCAGCAACAACAGTTCAACTTCACACAAACCATCAGACCATTAGCCCACCAGCCATTAGGCCGCAATGGAAAACAATTATAATCATAAAAAATATGCGAGTATGCGGCGGTACATATTTGAAAATTTTGTGAACAAAACGCAAAGCTAACCAACAATAAACTAATTAAGTCCCACACACAGTGTTGCAAAGGATGTTCACTTTCGAATTAGGGAGGATGCAGTGGGCGAGGCGATGTAGATTTCAACAGGTCCAGAGATTTGTTGTGGCGGAATGTGCTTATTGGAGCCATTATTCAATTGCAGTACATGGAATATTCTATAAATCAAATAAAGAGTTATACAAAATATTCAATTACTCTAATTTAACCAATTATTACGCCCTCTATTTGTTGGCCCCATTGCCATTTAAATAAATTTAATTTAAAATAGCATAACAATCAAGTGAATTATAAATTACCGTTCGTTGTTTGCGGTGGCATTGTTAACATTTGGTTTAGCCCACAAAATAAATGTTTTGTCACAAGTCCTATTATTCCACACGAATGACAACAAACACTGGCTCCTATTGAAGGGATAAACCCAAATATCCTCCTGTTAAATACACAAACAGCGGAAACTACTAAATGATGTGTGTTCTACTTTATTATTTTTGTCGTGGTAGTTTTTTTCACCCGATTTTCAGCTTCATATCCTTTCATTTGCATAATTACATGTGCGTTGAAAACCACAAAAGGCGGTTTAACTTTGACTTTCAGTCAGGCGTCGCCACTAAATGTGAAAGCTCTGGTGACTTCAGTACATATGTTTGTATGAATATTTCACACAATGTCATTTGTTGTTGAAACGTTTTTAGAGATTTGTCCGTTTTTTATTGTTGAAGATTGTATTTTGTTTTCCGCTAAATCTAATATCGTGATAATCATTTCGATAAATTATTATTACTTGACTATATAGGATAGTATTTGTACTAGGTCATGGGAACAATAGCCGAGTACGATTTATATTACCAGTTCAAAATGAATAGATACTTTTCCATATGTATTTTTTTGTACGATTTTATTGCGGGAAACACCGTCCGACAGTCCATATTGCATTTGAACCGAATGATATAATTGGAGTTTTTAGTTTTTCATTTCCTCATCCTGTTGCCCATTCACACGACTACAAAGTTTCAAAGGATATAATTTTTCAAACATTATTTTAAATACTTATTCACACCCTATGATACCGGTATAAGTAACAGATTAAAGATCAGGATATATGTTAAAAATACTTTAAATGTCATTTTTCTATCTGTATTAGTTTATTAGTGACAACTATTTCAAGTTTTCCCTTTTACAAAATAAAATATGAATAAACTGAGGGGGGATTTGAAATCGTC
The DNA here is from genome assembly GCA_947397865.1 of Polietes domitor. Classification (NCBI taxonomy): domain Eukaryota; kingdom Metazoa; phylum Arthropoda; class Insecta; order Diptera; family Muscidae; genus Polietes; species Polietes domitor. The sequence continues at coordinate 118,966,800 of OX377618.1, read as the reverse complement.
GTTAATGATAATTTAATAAAGTTAGAAGCATGCAATTTGAAGTATTTTTAACATTAATTCTCCTTTTTTATTTGAAACATTATTTAAAATCATGCTCGATTGATCTTACTAATTTAATTTTTGCGAAAAAATTACCCGCTTAACAAGAAAGTAGCTTAATGCTCTCTTAGTTGTGCTGCCAGATTTTTCGTGTTGACTCATTTAAGTATTATTTGCATTGCAAATGATTTAATTTGAAAGGATTTTCGTCAGTAGTTAGTTCATTAATTTTAACTAAATAGAATTAAAAAGGTCGTTATATACCCTCCATACCATTATATATCTCTTAATTTTTAGCAATTACATACATACTCACAATATGTACGTAACATATTCTTATGAATTTCCTTCAATAAAATTGAATTTAGACAAATCTTGTTTGAACACAATATTGTATGTACATAAGTATATATGTATATTCATGGAGCCATGCACAACTGATCTATCTAACCGGGTTTTTATATATTCACAGATTGTGCATTTAACCGAGTTTTTAAATATGCATCGATGATGCGTACAAACCAGTTTTTATATATGCATTTCCCGCTTATATGTACTTAAAGTCGAACATTTTTGGGAATGAATATAAGCGATCAATACTGTACACTGTATTCCACGATTCTAGCTGCGACCATTTTCCCGTTTTACCCTTAAAAGTACGACTATCGCAAAATCTCTTTACTTTATGTTTCTAAGCAATGAGAGGCATGTACACACCGAATTTCATCATTCTAGCTGTAGCCGTTTAGTTGGTACCATTTTTATCCCTCTATTCCCATTATATCCCTTGAAAGTACGAATGTGGAAAGATGTTTTTATTTTTCGTTGCTACGCATTCATAGGAATGTAAACATCGAACTTCAAAATTCTAGGTGCAGCCGTTTGATTGGTACCATTTTTATCCCTCTATTCCCATTTAACCGCTTAAAAGTACGAATTCGAACTCCACCGAATTTCGTGTTTCTAGCTGTTGTCGTTTGAAAAGTACCATTTTCCCCCTTTTTGCTGCTTTTCACCCTCTACAAGTAAAGATCGATTTAAGCTGCGCGTTTATGCTATAAGGGGAATGTGCATTCCAAACATCAAGTAAATATTAGCAGACATATTAAAAAAATATGCTGAAATACTCTAAATATTAGGGGTATTTTCAGTCCTTGCGAGGAAAACATTTTCCCTGTGGAACATTATCGCCCATTTGCAATCCCAACCGATCTACAACTACATAAGACGTATTCATGTAAAATTTGGACGTCCCAGCTCCTTTCGTTTAGATGTTAGACTGCTTTCAACAGACGGAGGGACGGACATGGCTAGATCGTCTTAGAATTTTATGACAATCTTTATAGGATCTCAGGTCGATATTTCAAGGTGTTACAAATGGAATGATAAGCTTAGTATACCCCCATCCTGTGATGCAGGGTATAATGTTAGTATTAATATTGTAAGTTTTTATGCTGTTTGATTAGTGATCTATTTTGATTGACTTTTATGTAGGATTTGCATTTTCCCGAACTTTTTAATTCCCGGGAAACGGGAATTATTTTTCAATTTCCCGGGATCCCGGGACAGCCCGGGAAATCGTCAACATACTGTATACCATGAGTTAAGCTTATTTTTTCCAATGAAACATTCACATTTTATTACAGTAAAATAAAAATATATTTCACAACGAACCTGTTAAAGAATTCATATAATAAAGCGCAATGTGAGATCAATTCAAACATCTTTTCAAGTTTCAAAATTAGTTAAAGATCAGATATTTCTTATTTTATTGGAAAAAGTGGACGCGACGGAGAACGATCGTCACATTAATAGTGAGTAGAGCATTAAATGAAATGTTTGTTCTTTGTCCTGTCGCTTCGAAAACTTTAAATTCTTTATTTTTGGCGTTCGGATACATGCCCAAAATCTATTTTTCTCGGATTTTATTTTTTTCATATGGAGCTTGATAGGAAAAATCCGAAAAGTGGATTTTGAATCTAAACCCAAAGCAGTTTAAAAATATTTTGTCATCCAACTGCAACATTTGACATACCTAATTAAAAGCTATGTGATCTAAATTTTTATACAACATTTTTAATTTTATTGTGGAAATGATGGAAAAAAATATGCGACGAAATACGTAACATTTTCTACTGAATTCCCGCGGGATTCCCGTACGAATTTCCCGGGATACGGGAAATGAAAAATGTGCGAATTCCCGGGAATTTTCCCGCGGGAAATCCCGGGATGCAAAAGAAAGCAGCGACTTCCGTCAAGGCGTACTCACAAGTGGATGATGAATGTAAAACAATGTTGGGTAAATATACCAAAATGTTCATGAAACAAATGAATTATCCAAGAATTTTCAACACCCTTCGCTGTTGAGGGTGGTTGTGTAATATGTTCATGGAGAAAAGCTGTATTTCACCAAAAACCCCATCAGACTGCAGACCATGGTAAGCTGATCAATTCCAAATCAAATGCCTTATAGTGACATCTTTGGATGTATATATATACAACTGATGAAATCACTTAGCACAGGAACTCTATACAGAAAGCCACAGGACCTGAAAGACGTATGTGGTTGAAGTGTGTATAGCTGAGCGTGGTTGTTATCAAAGTATGGTTCATCCTTCGCAGGAAGAAAAACTTGATTAAAGTAGCTGGCATTTGAATGTATTACATAATTTTTGTTCGATTTGCAGTTTCACTACAAAGTTGATGCAATTATCTGACGCTTCAGGAATTATCTGACGCTTTTCATTGACAAGCGCTTTATGAAGCAAGTTTCATATATTTGCTTCTTTTTAATGACATTTTTCATTCTTCTATGACACAATTATGAATGTTACGAAGATACTACTTTCAGTGTAAAGTAATTACTCTGGATTTCTGATGCCGGTAATGTTTTGGAGAAAATATCAATGCAAACAAAAGATTTAAGTTCACTGAAATTTCACATATATGTACTTACTTACAGACACATAGCAAATTCAAAAGAATGATTACGGAATTTGAGACAAGGATTCTCATTTTCCCACTTTTGGATAAAAAATACAAATACATTCTACGAACATCCATTTCGAATTCAGTGAAATTTGGCGCAAGTGCTCTTGACATTTAGAAACACAGCAATTCAATGAATTTGGCGAATATCAGGTCCTACAACAACCTTTATGGGAACATTTATTTTTAAATTTGTTTCGTAAGGATATCAGTGTTGTAGACGTGTCCTTGTCTCAAATTCAATGGATATCTTGAAGTGAAGTGCTCTGTCTGACCTTTTCCAAAGCACATGATATTTGGAATAAGTTGAGCGACTATAAGAAACATTGCACCTTGACAGATTCTTCGTATTTTCCGCCATCACTTTTTTAATCATGCCATCCGCATAGGATCAGATAAACAAGTAATTTCAATTTGCCTTTGCGGCAGCAATTTGCCATAATTATTTGTCATAATCAATCAGTCACTTTCAGGTGGTGTCCGCACTTTAAAGTATTTTTTCGTCTGTGGAAAATTGAATGATCAACAAGAATAATCACTTAAAATGTTGAAAGCCACCACATGTTACCCTCGAAATATTTCGACAAAAACAAAGGGAGACATTAAACTTTTAACATAAATTATGTAAACATGAAATATTGAAAAACAACCTCATGGCACAGTGTTTAGAGGCGGCCTAACTGCAGTCACATGACGAACGTTGCCGCCATGTATTCATTTATGGGATTAGACAACCTAGAGAGATCCAACGATTGTGTATATTTGGGCGTTAAGTTTTGGGTATATAGTCTACCCATCTTAACTTTATTCCTCTTTCCTCACTTGTTTTTAATTGAAGAAAATATTTCTAATTTATAAACAAAATATTTATTAAACAAATATATATCAAACAAAAGTTAATTGATCTATTTTAAAGAAGATTTTACAAATTTGTAGAAGAAACAATTGTGCTTTCTAATTTTGTCCGTACATCAAAAAAGGTCGCATATTTTAAACTTTTTAAGTCTCTTATTTAAAAAAATTTTAATAAATAACACTGTCCAACAAATTTATACGTTTTGATCGGAAGAGAATAGCGACCCTATAATGCCCTGAAAGGGCATGTTGAATATATCATTTTTGTGATAATAAACTTATAGTCCAGCTGGTCTGAGTTTCTTTTTACAGTGGATCAGAGTTTTAATTTTTGGTTTAAGAGAGCATTATGCTAAGTGATAATAGTGTTGCAAGTTAATGTCTGAGAGTATTGTTATTGACAGAACTATAATGTGGAAATTTATGACGATTATTTTTGTGGAAGGTCTTAACCCTCTAGCTCCTCTCTTTATGGATCAATTTGACCCTTAAAATTGACATTTTAAAATTAAAAAAATATTTTGCAACTACAAAGAGTGTCAAAACTTCTAAATTTATTAGAATTTTAGCTATTAAATAATAAAACATTTCCGATTTTTTTTCGGCAAAAATGGGGACTTTGTTAAAAAATATTCATATTTTTTAAAATAAGCTTATGGTTCGCATCAGTCTATCGCAAAGCTGCTGCCAAATAGTTGAAATCACTGGAACTGCGTGATATATAATTTAATTGTAGACATTTCACTGGTTTTGCAATACTGTTCTTAATATTTGGTATTTTCAAGACAATCAAGAAAACTCCCCAAGACATTCCAAAGCGTACAGAAGGAAGGACCTCTTCTTGTCGTATCGGAGGGAAATGCTGTTTTCCAAGAAACCTAAACAGCAACACCCACCCCCACACGTACACTGACACAGACAAGATTGTTATCGGAATTGTTTTGGTACATCCAAAATCCAAATCACAGGTACTGCCATAGAAATGGGATAAGAAACCGTTGGCAACAAATCTATCCAAGTATGATAATTTATGGCTTAAAGGCGAACGAGGTCACAGTTTAATGTAATACATTCATCCATCCTCCTCTGGCCACCACACTCACACATCCCGGACACATACCAAGGATCCTTGAAAGCATACTGGCGAGTCGGGCAGGCAGACAGGGCAGCGGGAAGGACAACTTACCGAATACGAATTCGAAGGCAGCAACAAAGTGATACCGAAACTTTAACAAAACCAAAATGGCTGCATATGTAAGTGTTGTTCCAGCATTTGAGCAAAACAAAGAATGAAAAATGTCCTGCTCCAAGGGGAATTTTATTTTTTGTTATTTCTTATTCGGGCTCATCTTCTTCATCTGCCGAAAAAGTTGTCTCTTGCACGACAAACAATAAAAAATCACCAGCAAACGGGAGCATTTTAATGTGCTGGGCGAGAAGGGAGATGGGGGCAGGCATGAAATTTGTAAGAAACATAAAAGAAACAAAGAAAGCCCTGACAATGTCTTTCGAAATAACATGAACATACGAGTACGTATAAATCTAGAGACGAGTAAATATTTTAGTAACAGCATATTCCGCAACAAAACAAAATGTCCTAATTATTATCTCCCGGGGTTGTGGGGGAAGCTAGGCCTAATACACTGAACAATATTTACCGCTCAAAATAGCAGGGAATGGAAAACAATTGCAATTGCAATTGGACAATATTTGTGTTCGACTCTAAGGTTGTAATTGCGATTTAAATAAAAGAAAGTTACAGTCTGTCATGTGCATAGTGTTCGTGGAGGGGGAAGGAGAGCGGCAACGTCTCCCCCATTAACATGAACCAGAAGCGATAATGGACTTTGTGTTAGGGCTTCTGGGCAGGGTGTCACCCGTGGTAATTGGGTGGTGGTTTGTGCAACCTATGGGGCTAGCCAGGTGACTGCTCACCATGTTAGAAGCGCCTGATCTCTAGTTGAAATCGCCTTGCCTGTTAGACAATTCCTTTCGTTGATTTTTCTTAGATTTTTTATTTATTTTGAGAAAAATTCGCCTGAACTTTGATTACAAGAATAGATGGGCAGACAGACGGATATGACTAAATCGGATCAATCGATTCTAAGTCGATCGGTATAATAATTGATTCATTTTGGGCGTTACAAACAAAGACATAACACCCTAGTGGAGAGTATAAAAAATGTAAACCTCTCAGCATGTCGGGTAGGGCCATCGGCAATAGTACTATTGTGCAGATTTGGTGATGTGGTTGGATGAATTTTAACTATGTATCCCAATGCATTCAGCTCCATGGATAAATGTTTTGATACCCACAAGCTACAGAAAGAGCATAATGTTCAATATATTCACCTTGTGATGATGCGTTCATTTGTTTTTCGACAAAAATAAAATATAAAAATTACCCAAAAAGTTAAAGAAATTACCTAAAAATAGAAAAAGAAAAATAGATTAAAAAAGTTATAAAAATTAATTTAAGAAAATTATATGAAATGAAATAAACAGGTTTAAAAATCTTAGAAATAATAAGAAGAAAAATGCTCAAATTAATTTTCGAAAAATAATTCCAACAAAAGTTGGTATTTTGCTGCACAAATACATTTGGGGAGCATTTAGTTAAATCCTCTATGGTTTTTTCTTCCCTCATAATAATATAATCGAGCAGTTCTAAAAGGTGTCCATGCACGAGTTTTTTATTTTAATTCTAACTTGAATAAATAAATGTTTTGTTGTAAATAGCCCAAAGGCATTAAAGAGGTCTTCCTGCAGACAAACATCTAAAGAAGTTGTAACATAAGAACAAGTGAGAGAAATACAAAATTATTTTAACTGCCAAGATTCTGTAAAATGAGCAATGCTTTGGAATAAGAAGAATAAAAAGTGATTTGGAAGTATTGACTCAATTACATCCTTGCTGACCACATCACTCTCTCAAAATATGTCTGTCAATGGCAATAGCCCCGAAGACATAATGGAACGTAAGTTATAGTTTTATTTAATTATTTTATTATTATTATTATTCGGAAAAAAGAAAAATGACTTACAAAAGTCCAAATATGATTACAAAGAATAATGTAAACCATTCCAATAAATATTCCCTACTAGGCGATTTAGGTATTGAGGGTGGCAATGACATTATCATAAATCCATTGATAAATAACAGCAATAATGTAGAAGATGTTGGAAATACCCTTCCTTCGGAATATTATCATTCGTTGTAGCAAGCTCATGTCGGGGAAATATTGTACTTAAGAGCTAACTACTTCTTCTTGGAGTTTTAATTCTTTTGAAATGAAAAATATTCATTCAGCTGAAATTTGTTGAATTTTGAAAAAGGCTTAGAAAAAATTGTAAAAATAGAACCCATTATATCAAAACTTCAACAGTCAATAATAAGAGCGTATAAGAATGCCGGAAAAATCAATTAAAGTAATAATTTCGAAAAAAATTATAAACTGTAATGAGGCACTTCAATATTTGAAAATTAATTTAAATTGCCTTCAAAGCACGGTATACATAGTACATTAACATTGGTCAAATATTTCAGGATTTCCAACGATTGAATGGACACAATTGCGAAAAAATCGTATTTGGTCATATCTCGAGAAAAATTGTTTATATTCATCTCAAAATACGTATAAAAACGTATTTATGGGAAGAATGCTCACACGTTTGTAGCTGTAGATGCCTCAAAAGTCGATCCTGCAGTTTCGATTCCAATGCGCTATATTCAGTCCTTGTTAGTGAAAAATTTTCCCTCTGGACCGATTTCGCCCACTTTCAATTCCAAGCGATCTACAACTATTATGCGCCTTCGTGGAAAAGTTGAACCCCTAGCTCATTTCGTTCGCAAACTAGCATGCTTTCTACAGACAGACGGGCATGGCTAGATCGTCATAGAATTTTACCATGACCAGAATATATTTACATGTATGATGAATATTTTGAAGGTGTTACAAACGAAACGAAAAATGAATCTTAACGTAGCAACATTCATCAACCAGCCTGTATAAAACACATTTTCTTTCCTCTGCTCTTATCGCAAATTATTTCTGTTGTGGATTATGGAGAAATATTCATTCAGATTCATTCAGTAAGACAATCCGCCTATCATGAAATTACTCGATTTCGTGCTCGATCTTTGAACTCGGATATATTTGAACACAAACAGAGTAAGATACTTTTTTTCTCACAATACAAAAGTTTGTGTGTGGTGAGTTGCTGGATTATATTTTTACTATATGTTTTCCGTAGCTGCTAAAAAATAAAGACAGCTAATATGAAATAAATGTTTCGAACAGTTCATTATTTCCATCAGTCATTACTTTACACCTTCGTTAGACTCAGCAGAGACACATACTTTTTGTCCACCATAAAAAGTTTCAATTTCGCACAAGGCCTAAGTATCCGACCTCATTGATCAGCAACAGTGTTGTCAAACGCAAAATATATATTTTCTTCCCACCTGTAGCATATCACACAGTACCTCTATTGTAGTATCGTAGCATTACTAATGCCAGAAACACACAAAAGATAAAGTTGGCCTGAACTTGCAATTTTTGGCCACTCTACAGGCATTGGAACATAAACGCACACATACATACATACGAAGTGAGTACTGCCACTACTACTAAGTGAGTATCTGCAAAAAAGTGTCATTGTCAGTGCAAATCAAGCATTAAATCGGCAGAGCTTAAAGTGGCCATAAACATCAAAATAAGTTGGCCATACTGAACTGCTAGTCAGCCCAGACACTGAATTGGCTATAATTGAGCATTATCGTATGCGAACAACAACAACGACAACGAAAACAAATGTATGCGTGCTCGTTGGTGGGTGGATTCGCAAATGGCCAACTAACTGGGCTAATACGGTGACATCGCTGCACTGTCACTGGACAACGTCGAGCGACGACTGAGTACACATAGATACATGGCATTTTCAATATTAACACCATTACACATTTACACACTTTGCAGTGAGTGAGCGAGTGTGCTTCCAGCCGCCTCGACACAGGAAGTTTAATTATTGACAATATTTGGACATTGCATAAACATTTATGCACACAAACTTGGCCATAATGTGCCGGCATTAGACCGTTAACATTAATAATGGATTTTAGAATTGTTGTGATATTTAGCGAGGAGTACGGCTGAGGTAGCAGGTACATATGACGATAATTGCACAGTGTTCTTGTAGTGGGGTGCTGGTTGACAACACAAACATGGCCAAAATTAAAGTAAATATTTAGGCAATGACAGTGTTTTCACATTTTCACTGAACTCAAAACTGCTAATGACCGAGGTGCATCTCTCTACCAGGCGTATACACTAGTGGCTATCATAAACCCATTGATTTTCTAAATCAAAGTGGTACGATTTTTGGTATTTAAAGCTCTTTGAGTTGGCGATATTTATCCTGCCTAGTGTCGTTAGGAAAAACTGTTAATTATAAGCATTGAAGGCTTTTGAATCTGCCCTTCACATAGTACACCATACCATACCAACTACAAACCATATCGAAAAATGTCAGTCCAAGGCTACCTTAAAGCAGAGTCAATTTGTGTCCCTGCCATAATGATTTACTAAAGTCCTGAAGACTTAATTCAACGAACTCATTTGCAGGATATCCCTTACATATGCATGTACATATATACATTCATACATGTGTACGCTGGGTATGCCTGTTAAGTAATCATCAAATAACCAATGATGTTGCCCATCCATGTCCTTCAGGCAACACCAACTTGACAAGTCGAATGACGATTTCTTCATTGAATTTCGCACAGTTTCTGTTGGCGTTGAAATCCACTCAACCTGATAATGTCATGTGGTAACTGGAATGACATTTCCTCTGTAGCCCGACACGTGGAAAGAGTTTTTCTTTTGTGTGATGTGATGCTCCCGATGGTTTAAGTGAAACTCTCTGTGACTGTGTGTGTGTGTATGTCTGTCCGTCCTTGCGGTGTTCATGTTCACACAAACTCCTATTACAAAATACAAAGTATTTCATCACACATAGCAAAAGTGACACAGGAATGAAAGCACATACGATCATATTGTAATCTATACATAGTTACATGACACACACATATATGTATACATGTAGTATGTATGTATGTATCTCTGCGGGGTATTACATCTATCTGCGAATGTTTATGTAGCACAGTCTAACTACACCATTTCAAATAGAAATTTTGAAATGGCAGATTGAAATACGGATAAATATTGAGAAGCATGACATTGCGCAACCATCTGAATTAAGGACTCGAGATATCAATGTTTTGTAATTGTTTTATAAATATGAGAGAATAATATGTTGTTTTTGTTAGATCCCCTGAAGATGGCTAACAATGTTAGTCGAAATATTGAGCAAAAATAAATAAAATTTAAAAAGAATATCACGGCTTTATCGCCTTCTAGAAACACGAAATTCAGTGTGTACATTCCTATGAGTGAGTAGATACATAATATATAGGGTTTTATAATAGGTACTTGATAACTTTGAATTTAATTTGTGAATGCATTATTTCACTGATCATCTAACTGTTACATTCTTTTTTCCAGTAAACTTAACATTTTCATCATGGTAAAGTACCACCAAGACCACTTTATGGCGTAAGGATCTTGGTTTACACCCACCCATACAAGAAAATAAAAGTATTTTTTCCAAATTCGTACTTTTAAGGGGTAAAATGGGGTAAAAGAGGGATAAAACTGGTACCAAACAAACGGCTGCACCTAACATAATGAAATTCGGTGTATACATTCCTCTGATTGCGTGGACATGTAAAATTCGTACTTTTTGGGGTTAAAATGGAATAGAAATTGTACCAACCAAATGCTCGCAGCTAGAGTCAGAGGGATAGAAATTGTACCAACTAAACGGCTACACCTAGAATTATGAAATTCGGTGTTTACACCCTTCTAATTGACGAAAAAGAAAGGTCTTTCCAAATTCGTACTTTTTAATTTTTATGGCAAAAATTAGTTGAGTTATGAGAGATAATGGATTTTCAAAATTTGTACCTTTTGAATTAAAATATGAAGGAAATACATCAACTGTAGCATCCACCAATATTTATGGCATTTAAGCATTTTTGAAGATTGTTACCTTATGTTTATTTTTTAATCGACTTGAAGTAGTATTATTTCGATATAAGCATGGTTTGCAATAATAAAAATTGTATATTTATTTATACAATTATTTTTATTATTTTATTTTTATTTGTTTTGGTTTGGCTTTTTAAAAAAATCTACGAAAATCGACAGTCTCTGTGGAATGCAATCCATGGTGGAGGGCCGACCTTAACGCCGTTTTTACTTGTTTTTTAAGAGTATTTCCTAAACCTCGATTTTTATTTTGTCAAAGTTTATTTTGATTTCCCAGTGTCAACTCCCGCACGAAATGGTGTATATGCGCTGGGTAATGTCGTTTGCTAAGGATGCCTTTCTTTGTAACTTAGTGTCATTCCATTTTATTTTTGCCATGGAAACCTTCGCAAAAATTCGACTTGTGTCATATGTATGTACGAATGTGAATACTTTCCTCTTTCAATTGTATTTTAACTTTTAGTTTTGAAAAAAAAAAAGAGAGAAATATAAAAATATGTTGTTACTACTTTTTCAACAATGCTGTTGTTTTCATCTGCACTTTTGTACAAAAAGTGTATGGGTAGATAAGTTTCGCTGTTATGAAAAACTTTTTAACTTGTCATTTGTTGCCTACGCTTCGTTCGCTCATTCATATGCAATCAGTCAGTGGTGTAATTCATGGGGCCTTTATTCAGTACACGCACAGAAGGCATATGATTGTTGCAAGAATGCTGCAGGGACGGACACTTGAAGAACATCATCTTATGGTTGAAATTATGATTGTGTGTAATGGTGACATAGTTGTAGCTAAAGACGTTAAAGTCATAATGGTCCGCAGTATTATGATATAATCCAAATCATAATATGATGCTCTTCAACTATGCTTTAAGTACTTATGTATATCATGATGCTTCATTCTCATTTACTTGTTTACTACGACTGGGTAAGTTCGTTTTGTCAATTCTTTCTTCTTGTAAATTCAAATTCGATCGGTAGCCCAAACCAGATTAAACAAACAAAATTAAAATACAATCTTAATAAAAGATAAGAGAAGCCAGGCCACCCACCCAGTCTACAATACATTTTAGAGTCGCCTGTATATGCCTCAATATCACATCTGTCAAATGTGTTTCCACTGCCCCATCCTTCCCCTGAAGCAATTGGCTTGAAAGGCTTTTCGCATGTCATCTTGGGAGAGCTATAGTCCGATTGGTGTTATATGATTCTCGACAATGCGAGTGTGTCCGGTAAAATCGAGGCTTAATGGTTGGAAATAAAATGTAATTCAAATTGAATGTACCATTTGACATAAGAATGGATTGAATTAAAAAGGCCTCCTTGTTCTAACTGGCCTGTCTCGCCTCTCCATTTACACCTGCGGCCATTGATATACATATTTTTATACACTCCACGAGAGTATCATGTCTTTGTGCATTTGTTTGTAACACCCAAAAAGAAACGAGATAGATACCGATCGACTTAGAATCACTTGTTGAATCGGTTTAGCAATGTCCGTCTGTTTGTACGACCGTCCATCTATTCTTGTAATCAGACGCAATTGTAGCCAGAAACTAATGAAACTTTGCACAATGAAGTTTTTCGAGATAAGGACGAAGGCTGTTTAGTTTGAAGAAAATCGGTTCAGATTTAGATATAGCCTTTTCACTCTAGATACCACAAATTTTTACAGATTTTCTTCAAAATTGGCAAAACATCTTATATTTCATTTAGAAATACATGTGGTAAAAATGTGTCAGATCGGTTCAGATTTATATATAGCTCCCATACAAATTTCGCTCCCAATTCGACTTTTTCCGCTCTAGAAACCACATATTTTATCACATTGTCTTCAAATTTGGCAGAACATCTTATATTTAAACTAGGAAGACCTGTGGTGAAAATAGGCCAGATCGGTTCAAATTTATATATTGCTCCCATTCAAATTTCGTTCCCAATTTGTCTTGTTCAGCTCTAGAAATTTGGCATAATATCTTATATTTCCACTAGAAATATCCATGGTGAAAATGGGTCAGATCGGTTCAGATTTATATAGAGCTAACATACAAATTTCGCTCCGGCCTTGACTTTTTCCGTCCCAGAAACCACGTATTTTCACCGAATTTCTTCAAATTGAGCATAACACGTTATAATTGAACTGAAAGAATCTATTGTGCTAGTGGGTCACTTTATTCCATGTTTGGATATAGTCCCAATACAAATATTCTTTTCGATTTGACAAATTGGACCAGGCCATATTAGCCTATGATTAGGAAACATACAAAAATCCTTCCCGTTTTCACTTTTTTAACGAATTGAGCTGTATTTGGAAAGAAAGTGAAGTGTATCATATAGTCGGTCCCGCCCGACTTTTACCTTTCCTTACTTGTTTATATTGGTATTGTATAGTCCCATTTTCATACATACATACATACACAAATAGATGTTATTGTTATTGGTTTGCTATTATTTACATTCGTCTGTATTGCTTTCAGGGTGTACAACAGATGATTCTCGTATAATGCTAACCAGTGACATCCGACCATATCCGTTCTGTCCACATTTATTTAAGCCAATATTGATAATGGGATGTAAAATGTAGAGAGATCAAGCACGAGAATTATTTCTAGGGATAAGGTACAAGCAACAATTTACAAGATGGTATGGCATGGTATGGCTAATTCTACATTACGCAGATTTGTGTATTGGAAATCCTGGAGGAGTAAACAAAGATAAGTAATGCGTTTTCCCACAACTTCAACATTATCTGCCTATTCGAAACGAATTTCTATATTAATTAATAACCCTTTAAAATATATGATCCTATACAATGTACAGTGGGAATGCCGGAATACCTCTCCTGGTCTCTTGAGCGTCATTCATTTATCCTGGTTCGAATCTCCATTCAACGAGTCTCACCTGTACAAACACACGTTATTTTTAGCACACACAGCGCGAATACGAGTGCAGCACTGACATTTGGCCATTGCCATGAATGTTTCCTGACCGAGCTGACATTTTAACTTTTTCATTGTGATATTTTATTTTCCAACGGAATCGGCAGCCTTTGTCATAGGCCCAATAACGTTGACTTCAATTCTCTGTTTTGAGTTTTTTTTTTTTACTTGTTTTGCCCCCGATCACAATCAACATTTTGCATAAATAATAATGATTGGATATGTATTGACATGAAAAATGAAAGCTATTAAAGGTAAAACATGACCACAAACTACAAGCAGACATATGTACTCGAATATTGGACATGTCCATAAGTACGAAACTCAAGTCACATGGGACACAATTACATACAACATTCGTGCACAGGGGATACTTCTTGATTGGCAAGTAAAATTTAGATGTACAAAGTGTACATACATACATATATTGCTATATATGTCGTTAGGTTCATTTGTGATATATCACATGGACAATTCAATTACGATAAACAATCTGTGGAAGAGCTCAATTTGAACGATAGTAACAGACATTGCAAATTGTTTTAGTGGAATTGTTTTGTCTTTTTAAGTAAATACCTTTTAAATACATGTACAATGTATATTTCATATATGTATAAGTATGTATGTATACTGAAAAAAAGATTACCCTTAATATTTCAAAGTAATAAAACTGATTAAAAACAGTAATTTGATCAATTATCATTTGTGAAGTCTTGAAATATTCATCGAAGACCCCATAATGTATATATAATTCAGAGTCGTGGCAAAATTCTAACACGATCTAGCCATGTTCGTGTGTCTGTCTGTTTAAACTAGCGTGTTGAAACTAGGATATTTTGAGTACTTGCAAATTCTTGCAAATTCTATAATTTCCGCCTTATAAAAACTTAAAACCTTTAAGGAACATTTCCCTTATAGTGTGAATACGAACCAAAATAGTCATACTTTTAGGAGATTAAATGGGACAAAAGGTATAAAAACAGTACCAATCAAACGACTTGGATATTTTTAAATACGCACAACAAAGGGAAAAGAGGATAAAAATGGTACCAACCAACGGATGTAGCTAGAAGTTCGGTCTGACTGCATAGACGCAAAAAAATGAAGAGATCTTGTAAAATAAATGGATATTTCAAAATTTCGTACTTTTAAGGGAGAAAAGAGGGATAAAAATGGTACCTTGTTGTAGCTAGAATATAGAAATTCGTGTGTACGTTGCTGTGACTGCATAGACGCGAAAAATAAAGAGGTCTTTTGATATTCGTACTTTTATGGTCAAAATGGAAAATGGGATAACATTTGTATCGACAGAATTATTAATTTAAAATTTATCTATATTGTCCTAATATTTTGTTGCATTTTTACGTGAAGTCGACAGACTCTAATCTGCCTGCAATACCGTTTAATACACTCCATGGTGGAGGGTATATAAATAAACTACAAATAATTATAAATATATGTTGCTAATTTCAAATCATAGAAAGCTACTATCTATCTATACTAATCTATTGCATAATAAAATATATTCGAAATATATGTATGTATTAAATATATATACGACTTATGACAAAATGGTAACACAAGCACTCAGTTCTGCTAATGAGTTATTCCCACACAGAATAGAAATACGTATATGGCCACAGGCTTGCTAGATGTGGGGATTTATTCCCAACCAAGGAAATTATATGATGGTCAAAAGGACAGAAAACATGAAATGGGAACATGTGGGGATTTCGTAAAATATTTCGGAGATTTTGTGGGACTATTCGAAGTACCTTTAAAAATATTTATAATTTGATTTAAAGCGGGATATTATCCTGGCTCATGACCATACTATATTAGGGTGTGTTGTTTTAGACAATTTTTCATTTTCAAAAACGTGTAATTAAAAAAAGTGGTGGAATGCTTTGCCATTCTGAGATATATTAAATTATATCGGAGAATGGCAAAGCATACCAAAGCTTTTCACAAAATAAACATTCAAAAATTAATTCAATTTTTTTAATAAAAATAACAATTATCGTACTCTATTATTTTTACAAAAATGACTCTTTAACGTACAAGCAGTAGTTTAGTAGTAGTCGTTAGAAAATTGAAAACAAAAAACGATTTTTCTTTTGGCAATTTACCGAGCTAAACTAAATTTGATGAAAAAAAAATAAAAATATATCTACTATATATGGGGCATTCCACGACAAATGGGACAGTTGAAAAAAATATTTTTGATTTCCTCCATTTTTTTGAACACCTCCTGGTATACTTTTAGTTTTTTTCCGATCACTCGTTAAAATATATAGCTTTTTTAAAAAAATCGTTGAATAGAAGTTCCTTTTCAGTCTTTTGCATAACTTCTTTACTAATGGTCCGAATTAGATACTCTTTTTATTTAATATTTTTGTTTTCTGAAGTACTTTTCAGAAAAAATATTGAAAGGCATTTATTCTGTAAATGTTGAGCCTTGGTTGAAAGTGGGCCTATACTAATTACTATGCTTTTTAATTTTTTGAAAATTTGAAAAAAAATACGAATTCTCTAATCTCCACTGTATGCTTTAACTTTTCAGCTATTTTGTGATAGTAAATGTTCATGAAATTTTTAAAATTTCACGAAGGCACTGACAATGAGATAAATCCGCTAATTTGAAAATATTAAAGTACCTTCGAAACGTGTACTGAAATTTTATTAAAAAAATTAAAGAAGTATCCATTAAATATTTTTTTAATATCCTCGAGTTTAGTAAGCCAAAGTTCACCAGAAAATGTTACACATAGTCCTTCGACAATATTTGCTTAAATCGCATTACATTTTAGATGGACGCATTTTATTACTTATTAGAAACAATATCATCCAAACACTAACATTTAAAAGGAAACGTATAGGGTTTATTTATATTTGGGTAATTTTTTCTCATATACACATACGAGGATGGGAGGAATAACATGCCTGTGGCAAGTTTTTCTCCGTGTAGATTGTGTTGTCAATAGTTTTCTTTTCCAATTACTTTAGTTATTATTTGAAAGTAAACATGTTTTCGTATAAAAATTCAATTTCTTCGAACCATTACAATTCAAACTAATCCAATGATGAAAATTGAAAATATTGATTTCGTTTGTAAACTACACATTCCTTAGACGCTATGGCAATTCATTTATTTATGTAATGTATAATACATACACACCTTCGTACTTCATTCGTCGTTACTAATAATCCTTTAAAAATCAATTGAAATGTTCAAATATCTCCCATTATCTTTTCGGTTTCGTTTTAATACTCAATTAAAATATTTAAATATTTTCCAAAATCCTTTTGCCATGGTAGTAATTAATTATGCAACAGATATAATGCCACATGTTGCACAAGCTAATGGCTAATGAAATGCATACTATTATGTAATAATAGTCCGTCTCGTATCGACAACATTTCCAAATGGAAAACCGAATTGAATTCCAACAGTTTGCCACAACTCGACATACATACATTATTGCTGTATAGAAATTAAAATATTATTCAATACCAAAAACCACAATCTACATAAAATATTTATCAAAAAACAACAACAACAACAACACCACCAAACCAAACAGTGAATAAACACTCCGGAAAACGGTGTCAACCGCAGACATTAACGATTCCAGACGCGTTTAGCTCATTTCAATTTTCCGCTGCTTTTCCGTTGAGCTCATGTTAGGAATTCAATTCAGACGCTTGGTTTTATAATCCAAAGCGGAACTACACATATCCATTCAATCACAACCGTAAATGTCAGTCCGTCCGTCCGTCCGTCTTTCTGGCTTTCTTGTTTGCTTTTTTGTTTGTTCTTAAATTGTTAAAAAGGCAAGCGACTAAATGAGCGAGAAGAATGGATAGAGCAGAAGACATCGATTCCGTGTATTTGACAGTTCATTAACCTCATCAGTGAGATATTGTATGCCGATCGTTTTGAACAAACACTTTCGTATGAATACATATGTATGTGTGTGTAAAGGGCTATCAAATAAGAACAGTATATTTGAAAATATCAATGTTAATTGTAAAAAATGAAAACAAATTTTGACAATAGCTGTACCGAAGTAACAGCTCACGCTTTTACCCAACAATGTTGGATTTGAAATCTAATATCTAATATTTTTGGCTAGGTATTAATATATCTGCGAAATATTGAAATATTAAAAGTAAAAACAAGTAAAAAGGCGTTAAGTTCGTCAGAATCTTATAAACCCTCCACCACGGAGTGCATTCCACAGAATTACCGGCAGATTAGAGGCTGTCGTCATTACATAGAAGTGCACTACCATTAGGGTATCCAATTATTCTGACTTTTACATTTAATCGAATAATGCCCCTAGGAATTATTCGATTAACTGATAAATCGACCAATTGTCCAACTCAATAAATCACAACTAATTAAAGCTAAATAGATAAGGAAAATGAAATCCAATGTGAGTCAGTATTTTTCTATATTTATTGCACTGAAATTTAATGCTGACAATCATTTATTTCAATAACGGAGTTCGAAATAAAATCTGCAAAATCATCCATAAAAAGTTTGCGAGTGGTCCAGCCTCTAAATGCATATTACACGAACGATTCTGACGTATCTATTTTTATTCTAAGAACAATATAGTTTTAATATTTCCCCCATGACTTCGCTACCATATGACGAGATAGCTTATTGTCGTTACATTCATATAATAGCTTTAAATTAAAAATAAGACGAAAGAAAAGTTTTTATAAAAAATATTTATATAGTATATAATCTATATAATAAAAATGAAATGATGTTCGTTGGTAATCGCATCACTTGAGAACGGCTGAACAGATTTGGCTGATCTTTGTTACAAACTACTCGTGGTAGTCCGAACTGGGTTTTAAGATGAAAAAACTTTTGTATAGTTGACCTCAAAATAGGAATATTTGTAAAAAACTAAAAGTGCCTTTTTCTATATAATTTTTGAATGAACTCAAGGCTATAAGTCTCAATTTAAGCAATGGATATGCGACATTATTTTATGTTTTGTTCGTTATGGAACACAAAAATTCAGATAAATTTAAAGAAAAATAAAAAAATTCGTACAAACTGCAAAAAATCTTTATATGTTATGCACTTTTTGTGAATTTTCAGAAACGTGCTCTTTGACATTTCTGAAAATTCACAATGAGGCATCGAATGAAGACATGCGATTAATATTAGGTCAACTAGGAATGACAGCGTCACACTATCCGATGCACTAAGAATTTAATCAAGAGTTAGAATGCAATGCAAAAACAATGTGAATACAATGGATTGCAAGAATAAGATGCTTTCGAAACCCTCGGATTATGACCGATTGAACTATAGTGATTTTCTTCTTGGACGTTCTCGCTGACCCCGGCTAATCTTTTTTGATCGTACAAATTTTAGCAAAAATTCGCTCGCAAAATTCAAGCGATGCTTGCTTCATCAGAATTTCAGCTGAGTTCTTTGAAGACTGCCGAAATGCACTCAGATTGCGATGAATATGGAAATTAACGAAGGTGGCCATCTTTTTGATCGGTCCGGAGGAGTGTACTATAGCGCACTGTTCAATGATTCTGTTGGAAGGTGATTTTTGAGTTATGGACAGAATCATGTGTTATGGAAAGGCAAATCTGGAGTACTTTCAAAACAATTGCTGGGCATTTGCACAAAATTCTGTTGATATTGCGAATGTTAAATACGTTGCTGCAAATCGTGTGAGCGAACAGACTATCGTCTCAGAATCTTCATTTAATACCAAATTATTTTTTGCAATGACTCTGGGAAGTGGGGAAATTAACGAATAGCATATTGAAGAAACGCTTCTTAAAGGAAAGCACGAATATGAAGACAGTTTGTTCAATCGGCAATTAACGTACGGCACTCATGAAACTTTTGAACGATGAATTTAACTTTACAGCCTTCATCTGAAATTGCAGCTAAGTTCTTGAAAAAGGTCGAACAGCTCATTCAGCTATCAAATTGCCGTTGAATACGCATATTAAAGAACTTCCAAAGTGTAAGCTTTCGAAGAACTGTGCCGGTGATCATGGTCGGGCGGTAACGTAAATTGATCGCTCGGTATGAGTGTCTCACATAAAGTCTTTGAAGAAATTTGACCGAATAATGACTAGACTGGCGATTTCTATGCAAAAGTATAGTTTGAGATGATGATTATAATTGGATGAAGACTTCACGTAATTGATTCTCATGATCTCAATATTAAAAAAATCGATATAGCCAATACTATGTTAGCATATGTTGCATAGATTAAAAATGCAATGATAAAAAATATAATTTGCATAAAAATCCGCTGTCGACTAATGTTTTTTGGAGATTTTTATCAAACACCTCCAGTGACTCCACGGCCTACTCCACCCAATAAACTAAATGAACGCTCGAATACGTCCTTTTTGTGGAAAACATCACGACATTTAAATTAAGTACTATATATTTAAAACACTTGCTTGAAAGTGTCAATGGCAAAATCGCCTTTGAAATGTCTACCATCTGCATTATATTCTCCGTCGATTTTTCCAGTTCACCGTATGAAAAATCTAACTCATGCAAAAGGCATTCCTAAACATTGTTCAAAATCCACTTAAGCGAACGTGCAGACACTTCCATTGGCGTAATCTACCAGCAAACGTCGATACAATAATCACTGAGAACACAATTTTTCTCATTCCAGGTTTGCTCGCTTTTAAAAAATTCACACGACGATCACAAACAAACTAATTGAAATATGGAAACTAATTGAAATTTTTGTCGGGTCAGCAAGTCATAAATAAAATTGTATTGTATTTAGCCGATAGAACTAACAGATGATAATCTTAAAGTCGAATTATCATTAATATTTTATATGATATAATTTATATATGGACTTCATTCCAATTTATAATTTAATTGATGGATCTATACAAACCCTTCCTTAACTATATAACAATGCCAAATTAAACCAACACATTATTCTAAACCAATTTATAATGCAATGTATGTGTATTTTAGTGCAAAACGTATAACATCGATTAATCGATTATTTGTGGCAATTTGTTCGAACTATTCGTTATTCGAAAATTATGATTTTATCATTATTCGAACAAATATTTGATGTAAATTATTCGATTAATCGAATAAAATTTAATCGGTTGGATACCCTAACTACCATATTAGGAAAATTGTAGTGCTTCATTATTATAATATTAATAGTCCACTACTAATATATATAATAACACTGCAATTGTAATCAAAAAGTGAACAAATAAATATTATTAGGTAGAAATAATTTCCCACAAGTCCGATTTTCAACATTTGCAATTTCTTGATTTCAGCTACAGCTTAATGTATGTACAATTTTGATAGTTCTAATATTGAAGATCCGATATGTTTCAGGGTGGAATATACACACCTAATTTCATGATTTCACTCCTTTTTTCATTTTTAATTTAGCAAAAATCGTACCTCTTATTTTCCGCGTATACGCAGTCCGTCGTGTGCAAATACTGAATATCACGACTCTAACTACTTGAAAGGGTGATTGGTGTCAAATTTAATACAATTTAGATCCTGAAGGTACGAATATCGAACTCTTAATGTTTCGCGTCTACGCAATCAAAGAAATGTACACACCAAATTTCATTATTATAGCCGCAGCGTTTGGTTGGTACCATTTTTATCCCATTCGCCCCATTTTCCACCTAAAAGTACAAATTTCGAAAAAAAATCCTTTCTGTTTCGCATCTTCACAGTGAGATGAATATATACAACGAATTTCATGATTTCTATTTTAAGTATCTACGCAATTAGAGGGATGTACAGTGTACACTCCAAATTTCATGTGTCTAGCTGTTGTCGTATCATTGGTATCACTTTTATTCCTTTTCACCCGCTAAACCTTTTATTTACTTTTTGGTGCTTTTACGCTACAAGAGGAATGTACGCAACAAATTGCAAGTCGATATATATCGATATATTTTCAGTCCTTGTTAGGGAAATTTTTTCCCCTCTGGGCCGATTTCGGCCACTTTCAATCCTAACTGATCTGCAACCATAAGACACGTTTAGGGAAAATGTTAACCTCTTAGCTCATTTCTTTCGGTGTGCTTTCGACAGACAGACGGTCATGGCTAGATCGTCTTAGAATTTTACCACAACACAAGGTTATATACACTTTATGGAGTCTCCGATGAATATTTCATGGTGTTACAAACGGAATGACAAAGTGAATCTACCCCCATCTTTAGGTGGAGTATATAATATGAACAGTGTTGTACCAAATAACAGAGTTGCCTTTAATAAAAATCAAATAAATTTAAAAAAGGATATATTTGCTTTTGGAGAACTGAGAATGTTGTGGAAACTAGATTATTATATTGAACAAAATAATATGAAATACTTCATTAGTATATCTATCAAAACAATGCTTAAAGGTTATTCAAATAGTCTCAGAGTTATTTAAAAGGTAAAATGTGTTCCGTCTGGACCGATTTCACCTATTTGCAACCCCAACTGACCAACAACTATTATACGTGTATTTAGTTTAGTTAGCTTTTCATTCGTTTAGGTGCTTTTTGCAGATCTTCTTATAACTATATCTGTATAACTTTATGACGATCATCCAAAATTTTATGAAGCGTCGTCTGGACCAATAAACTATTAAAACGAAAACAACATAAACACGTGTGTCAAAGTGATACTAGTGCAATAGGGATGGCAAACTCGAATACTGTAATCCCGTCAAATTCGGAATCGTGGGATTTTCTTCATTGTCTTTGTTTTTTAGATTTCCGGTAAACTAGTTCTTATGCAATAACCCTTTCTAGAGGTGTGAGTTTGTAAATATGATAAATACATTCAATTATTTATCTTTTGGTCTTGCACGTTTCTTTTGCCGTTTGCTTTTGCTGTCGTCGTCATCGTCGTTGTGGTTGTTGTTGTTTTTCTTTTATTTTATTATTTTTTATGGAATAAACATTTAACTTATGCACGCACGTTTACGTTTAGTAATTTCCGATGTTTTTAACTAAAAGAGAATATTTAACGATATAATTTTATGTTCTTCAGTTATTTAAAGTTCTAGCCATATTCACACGTAAGGACAGGCAGACAGACAGACTTTGCTTGGAAAGTGGAAATTGCTAAAGACATTTTCTGTCTTTGTGTTCCTTTTCCGGGAATGGAACTCAACGCCAGCGAGGTGTGCCAATATTCATGACTTGTGTTTAGTGAATCTTCGATTGGATTGTTGTCGTTCAACTGCCACAGTTGACAAAAAAGGCATCTATTTATTTCTTTATTTATTCTAAATTACAATACAAAGTAAATTTATATGGAATTAAAAGTTCACGGACTGAGCTGAGTAACAAGGATCAATATGAGTAACTAAAATTGGCAGCTGGTGGTATGAAAGTCCACTACCTCAAGTTGATAGATGAGCACGTTGCCAAAATAATTGATTTTCATAACGTATATACTTTGACTTATAGAAATGCCAACGTACCTGCTGTACCGTACGACGTATGGATCTTAGTTGTGGTTAACGGGAACGAAAGCGAATGGAACAAACTTACTACTTGTGTAAGTGTTGCCAACCGTAACGATAATGTGTGTTCTTCTTAACATCCCTGTAGGAAATGTCGATAGTAAAACTATACTGACTCAGTATTGACTTTATCACCAGTAGTACTGACGAATTATACCCCAACCAATGCTCTCCACTGTTGACATTTAACATGTGCTTGTCATAGAGAATCCACTACTGACCTTAGAACCACCTACTAGATGGTCCTAATGTCCCTCATGAAGACATTGGAATTACTGACTCAGTGTTCATTTTAATATATTTTGTTTAGACTTTTGGATTTTTTACTAGATTTCCATACTAGTAATATTGATACCCCTTCCAATAGGCATAAGTTCAAACAGTTGATATTAAAAAAATAATTCATATAAAGGCAACATCATCACCAGAAAATACACAAATTGTAAAGTTTTCGTCATAAACAACATTCAAGTTTTACAATAAATATTCATGTGTAAACATCCCTAAAAACAAAGCAAAAAGTGTAGACGCTTAGTTGACAATTTCACCAAAAGTGGTGACTTGGAGACATTTGACCCCCGGGATGTTACTCAAACAACACATCTACTAATGAATAGTCCGTAGTAGGAAACGGTTCTCCTATAAACTGATTAATATGATGAGTTTTTGGGTTTAGGTTCGACTACTACGTTATAGTGAATGATGTACCCTTAATCAAAAAACGTTTCGCAGGTGATTCTAAAAAAGGGCTCCGCCGAGAAATGAATTTTCTAAATGTCTTCAGTTTTTAGTTTATATTGGAAACTTTTTCATAAAATTAATGAAGTTTCTTTATAAAATCTATGAAATTATTCATAAATCATATTATGAAAAATAATGAACTCCATCGAATGACGAACTGCATTTCATAGTTTCTAAGAAACGTTTCATAAATTCTATGACACTTTTCATAGAATTGTGCTTTATGAAACATGTTTCATACATTTTATGAAGTGTTTCTTTGGCGACATTTTAATGAATATTTTCACTGAGGCAAAAATGACAAAATCATAAATATTATGAAGATAATTCTCTCAGTGTAGCCTTTTCACACTAGAATGTAAGTTACATAGCCAAAGCAAGTCAGACTGGGTGTTGCCGGTGTGTTCTTATTGCTCGATTCCATTGTTCCTATTGGAACTCTTATTCATTTCAAAACAAAAATTAGTTTTTCATGTATATTGTAATTATAATACAATTAAAATGTACTGATGAATCTATTTATTTATTATTATTTTCGACTTTGGCAACGCTGTGAGAAAAAATATGATTTGCTCTAGATGTGTGTTTTCGTTTTTATTCATGATGCTTAATTTATCCAACATTAAAAGAAAATATCACTAAACATGAAATCCTTTAAATACCACATTTAAGCCGTCATGGTTTCGCTATGACTTGCTATTTATTAGATACCATTATGACAGTTTTTGCGTCGTACAGTGCTGTCATTTCTTTGCGACAGGGAATACTATGATTTCGAACCAGACATTGGTTGTTTCATGCCATTTAAAGTTCTTTAAATGGTTCCTATTGAATCTATACAAATCTGCTTGGCCCCACTCAGAAAAACGTTTCACAAGACAGAATGTTCTTCACACTGGTGCTCAAACTCACTTTAGGTCATACATGACTTTTCTCTTTGGAGCGCAAAAAAGGAAATACTTACACTTAAGTTTGCCACTCCATAAAAGTATATTGTCATAACCATATGACTGCCGGGGAGGACCTTTTAAAAGAATTCAAGACATACAAGCAGACAACTTTTATGGCGGAGCAAGTATGTCGGCATGTGTGTGTGTGAGTTTGAGGCATAAGCCAAGTCATACAAAAACATTACTTTGTCGATGTGTACTCACATGACTGCGTATGTACGTATCGTATAAGTAAGTGTCTCGAAAGCATATACTAGATATATATACAGTAAGTGGTCATTGAATTACGAACCTTAGGGTTCTGTTTTATGAATTGATCTTAAATGGTAGAGGGTCAGCTATTTTTCGTACTGAAAATTTTAAATGGAAGAAAATTCACGGACGATACTTTCAGGAGAATTCCTATTGTTCATTACAATCACCATCATCAAAAATAAACATAAGTTAACAATCTTCAAAAAAGCTTAAATACTATAAATATTGGTAGGTAGTGGGTGCTACAGTTGAAGAATTTCCTACATATTTTAATTCCAAAAGTACAAATTTTGAAAATCCATTATCTCTCACATTGCAAGATAACCTAACTTCATGATTCAACCAATTTTTGCCGTAAAAGTAAAAAAAATTGGAAAATCTTTTTATTTTTTTTGTCTATGCAGTCCGAGGAATGTATACACCGCATTCCATTCTACCACCTTAACAGTACGTCTTTCGAAAATATCTTTATTTTACGTGTCTAGTTAATTAGTGGGATGAACACACCGAAATTCTCCATTATGGCTGTAGCCGTTTAGTTAGTACCATTTGTATCCCTCTGTTCCCTTGTCAGTCAGAGGAATGTGTACTCCGATTTTCATGACTCTAGCTGCGGTCATTTGGTTGGTACAATTTTTATACCCTTTTTCCAACTAAAAATTTCGAAAAATCGCTTTATTTTATGCGTCTACGCAATCAGAGGAATGTATACACCGAATTTCATTATTTTAGGTGTAGCCATTTGTTTTGTACCGTTTTTATCCCTCTATTCCCATTTTGTCCCTTAAAAGTACGAATTTGGAAAAAATATTTTTTTATTATATATCTACATAATTAGAGGAATGTTCACACTGAATTTCAAGCAGACATATTGAAAAAACATGCTTAAATACTCTAAAATATTAGGGGTTATTATGGATATTTTAGTCTTTGTGAGGGAAAATTTTTTCCCTTTGGACCGATTTCGCCCAGTTGCAATCCTAACCGATCTATGACTATAAGACTCATTTATGAAAATTTTTCGTTTATATGTTAGCATGATTTCAACAGACGGACGAACGTACGGACGGACGGACATGGCTAGATCGTCTTAGCATTTATGACAATAATATATGACTTTATAGGGTCTCAGGTCGATATTTCAAGGTGTTACAAACAAAATGACAAAGTTATTATATCCCCATCATCGAGGTGCAAGGTATAAAAACGGAATAAAATAACATTACCACGTGTTCTTCCAGCCTTTTTATAGATAATTAGACAGCAGATTTTTATGCAAAATCATAGCTTGAAGGTATGGTTGTATTTGAATGCCTACTACACACGAATTATTTGCATTTAAAAAAAATTTCAAAAATCGATAGAACCACTTTTATGTTGTCATATTTTGCATAGTGATATGTATTTTTGATGCAAATATGAATTAAATATGGGATTTGCATAAAAATCCGCTGTCTATAGATAATTAATCATAACTGGTGTACTCTAAATAATAAAAGTTTGGCCCATTCCTGCTCACATTTCTCATTGTTTTACCAATTGAAGTCCAATAAAAATACTTAAAATTCATCAAAAATGGTTAAAAAAAGCATGGCGACCATTTTAATAAAATCTCCAATTTTGGAACATACTTTCCCCACTTTGGGAATTGGTGTATTTTTTTACAAAAAATGGGAAATCTAGTAACATTTTCATAGTTTTTTTCATTTGACAAATTTTAGGTATTTTTATTGGACTTCATTCGTAAAATAATGAGAGATGTGAACTGGAATGACCAAAACTTGTATTCTTGCAAAAATTTGGTATTTATAAACTCAGTAAATTACTGACGGATTTTATAAATGTGTTACTTAAATAAGATTACATGTGGTATGGTTACCAAACAAAGTAATGTGCAAAAACATTGCCTAAGTTGAAAAGTTGCTTAGAAGCTGTGTTTGCTGGACAAAAGTACACAGATTTCTTCATTAATATATATGTATATTCTTTTCAAATCCGTAGAGAAAGTTAAAATCGGCTGATAAACAAATAAGCTATAAGTGTGCAAAGGTATGAAAAATTGGTTTTTACCGTAACTCAAGATTTTAGGGGTGTCTGGCAAATTTTAAATACAGATCTACTCGACAATACCTACGAGGAAAATACTATCACTTTTTTTTTGAGTTTTCTGTGTTATTCTTACATGCACAGAATCCGTCTCATATACGCGCAAACGAATAACCTGTTCCTAGCCAAAAAGGAGCGTCTGGAACAATCACCCCATTTTAGGCATTTACACAAACTATTTTGTAAACCAATAATTTTTCAGTCGGTTGGTAGTTTTCAGAAAAAATAATGACAGTAGTGTTGACTGAAAAATGAATGAAAGCTTTTATAATTTCAAATCATAAAACGAAATCTTGTGTTCGTGTTATTAAAACCGAATTTTTGAATCGTTCGTCTTCTCGAAACCCCCAGTAAGTTTTTTTTTTTAATTTAGCACGATCGTCCTCAAATCAAGTTGAATTTACTCTAAACGATGATTAATACTCATTTAAATTGAGTAAATTTTTAAGCGCAGTATGGTATAATTTTTTTTGAGTGTGTTTACCTCTAACTTTATGTTAGCGCAGCTACATGAAGATGGGCTTCAAAATTGATAAATTTATTCATCATTTTTGTTACACATACGTCGTAATGCAATGACCAGGGTGCTGTATCGTAGTTGTCGTTTTTCACATCTGGAGGCACACAGATTTGCCTGAAGTCTAACGGAAATGTGTAGCCACACGATTGCAATAAATTATGCATACAACAGGTTTTAACGCCGTCAACGATTATAAACTCCACATGTTCACATAGGCAAGCGCACCCAGACCCATATTCGCACACACACATACGAGCGCGAACTTACGAAATTCTTAACATTTTCGCACATACTTCAGTGGGATTTGGTATTTGAGCCACCTCCACTTCGCTTCCGGCCAACTAAAACTAAAGGGGTGAATATTTTGGACAACAAATCTCAAACTATTCGAGTGTGGTTTAGTCCTTCTCAAAAGGAATCCTGTAAACACCTGAGTGTGTGCGTCTTTGCTGTGTTAGTCGCAACAGATTAATGAATCCATTCACACGCACATATACATATGTACATCCCTGTGACTTGTAGAAATTTGAATGTATCCATGTGCGTCTGTGGGGATCGATGTGTAGTCGTGCATTTAACTTAAGCAAAAATACGTGACTTTCATATTGAATTCATAACCTTTAGAAGGGTGTATGACTGATGGTCTGTCTTTCTGTCATTCTAAGATAGTGGTATGTGCATATGCATACAATACATACATACAAGCATAGTGATGACAATCGCGACAAGGTTTTGTCATTGTGGGATTTTCGGGACATCATGGGATTAGGAATTTTTCTGGAATTGTCGTGCCTTTTTTCTTTAAGATTTTTATTTTATTAAACAATCTGTTTAATTTTTCTGATTATTATGACCCTTAACAATATTATTTGTATATAAAAATAGTTTTGAAAAAATATTATTTTATTAAACAATCTGTTCAATATTTCCGATTATTATTTCTTACGTAAAAATAGTTTCGAAAATTAGCGCATCAATGGCTTCTTCAGGTATGCCGAAAATCCAAGCAACTCGAAGAAAAAATCAGGGAAATAAATCAGCAGTTTGTATCACTACATGTACACGTCGACAACGAATCTATCAACCACCACACTCCCGACCTCATCAATTTATTTCTGTAATTTATATCAAAGCTAATGATTACCTTTGGAACAACCGGATGAGATAGACTAAGGTTCGTGAAAGAAAACTTCATTGAATTTCGTTTATGTTCACATTTACATGAATACAGACTTGTATAGCCAATGTAGTGGACGCGAGTTTTATACATAAAGGGTGATTTTTTAAGAGCTTGATAACTTTAAAAAAAAAAAAACGCATAAAATTTGCAAAATCTCATCGGTTCTTTATTTGAAACGTTAGATTGGTCCATGACATTTACTTTTTGAAGATAATTTCATTTAAATGTTGACCGCGGCTGCGTCTTAGGTGGTCCACTCGGAAAGTCCAATTTTGGGCAACTTTATCGAGCATTTCGGCCGGAATAGCCCGAATTTCTTCGGAAATGTTGTCTTCCAAAGCTGGAATAGTTGCTGGCTTATTTCTGTAGACTTTAGACTTGACGTAGCCCCACAAAAAATAGTCTAAAGGCGTCAAATCGCATGATCTTGGTGGCCAACTTACCGGTCCATTTCTTGAGATGAATTGTTCTCCGAAGTTTTCCCTCAAAATGGCCATAGAATCGCGAGCTGTGTGGCATGTAGCGCCATCTTGTTGAAACCACATGTCAACCAAGTTCAGTTCTTCCATTTTTGGCAACAAAAAGTTTGTTAGCATCGAACGATAGCGATCGCCATTCACCGTAACGTTGCGTCCAACAGCATCTTTGAAAAAATACGGTCCAATGATTCCACCAGCGTACAAACCACACCAAACAGTGCATTTTTCGGGATGCATGGGCAGTTCTTGAACGGCTTCTGGTTGCTCTTCACTCCAAATGCGGCAATTTTGTTTATTTACGTAGCCATTCAACCAGAAATGAGCCTCATCGCTGAACAAAATTTGTCGATAAAAAAGCGGATTTTCTGCCAACTTTTCTAGGGCCCATTCACTGAAAATTCGACGTTGTGGCAGATCGTTTGGCTTCAGTTCTTGCACGAGCTGTATTTTATACGGTTTTACACCAAGATCTTTGCGTAAAATCTTCCATGGGGTCGAATAACACAAACCCAATTGCTGCGAACGGCGACGAATCGACATTTCACGGTCTTCAGCAACACTCTCAGAAACAGACGCAATATTCTCTTCTGTACGCACTGTACGCATTCGTGTGGTTGGTTTAATGTCCAATAAAGTAAACTGAGTGCGAAACTTGGTCACAATCGCATTAATTGTTTGCTCACTTGGTCGATTATGTAGACCATAAATCGGACGTAAAGCGCGAAACACATTTCGAACCGAACACTGATTTTGGTAATAAAATTCAATGATTTGCAAGCGTTGCTCGTTAGTAAGTCTATTCATGATGAAATGTCAAAGCATACTGAGCATCTTTCTCTTTGACACCATGTCTGAAATCCCACGTGATCTGTCAAATACTAATGCATGAAAATCCTAACCTCAAAAAAATCACTCTTTATCACGGGGCTAAAACTGCAATACATTTTTCTAATGTATTCGGGAATTTAAATACGAATACATTACTAACAATTAAAACAGCGTTAAGTTCGACCAGGCCGAGTATATACTGACGCTATATTAAAGGGAATCGATGATACATACAAAAACAAAAATACAAAAATTCTTAATAAATAATAATATTTGTGTATGTTTTTCCAACTACAACACAGACTTATAGGGGCCTAGAAATAATATTGTAGATATATATGCCCTCTAATAGTAATGCCAATATATACAGTTATGTACCAATGTCATAAATAAATGCGTCAAATACGTCTACTATTCTACTTCATAAATAAAATTAATTACAATTTAATTAATTTTAATTAATAGCGTTTGTGCAAATTGGGATATTTTTACTTTGATAAACTCTTATCCAACCAACTTCTATTAAGCCTGATTTTTTAATCTTTTTTACCTTGTCCTTCAAATGAGTCAAGTATCGACTCACTCTTGAAGTATACGTGATATTATTGATCCTGGAACGTCGAAGGGTTTTATGAAGTTCTATTTGACTTTTCCCTTTTTTGAATTCTTGAACAATTTTCAACTTATTGCTGATATTCGACATATGTACTTTAAGATGGGCCACGGAAATAAATTGCAGCAGTCACTTCCCAGAAATAAAGATTGGATTGTTGAATGATAATCTGCAAAATATTTCGTTACTGAGTCGAGCCATCTGTGAGCTAAACGCTCCTGAAAACACCTCTTAAAATCATATTTTCCAGTGACATTTTTTAGTTACATTTTTTCCAAATTTTTCCTGAATTAACAGACACTTGGAAGCACTTTAAATATATTTTATATTATGGACTTAGAATAACTCATTAGTCGTATTATTGGTCGTTTAGATCGATTTTTATACCCTCACTCTACAGAGTAGGAGGGTATATATCATTTGGGACAGAAAAAAAGTGTAACGTATTAAAGGAGTGACTTAAGACCCTTAGTATGTTTGGACCAAATCCGTTTCACAACTTTTTAAGGTGTTTGAGCCATGTCCGTCCGTCTGGCTGGCTGGTCTACACAATAACTCTCGAAAGGAGTTAAGGATCGATTCAAACGTAACACATAGTAATATTTTTCGCAAACATAGTTTAAGTTCGAAGATGTGCGAAATTGTCACGCCCCTTTGTTAAATTAAAACTAATGTATCTTCCACATGGATCTTCGGAATCAGCTCTATTTTGCTATTTAATGTTTTTATAAGCCCTTTAAGTGTACTGAATATGACGAGTTTTGCCACTCCCCTTTCAGTACCTCCCACACAAATCACCCTAAACTATGTAAAATTAAAGCTTTTATAACTTATATACGGATGATCGGAATACTGTGAAATTTGACATTTGGCAATACTTTAATAGTCGTTATATTTGCATGGAATATGGGCGATATTTCCCCATTCCTTCTGGTACCTCCCACACAAAGTGGCATAAACTTTGGTTACAATAAAACTGATATAACATCTATACGGGTATTCAAAATCATTAGCAATTTCACATTTGAAAATGTTTTTATAATCACTTTAAACATAAAAAATATTTACGCTTTAATCACGCCCCTACCTTCTTAAATGCTCTATACCTACTTTACCTGTACCTGAAATCAATTATGACTTCATATTTGATTATGTTTTTACAATTATTAACAAATGAGGAAACTGGGTCCAATTGCCACAAACTTCTAGTACCTCCCACCTACATATTCCGACGCTATGAAAAATGTAAGTCCTTCCATATACACGTTCTCTGAGAGTGAGGGTATATATATGTCGGTTTAGCCGACTGACGTTTTCTTACTTGTTTGAGTTTTTTTAAGTGACAGCTAAAAATATTTCTATCATATTTCTTGGAGACAGCTTGTCTGTTATGTGAAATAAATAGAAGTAATCAATACCTTTCGAATAATGCCTAAATGATAAATGTCGGACGAAAAATGACAACACTGAATCCATTTTTGTGAAATAATTTAATACAAGAGCTGGATTTTCAGAACCAAAATTGTCAAACTCTTTGTACAAAAACGAGCGCTGCGGCATCAATTTCCTTCCGATGTTCATGATTTTGGCATCATTCGAAAGATATTAACTGCCGCATTTAGAAATACTAACACCAAATACGAAAAATTTTTTAGTTGTCACTATGAAAGCACAAAAAATTACTGCAAAGGTCCAATAATTCGACCAATAAGTTACTCTAGGACAAGAATCAAAATTTATATTAAAGGTGTTTTATTTGAGAAAAAATTCAACACAAATAAAAATTACATGGGGAAAACATAATTTTTAGGTGTATTTTCAGGAGCGTTTAGCTCACGGGCGGCTTGATCTAGGAAAGAAATATTTTGCAAATCATCATTAAACAATCCAAACTTTATTTTCGTGGGGTGATTGGAAATTGTTTTTCCATTTGTATGGACCGCGACCCAGCCTAATGTACTTATATGAAAGTGTATTTTATTTATCGAGCGATTGCAACATTCGAAAAATTCTGATAGTCAACACATTAAAAAGAAATTGGAGAAAAAGCGACCAGAATGACAAAGAAATATAACTCCTAGTATAAAATCGCATTAACAGAGGTAAAGCAATTGAAAGGCATTCAACTTTTGGAGGGCCACAATGAAAGCGACATCCCACTCAAACGATTAAAATATTTTTAATCCTACTTACGCACACGCTTACAAAGATTAGTCTATAAAAGAATTAGTAAATGACTGCAGCTCCGATGAATATTTCAAGGTGTTGCAAAAGGCGGAGAGTTCAATACGTTTGGGGCACATTAGGATGAGCCACGAAAATAAATTGCAGCGGTCACCACCCCGAAATAAAGATTGCATTGCTTAATGAAGATCTAAAAAATATTTCGTCGCTGGCTCAAGCCGTCTGTGAGCTAAAACGCTCCTGAAAATACCTCTAAAAATTATGTTGCATTTTTGTCCAATTTTTTTCTAAATTAATATGCCCTTGGAAGCACTATAAATATAAATTTTTATTCTTGTCTTAGAATCTCTCATTGGTCGTATTATTGGACGTTTAGATTGATTTTTTGAGGATTTTCAAAGTGACAGCTAAAAACTCACATTTCTTAGAAACATTTTGTAAATGTTAGAAATCAATACCGATCAAAGAATGCCAAATTAAAAATGTCGGACGAAAAATGACGACACTGACTCCATGTTTGTAAATTAATTTGATACAGGAGATGGGTTTTCAGCTCCACAATTTTCAAACTCTTTTTACAGAAATTAGATGTTCATCATTTAAGCATCATTCGTCGGGTATTGATTGCAGCTATTTATTTTTTATGAATTTTTATTATGAAAACAGACAAAAATACTATAAACGTCCGCAACCAGCCTATGTATTTTTTTCCCAGAGAACTGATTTCACTCATTTTTAATCACAACCAATTTATACATATAATTTGAACCCATAGTTCATTTCAGAGCTCAAGTATATATTATTTATAGTATCCGATGAGTACTTTAAGGGTTTAAAAATATCAAATTGAGTGAATTAATACTAAATGAATTAAATACTAAATAGCAATTCTCCTTCCAGGGCCAGGATTGTTTCTGTAAGTTGGGCCATAGCGTTTCAATTTCTGAGTAAGTATATTTTCTCAAGTATACCACGGTGGGACAAATCATCCACGTATAAGTTTACCCTTACCATAGTTGTATTTTTTCATATGCAAGGACACATTAGGTCAAAGGTCACCAAAAGCACTATTTCCGGTACACACGAACATTAGCTCATTTGTGTACTCATATCCTGTCGTGTCCTTAAGTACCTCAAAATGGGTTACATATTTACCCGTACATGTCAAGTGATTTATTTGAAAACACCTTCAATAAGTTGTCTATATAGTATCGATTCCATACCGTACATGTACTTGGACAACTGGCAAATGGTTAATATTTGGATTGCATGCGTGTATCGTTAGCAGAAATGCAAACGAATACAACTTCAGGATTTCTATAGGAGAAGCGCAGCAGTCCAAGGCAAAAGGTTTTCAGATAAGATTTGTTGTTGCTTCAACTCTTAAGCATACTTGCTAAAATGCAATGCATATATATCTTATCTCAGTCCGTTTGTTACACCTATTTGCATTTTAGCTAACGATATATGACGACCACAGAACAAAAACGCCGAATAAAATCGTACAGAGCAAAAACGACGCAAAAAATTTAACAGAGCAAAAATGCAGCAGAGCAGCGTACATGTGACACTCACACATGTATACATGCATGCTCTGTTGAAGATTTCAAGAGAATTGCCAATTGCGTGTGGGCTCTCTCTCGAGTCGTGATCGGTTGGCTCTGTTGTTATTTTCTTTTTTTGTTTTTAGTTGTCCAGCAAGTCGAAGTGAAAGAAATAATAAGAATGCTTTATTTTCCAAAATACAGGTTTAATATCAATATGTTCTTATTTCTAAAAAACGAAAATATTTAGTAATTTTTGTTTGTAACAAAT
Organism: Polietes domitor; assembly: GCA_947397865.1. Lineage (NCBI taxonomy): Eukaryota > Metazoa > Arthropoda > Insecta > Diptera > Muscidae > Polietes > Polietes domitor. The sequence continues at coordinate 118,931,663 of OX377618.1, read as the reverse complement.
AAAAATGATGTAAACTTCAAGTCACTTAAGCTTTTGTATGTATAAAAAGTATTACATACTATAAAGTAAAAATATATTCTTGTTTTTCTTATAATAATAGAATTAATGAAAATTTAAAGGCTCATACGTTTTTGATATAACAAGTACAAGTAGAAAATATTAGCTTTAATTTAATTACTTAAATACTGGTGATATGAAGCTTTCATAAAGCATTGTTTTGTACTAAATTCATTAATCTATTTTTCCATTTAGGGCGTTTCTTATTTTAATAAAAAAATTATTATAGTAAATATGAAAAAAAATTAAAAACATTTAGTGCGATTTAGTGTAATTTAGGTAATCCAAACAAAAAAATTATTTCAATAGATTAATTTTGTTTTTTTAATCTCTATAAAAAGTCAAGTTTTCGATAAAACTTAAAAAATTTGCAGCTTCACTTTTTATTCATTTTCGCGGTTAGGCGGTTTCGGGATCACTCCCATCACAAACAAAACCATAATCAATGTCTTCTTTGTTTTCATAATTTAAGTTTTCAAAAAATGTTCGGCATTCTACAGGGATGAAGCACATAAGCTGTTGGAGATCTAAATATTTACTTTTTGTTATAGCCAACTCCAACATTTCAAAATCTTCTTCACGTACACCTCTTTTTGCCAAACTCACTACCTGCGTTACATTGCCATCAAAACAAAGTTAATTGGAATACATTACTCTTTTCCTGAACAATTCTTCGTATAGTGTACCAATTTATTTTTTGTCCGTTAATATCTATTTTTCGATTTACTATTAGCCTTTCCAGCTCCTTAGAAGTTATAAAATCTGGGGTGTTCATTTCTTAAAACATTTTTAGCATCATCTCATTTAAAAAGTATAACTCAAAAATATTTTATTTCGGGCCATAGTTATAACAGTTGCGATAGATGCTTTAGTTTAATAGAAAAATATAAAAAAAATTGAGATTGTACCGACTCCGAATGATTGGATTAATATCATAAAGGAAGCCAAAAAGTCCGAGCCGAAGTTTATAGTTAAAGAAATGAACACCCCAGATTTTATAACTTCTAAGGAGCTGGAAAGGCTAATAGTAAATCGAAAAATAGATATTAACGGACAAAAAATAAATTGGTACACTATACGAAGAATTATTCAGGAAAAGAGTAATGTATTCCAATTAACTTTGTTTGATGGTAATGTAACGCAGGTAGTGAGTTTGGCAAAAAGAGGTGTACGTGAAGAAGATTTTTAAATGTTGGAGTTGGCTTGTCTGTATCCAGAGGGAAAAGCTATAACAAAAAGTAAATATTTAGATCTCCAACAGCTTATGTGCTTCATCCCTGTAGAATGCCGAACATTTTTTGAAAACTTAAATTATGAAAACAAAGAAGATATTGATTATGGTTTTGTTTGTGATGGGAGTGATCCCGAAACCGCCTAACCGCGAAAATGAATAAAAAGTGAAGCTGCAAATTTTTTAAGTTTTATCGAAAACTTGACTTTTTATAAAGATTAAAAAAAAACAAAATTAATCTATTGAAATAATTTTTTTGTTTGGATTACTTAAATTACACTAAATCGCACTAAATGTTTTTAATTATGTTTTTATTTTTTTTTCATATTTACTATTATAATTTTTTTATTAAAATAAGAAACGCCCTAAATGGAAAAATGGATTAATGAATTTAGTACAAAACAATGCTTTATCAAAGCTTCATATCACCAGTATTTAAGTAATTAAATTAAAGCTAATATTTTCTACTTGTACTTGTTATATCAAAAACGTATGAGCCTTGAAATTTTCATTAATTCTATTATTATAAGAAAAACAAGAATATTTTTTTACTTTATAGTATGTAATACTTTTTATACATACAAAAGCTTAAGTGACTTGAAGTTTACATCATTTTTATTTGTTACAAACAAAAATTACTAAATATTTTCGTTTTTTAGAAATAAGAACACATTGATATTAAATCTGTTAATGCCAAATATTCGTGGTCCATAACCGCAGGCCACCCTAATATTTTCCCGCCGAAACTTTGTCACAGCTTGGCTGTGTAGCGTCCACACATGCGCAAGTTCTAATAGTTTTGATTGTGTTCGTTATTCTCTAGTTCTAAATATGGCTACAATCCGTCCTATGTACTCTCTCCTTTCATTTTCTTCCTACAACATTGTAAAATAAAACTTCACTTGTTATTCGAAGCTCAACACAGCCTGTTTATCTTGGTAAGACTCCTGCCAAAAATTGTTCAAATTCCAATAAAGGAAGAAAACTTTCAATTCAAAATTCTAATTCCTTGGTGTTTTTTCTTTTATTTCCTATTTTCGGTGAACAATTTTTGTGAGAAAATATTCCCACGTCCCTGGTAATATTTTCTGACTCACAGCGTAACACCTACCAATTTCTCCAGGAAACAACAAACAACAAACCTTTGGCGTTTTCATTTTGGTCCTATTCGAACCGGATTTGTGCTACAGTTGTGAGGATTTTCAAAGCTCCAATCCATCAAATCAATTTCATCCTTCATCTAAATCATCCACGGAAATACAAGGTCAGTTTGTGTTTTGTTTATTTCTAAAAAGTGAAACGATAGTGCATTCATACGAGCTACCTTCTGTAGCGTTCAAAGTCCGATAGTTCATGAGTGTTTTGCCGACGGCAAATTGAAATTTTTCAAATTCAAAAATACCTGCACAGTGTTCTAGAAAGTTATTCGGGTATTTTTTATATGGTGATCGGTGTGAAATTGGTGGAGATTTTCGTTCTATTTTTTAACCATTAGTTTCGTGAAAAAGAAGATTAATATTCTCATTAGTTCTCGGTAATTTTGGAATTTTTTAACCAAATTATATCGTTTTCATTTTTTTGTTCGGTCGCGAAACAGTGTGTTTTTTCTTTTATTTATTCTTCTTCTTGCTGTCGCGTTGGTGGTGCATCGTAAAGAGATTGCTCTATTCCCTTTTTTTTCGTACAATCGCACACATACGACATACATTATTATTATCCACCAAGTATTCACAGCCATCCACATACGTATTAACATACATTTGCATGAGTACTAACATACATACAAACATTCATTGCCTACCTACATTGCTCCACATCATTCCGCTCCAGTCGTGACGTCGCTATAAGAGTGTGGCTTATTAAGAGAGTTTTAAGAGTAAGCCAGGTCGCTCTTTAATTCTCTTAAAAGGTACCCCTACAGTCCGGTCGAGTCGCGACTCAAGTGGTTGGTAACATATTTACGCTATTTGTTCAGATAGTGGAAATATATTCGGGGTTATCTCGGTAGTACTCCAACTCGACCTGTAGTGTACCCTACACTCGGTACAAGCCGATATTCAGATATTTTAAACTGGTTTTCTCATTTTTCTTCCGATTTTTTGGAAAAAAAGCTGGTTTTTCGTTTCACGGATATTTTTGTTTTCATTTAGCGACAAAATTGGATTTGCACCCTACAGTCCGTTATAGTCGCCATATTAGAACAATTGTAAAAAAAACCATTTTTTTTGTTATTTTCCTTTCTTTTTCGCGCAAATTGTCCTCTCGTGAGTATCTCTTGATCTTGGGGAACATTTTCTGCATTTTTTTTCACCCTACGTTCTATCTTTTAGAACTATCTTTCTGATATTTGAACTTTTTTCTGATAGTTAGGGTTGATTTTTTAATATATGAATATTTTGTCTGAGAGATAAAATCTATTCTATTGAAATCTAGTTCAGATTCCAGTTGTTCCGCTTGTATTAAATATTAATACATCGTTTTCCCGCTCACACGTGGTCAGTTTTTTCGTCTCATTATTAGTTTTTTTTTCTATTATCTTCAATTTCCGTCAGATTTTTCACATTCTTTCGCACAAAATGTCTTTGGATTCGTTCATTCGTCTAGCTGATCGTCTCGTTGAATTTAATGCAGACATCAGCGATAACAAAGTTCCGCTATCTTCCTCTCATTTTATACGTGTTCATCAGGAGGAGTTAAAGTCCATCTGGTTAGGAATTAAGTCTTCATTCGACAAATATCTGCATGAGCGGGATAGTGAAGAAGACGAGGGTGAGGAGGAGGTGGACGGGGAAGGGGGAGAAGCTTCAGAGCTGGAAACACTTCGTGCCAAGTACAAGAGTACATACGTTACGTACTGCAGTTGTCTGGCCAAGTTGACCCAGCTTTCGGAAGACTTTACAAATAGAGTGGTACCGAAAGAGTCTTCTGCCCATCGCCCCGTCCCTGCTTCTCAGCCTGAGTCTTCTGATAGTCATTCCAGCTATTCTTTCAATCTTCCGCCGTGTGATACCGAGATTTTCAAAGGCGATTACATGTCATGGCCCACATTTAGGGATATGTTTACTGCGGTTTACATAAACAATTCTCGCCTCAGTCCAGTTGAACGCTTATTCCATTTAGCCCAGAAGACCCAGGGTGAAGCACGCGACATAGTTAAGATGAGTCCTTTGACAAATCAAGGTTTTCAGTTGGCGTGGAAAAACCTTTGCGATCGTTATGAAAATAGGAGAATCTTAGTTAATGGCCAGTTAAAGGTTCTTTTTAGTCTTAGCTCCATTTCATCCGAATCCGGGCAAGCTATTAAGCAATTGCAGCGGGATATCAATTCGTGTATCTCAGCATTACAGTTGTACGATATTGATGTCAAAAGTTGGGATCCCCTATTTGTTTTCCTTTGTTCAAATCGACTTCCAGATTCAACTTTGACTTTGTGGGAGCAAGGCTTAGCTGACAAAACTTCAATTCCGAAGTGGTCAGACCTTGACTCCTTTCTCACAAATCGATATCGTACGTTGGAATCCGTTTCAGAAATTCGCAGCCAGTCTATGTCTATCGATCGCAAAGGAGTGTCATCTAGTCAGAATTCCAAAAATTCCAAGAAGATTAGTTCGTTTCGGAACAAAGTTTCAGGACCGAAATGTCCGTTATGTCCTAATGAGTCTCACATCATCCGAACGTGTCCTAAGTTTCTAGATATGGATATAAACGGACGGTATTCAGAAATTAAGAAGCTTGGGCTTTGTTTAAATTGTTTCTCAAAGACTCATGGCGTTAAGGGGTGTCCCAGCCATCGCTGTTTCGACTGCAACAAGCCGCACCACACTCTGCTGCATAGAGGTTCTGAAGATTCCCGTCGCAATAATTTGCCGGTGCGATCATCAAATACCAATTCTTCTCTAAATCCTAATTCCGCTCCTTTCTCTTCCAATCCAATACAGTCCACTAGTTCAGGTGCTGGAGTTATTCAGACGTGTTTTTCGACCAATTCTCGGGGTGTTCTGCTAGGGACGGCACTGGTGAATGTGTTGCACCTAGGGGTAACTTATCAGGCCCGTGCGCTTCTTGACTCAGGTTCAGAAGGAACTTTTATTTCGGAGAGATTGTTCAATGTTTTGAAGCTTCCTTTTAATCGCACGAGTGCTCGAATTTCCGGCCTGAACAATTCCGTGTCCGCAGTAGTTCAGAAAGAGTGCACGTTCGCGCTTGGCTCACGATTTGATCCGAATATTTCCTATTCAGTCGATGCGCTTGTGGTACCTCATTTGTCGGGCAATCTTCCATCGCACACCGTGTCTGCTGACTCCTTTTCAAGCCTTCCGCAAATTCAATTGGCAGACCCGCAATTCTACACTAGTTCGAAGATAGATATTCTTATCGGCGGGGACTTTCTACCATCGATAATGCTATCTGGTGTAAGACGCGAGGTTTGCGGTTCACTGATGGCCCAAGAAACAATTTTCGGATGGATTCTGACGGGTCCGATTTCACTTCGTTCCTCATCTCCACGGTCCACAGTTGTTTCGAATTTCTGCGAAATCTCTTTGGATAAAGAGATTTCTCGATTTTGGGAGGTGGAGAATCTTCCAAGGAAGAACTTTACGTCGGCTTCGGATAAATTCTGTGAGGAGTTGTTCGTTGCGACTACGAGGAGGAACGAAGATGGAAAATACATTGTTCATCTTCCCTTCAAAGAAGGATATCCTAACGATCTTCAAATAGGTCAATCTAGGATAAGTGCAATGGCGCAATTCCTTCGAAATGAAGTTCGCCTTTTGCGAAACCCTGATTTCAAGAGAGAGTATGATCAAGTTGTTCAAGAATACGTTCAGTTGAAGCATATGTCCTCAGTCCAGCCTCCGAGTTTTAGCAAAAATCCTCTTCATTATTACTTGCCACACCATGCAGTTATAAAACCGGAGAGTACGACCACTAAAGTTCGAGTGGTCTTCAACGCTTCTTCTGCAACCTCCAACGGGTTAAGTCTTAACGACATTTTGCATACTGGCCCTGTTCTTCAAAATGACTTAACGGTTCTGATTCTGAAATGGAGGTTCTTTCGATTCGTGTTTAACGCCGACATCCAGAAGATGTATCGGCAAATATTGGTTCATTCCGATCATACTCCATTTCAAAGAATTCTATTCCGCAACCGCCCAGATGAGAATGTTCAAGATTTCGAGTTGAAGACAGTGACCTTTGGGGTCAATTGTGCTCCGTACCTAGCTATTCGTACTTTGCTCCAACTAGCTGATGATGTTCAGTCCAGCCATCCAATTGCCAGTAAAATCCTGCGCAACTCCATGTATGTGGACGATGCACTTGCTGGTGCACATTCAATTCCTATGGCAATTCACGCAAAAAATGAGCTAAAATCCGCTCTTGAATCAGCTGGTTTCTCATTGAGAAAATGGACAGCAAATTCAAAGGATATCCTAGCGGATCTTCCATCCGATCATTTGCTGTGTGAAGATTTCTTGAATTTCGATGACAGTAGCACAGCAAAAACGCTAGGAATTCGTTGGAATGCTCGTTCCGATTCATTTTATTTCACTACAAAGCCCTTCCCAGACTTCTGCAAAAATACAAAAAGGGAAGTTCTCTCCCAAATTTCGAAACTTTTTGATCCTGCAGGTTGGCTGTCGCCATGTATCGTCGTGGCCAAAGTTCTCATGCAGAAGATATGGTCTGAAGGCACGGGTTGGGATGAAGTCTTAAGTCCTGACACTCTTTCACAATGGAAGACGTTCCAATCCGATTATTCCACTCTTGACAACGTTCAGATTCCCAGGTGGATCAACTATGTTCCAAGTTCCGATATTCAATTCCATGGTTTCTGCGATGCTTCAGAGAAAGCATACGCAGCTGCTTTATACGTACGAATAGCTATAGGTAGTTCCGTTTCCACTCATCTGGTATATTCCAAAACAAGGGTTGCACCTATAAAGACACTATCCATTCCGAGGTTGGAATTATGTGGGGCGGTTCTTTTAGCAGAGATGATAGATACCTTGCTTCCAATGTTGGATATTTCGAAATATTCTCTTTTCTGCTGGACTGATTCCACCATTGTCCTTTCCTGGCTGTCCAAACCTCCGTGCTGTTGGATGACTTTCGTAGCCAACAGAGTGTCTAGTATCGTTCAGATGATTGATCCTTCGAAGTGGCGACATGTTCCATCCGAAACTAATCCTGCAGATCTCGCTAGTCGCGGACTTCTACCTCAGGATATAGTCAGAAACGATTTCTGGTGGTTTGGGCCTTCATGGCTCCAAGAACCAGCTGATCGTTGGCCTGATTCCAGTCTTGCTACAATTTCCGAGACTGATTTGGAACGTAAGTCCATAAAATCTCATTTTTCCTACTTCCGGAACTTTGAGGACATTCTTGAACGATTTTCTTCATTTCCTAGAGCGCTTCGGGTGGTCGCTTATGTGTATCGATTTTTCTATCGTACACATCCTAGATACCGTTCCAACTTCTCTAAAGAATCCACTTTGATCACGAGTGCTGAACTTACTATGGTCAGAGATGGATTAATTTCGATGAGTCAAAAGGCCTATTTTCCTAACGAGTACAACGTATTGTCATCCAAAAGTCCGATCCCTCCATCCAGTCCCATCTCCAACTTAAATCCTTTCTTGGACTCCGATGGTCTAATTCGCTCGTGTGGTCGTCTCGAATCATCTCCAGGCCTCTCGTACAGTGAGAGGCGCCCGATAATACTGCCATATAATTGTCAGTACTCCAGGCTCTTGATTCACTTCATTCACCAAATCACAATTCACGGTGGCAACCAACTTGTTCTTCGGATGGTACGATCTCAGTACTGGATTCCGAAAGTCAAGAACCTAGTAAAGACGACAATCAATAAATGTAAGACATGTATTCTATACAAGAAGCGTTGTCAGAAGCAGCTCATGGCTGCTCTTCCTCCTGAGAGAACAGAGTTCTCGCGTCCATTCACTCGTACTGGATTGGATTTTGCGGGACCTTTTGACATCAAAAGCTATAGCGGACGAGCCTGTCGTCTAACGAAGGGTTACGTCTGCGTTTTCGTATGCTTTTCAACAAAAGCGATACACCTAGAAGCGACTTCCGACTTATCCACATCCACATTCCTGGCAGCTTTCAATCGGTTCGTCTCTCGACGAGGATGCCCATTACATTTATATTCCGATAATGGTACAACTTTCGTCGGGGCATCGAAAATTCTAGCGAGAGAGTTCCTTCAGACCTCACACGCTGCTGTAACTGCCAATTATTCACATTCCAACGTAAGCTGGCATTTCATTCCGCCAGGGGCGCCCCATATGGGTGGTCTATGGGAAGCTGGAGTAAAAAGCTTCAAAACCCATTTCCGTAAATTCGCTAGTTCCTTTAAATTCACATTCGAGGAATTTTCCACGCTCTTGACGCGAATTGAAGCTTGTCTTAATTCACGTCCTCTATCACCTATTTCTCAGGAGCCGACAGACTTTTCGGCCCTGACTCCGGGACATTTCTTAATCGGGTCTCCAATACTTACGCCAGTAGATCCTCGTGTGGAGGAAAGTCCTGCCTCCATTCTTAACAGATGGCAGAGACTTAAGGTGATTCATCAGAGTTTTTGTACCCGATGGAAAAACGAGTATCTGCGTGAGCTTCAAAAGCGTGTCAAGTGGCAAACTTCCGAAAAGAATATAGAAAAAAACACACTGGTAGTCGTGAAGGACGACAATCTTCCACCAAATTCTTGGCGTCTTGGCAGAATATCCAAGACGTATTTCGGTACCGATCACCGTGTTCGGGTTGCTGATGTGATAACTCAGAAGGGTACCATCACGCGGCCCATCACTAAACTCGTCGTTATTTCGTCCGAACACTAATTTCCTTCCAACGTTCCAATTATATTTCCTATTTCCTCATCCTCCTATAGAACACCATGCCCAAATCTTCCGCAAAGCGCCGTAACAACCGTAGTCGCCAAATCGGATTCCGGTCGCGTCCTTATGGGCCAAGCTCGTTCCAGTGCCGGGTCTGTAAAGGAAGGCACGCGCTGAAAGACTGCAAAAAGTTCATCGATATGAACATGTCCGACCGAATGGAAGCAGTCCGCCAGCACAAATATTGTGTAAATTGCTTGGCCCATGACCATTCACATGGAACCTGCTTCAGCGATGATGGATGTCACCACTGCCACAAGTTCCATCACACACTGCTCCATGTTGACCCGAAGCTTCGCGACCAGATTCTGCCACGGCATTCTGGGGCACGTTTCCGTACGCGGTCTCGGTCCCTCTCCCCTAGGCCTTCAACGTCAAAGGGCTCAGCACCTAGAGTCCAAAGGCCCGTGGCTACGGCACCATCAACGTCGAAGGCAACAACGCTATCCGCCATAATAAGACAGAATAGTGTCATACTGCTCCCCACAGCCTTGGTTAAGATTGAGGGAAAGAAGGATAAGGCTGTGGCACGTTGCCTTCTCGACTCTGGGTCGCCCTTTAGCCGTATTTCCAAGAAAATGGTCGAAAAGTTGGATTTACTAACGCTGACCCTGAAGGACGAGACCTTATGCCCCCTGACCCTTTGTTCCAGGTTCGACGCCAATACCAAAATCGAAGGCATCTTCCGTGTGGACAACCGCATTGCCCTGAAGACCCCTACGGAGTCCTTGCCGGAAACTTTTAAAGGCCATTTTCCGCACTTATTTTACGCAGACCCTAAATTCTACGCGTCTTCACAGGTGGACATCATAGTCGGCGTCGATCTGTATCCACGCGTCATAACCGAAGGGGTGTACACGAAGACTGGGTTACCGACGGCACAGAGCACCATCTTCGGGTGGGCTATTTACGGCTCCTGCACAACATAAAATTATTTCTCGTTTCGTTTAATAACAGTAATGAATTAATAAATTGAATTGCTACAAAATGCACTATCGTATTCTCATTCCACAAACAAAACACAAACTTTCTTTTTCAGCTACATCCAGTTCGTTCCAAAGTTCGTTTTCATACTCCAACACATGAATTCCATAGCGAAGTTCCTTTCGTACATCCGTTGGGGTTTGAACCATACCTTTGGATCTTCATGAATTTATTTACTTTAAGTTATTAATTAATTTTATTCATTCCATTCCTAATTTCTATTATTCATTCATATTCTTTTTTGTATTCATATTGCTTCCTAATTTGTAACATACCATGTAATACAGATTTCTTTGTACGACAGGAGCAAGTATGTACGACGAGACTTTGTAGCGACTTTCATTGCAGCGGCACTGCAAGGCGGGCGGTGATGTTAATGCCAAATATTCGTGGTCCATAACCGCAGGCCACCCTAATATTTTCCCGCCGAAACTTTGTCACAGCTTGGCTGTGTAGCGTCCACACATGCGCAAGTTCTAATAGTTTTGATTGTGTTCGTTATTCTCTAGTTCTAAATATGGCTACAATCCGTCCTATGTACTCTCTCCTTTCATTTTCTTCCTACAACATTGTAAAATAAAACTTCACTTGTTATTCGAAGCTCAACACAGCCTGTTTATCTTGGTAAGACTCCTGCCAAAAATTGTTCAAATTCCAATAAAGGAAGAAAACTTTCAATTCAAAATTCTAATTCCTTGGTGTTTTTTCTTTTATTTCCTATTTTCGGTGAACAATTTTTGTGAGAAAATATTCCCACGTCCCTGGTAATATTTTCTGACTCACAGCGTAACACCTACCAATTTCTCCAGGAAACAACAAACAACAAACCTTTGGCGTTTTCAAATCTGTATTTTGGAAAATAAAGCATTCTTATTATTTCTTTCACTTCGACTTGCTGGACAACTAAAAACAAAAAAAGAAAATAACAACAGAGCCAACCGATCACGACTCGAGAGAGAGAGAGAGCCCACACGCAATTGGCAATTCTCTTGAAATCTTCAACAGAGCATGCATGTATACATGTGTGAGTGTCACATGTACGCTGCTCTGCTGCATTTTTGCTCTGTTAAATTTTTTGCGTCGTTTTTGCTCTGTACGATTTTATTCGGCGTTTTTGTTCTGTGGTCGTCATATTAAAGTCTGTTTGTTAAGTCTATTTATACTTGGAGGGCCAAGTACGTCACAATACGGTAACCATAATCCAATTTTTATGTCACATCTAGCTTGTTTTCCACAAAAGGCATGAGATACACTGTTCGAACCGAAAGTTTATAGTTTTGTTTTGTTTATAAGGAATCAAAAAACAACACAATAGTAAAACATACACACATCTTCACACACTCCTAAAGCAACTTACTCAAGTATGCATGCTTTACATGGGGATACATGAACACCTACGTACTCTGCAAATCATATGGATAAGGACAAGAGGTTGTAGATTGATACAAATATGTAGAAATATTCTTCAATGAATAAAATAATTATAAATATTTTTTGCACAGATGATACTTTTTTTGACTTCATTCTTTTTCCTAGCCCTATGTTTTGATCTTCAATTGCAGCAAATAAATTTATGTTTTTATGTAATTTAACTCTTAATTTTAGTTTTTTCGTTTGTATTTTTTTTGGTCTGTAATCAATATTTGATTTGAACTGGGATATTGTCGTGGCTCAAGATCATTTTGCATCTATATTTAATATCTATATATATAAAAAATACAAACGAAAAAACTAAAACGAATGAGCGTTGGCACGGCAGAAGTATTGCTGGGTAACTATACCTGCATATACATATGCAACTCAATGAGATGCTTGTAAGATGGCATGTGTACTTTCCCGCTTGTTCGGCAAAACTGTTATTGACGTTCTTTCTGTACTAAATTCGTCAATTACAATCGCCAGTACCTACTCTAGTGTAACTATGTATTATGTGAATTCAATACTAGCGAATTCGTTAAACAGCATATGTACATATTTCGTTGAATCAAAATAAGCAAGCAACCGAAAATTCATGCTATCCGTTTGAGAATTATTTAAAAAAATGTGTAAAAAGACCATCAACGATTTTGGAACAAGTATTTAGGAAAGTTTTTGAAGAAAAATTTTGCATAAAAAAATAAGCAAAGGGCTTAACTTACTTGAAAATAAATTTTACTTCAATAATTGTTGTTTAACGACAAAAGCACCGGACAATATCTGCTATATTGAACCTGGAATACCTGCGGAAGTCTATGGGTTTTCACAAGAAAATGGTGGAACTTTAATCGGACGAAAATTTTTAAACTTACAGAGTTTTTATAAAGATCCATGTGACTCAATTACACTTGGAATTTTTGTAGTAGACTCTAAAATTTCGGACGATATTGAATTTTAACATAAACGTATTATCTCACCCTGCTTCAGTGTTCTTTTCATCATATATTTTTTGGCATTGAATACTATGATGAATATTCTACCATGTTTTCGTCAACGGAATGTAAGCGAGGTGGTGGCGATTGCATCCTTCCTATGACATGCCCATGTTAAATTCATCACTCAAACGCACTGCGTAGGTATAGCCGGGTAAGTAGTGGTAGTTGCTTTGTGCATAATGGTATAATGACTGATGTAATGTATACTGGAACAAGCGGGTTATTACTTGGTGCGATTTTTTAAACGCAAATTCGGCTAGTGAGTTGTGCTTCTCGTTCGTTTGTGAGAATCATCTCCTTATAGAGGCCGAGGTTTGATGTTGAAAAGTCGCTGCGAAGCCACTTGAAAAGACTTTTGACATGGTCGAAATCATGATCGTGGTAGTCTGCATCCAAGTAATAAATTTCACCATGCCATTTGTAAATAAATTTGCTCTATTAAATGTAGATGCAAAATGGTCCTGAGCCAGGACAATATCCCAGTTCAAATTAACTCTTAATTGTTTTATTATTATTTAAAGTGTAGTGTAGTTCTTTATTCACAACTTGGAAAATATGGAAAATTATATTTTTTATTCTAAGTGGTGGCCCAGCAAAATATCTAAGTACTTCAGTGCATTTTTCGCCTTTGATGAAGTTCTTTTAAACAACTTTCAAAATAGTCGATAATATGTTAACATTTTACGAATAACGTTTTCACAAGCGAATTGGAACGACTTTTTAGTATGGTTAAGATGTCTGCTTTGCACCCAAAAGGTCTCGGATTCGAATCGTGGCTTGGAAAAAATCTTTTTTTGTTTATTATTTTTATAAATAGAAAATGTTTAATTTTGTATAATTTTAAAAGTTTAAACATTTTTGCTTTAAAAAAAGCAAATTTATTGCTTTATTAATGTATTTCAAATATTTAATTTTCATTCAGATTTTTATTAAGATTAAGATTATTAAGCTGAGATGGTTAGAGTGCCGTAGTAGTAACCAGAAGGTCCGCTGTTCTATTCCCCGTAGCGGCGGATTTTTTAAAACAGAAATGTAAACTTGTGACAAAATGGTTCCCTTGCAACACTTTAAAATACCTTTTAAGTTTCTCAAATGAAAGGACATCTTTCCTATGACAACTCCATGTTTAATTCCTTGGTGAAGATCCCAATTTTCACCACTTCCGAATCATAAGATGAACATCTTTTTCACTTCTTCGGGTGTTCTTCTTTTGCTGGGTGGCGATATTCCACTTTCATCTTCCAGGTGGCACTCATCTAGATTTCTTCCGGATTATCTGGCAATATTGCCGATTTAACATCCGGAAATATTTCTGTCGTATTGCCTTGGGGTATTGAGGTTGCTTCAACAATACGAATATGATTGTTGCCGCAATATTATTTTTCTTCTACGGAATGCAATCTCTATCATCATTTGCGTAATATTGACAGACATTTTCATTTGAAACTTCTAAAAAGCGTTTCCTTATTCAGGCAATTCGTGGTGTCCCCATGTAATTGAATTTACTGACGAAAAAACGAAAACAATGCTCGATACGCATCTAGCTTTTAGATCCTTCCACATCCATGGGAGGGACTTCTACCACGAGTATGTTATTATATGTGTAAACAAATTGTAAAACCATAAAATAGATACATACGTACGCCTATGTATGCCAGTAGATACTCGTAAATATATATATGTACATAAAGAAGTCTGTGAATAGGGCCGACAATGTAGCTACACACACGTAGTATGTGTGTGTATTTCAACATAAACTAAAGATATCCATAGAAGTAAATATGGGTGTGTGTGTATGTGTGTAGCCACGAATACGTGCCGAATCTAATTCATTTTATGCCCATACATAACTGCTCAGGAGTGTTTGGGTAGGCGACATGGTCTAGACCCCTCGCATGATGGTGCGTCATGGACATTTTATTATTGTGTTTTGTTTGTCTGTATGCATGTTGTTGTTTTTGTTTTGTGCCTTATTTCCTATGAATTGTTAATGTTCTTTTTAATGTATCCATGAGATTTGAATACTTTTTAGATGTGTACATACATACATATGTATATATGTATATACATTAGACTAGATCGATGTCCAGGAATGTGTTTCGAATATAATAATGACTAACAACAATATTATACCATACTTTGCAGAAGTAACAAGGATGCTTCTTTATAGGGGGGATTTTCTTGTGGCAGAGTTGAAGTGTTTAGTGAATTTTTCGTTAAATCGTGTAATCATGTTTCCAATGTACATATTTATTTGCTGATTAGTGAAACTAATAGCTATGATAACATCTATAAAAAGCTATTACGCCTTGTAACTAATCTATTGGCGGTATTTTTCCAATATTAAGGCAATTTGTGCAATTTTTTGATGAAGGGTTTAAAATAATAAGGTTAAAAGGTTGCTAATAATTCACATAAGAACAATTCATTTTCATTGTTGAGCAGTATTTTAATAATAATGAAGATTTTTCGAAGCATCTTCATCTTTCATTTGTTTGGACATTTAAATAAATAATCAAAAATAATATATAAAAATTACCCAAATAGTTAAAGAAATTACCTAAAAATAGAAAAAGAAAAAAAATAGATTAAAAAAATATAATTATTAATTTAAGAAAATTATATAAATAAAACAAACCATGTCGTAAAAATATGTGCAAAATATTGCTAAAATCATTTCGCAAAACTAATCTTTTTGTATTTTAGTCCAACTAAAACTTTTAAAAGTACACGGAGAAAAAATTGTCGCAATTGTTACTTAATGTTGCAAAAAATATATATTTGATACCTTTTAAATAAAAATAATTGTACCCAAATATACAAAATCTTTTCTTGCGAACTAAATATTATTCCATGTGTGTGTTTCCAGTAACTATTTTTGTTCAACCAAGTTTTTCTCTAAATTGTATGGTGGTGGGATGCGACCTTTCAACTTTAGAATATTACTCCATTCACTAGGAAATATTTAGCTAAACCATTTAGACGTTATAAATGGTTATCCGAAATCCATAAAATATTTCTTAATTTAATTCTTATTTGAACATTCGACGGCGAGTCAAGAATAAGGGGCGTCCCTCCTATGACAACCCCATGTTAAATTTAATGGAGAAGAGCTAAATTTTCACGAAAAAACTAAAAAATGTACATACGACCTAAATACTTGTCATGCTTTATTTTGAAGAGTTCTGGAAGATAATATTGGGAAAGTGTCGTTATTAAACTTTATATTTTTAAGCTATGTTTCAACAACTCTAAAAATCCTTTGTAATTTTTTGTTACATTTTTTCCAATTTTTTTTCTGGATTAATAGACCTTTAAAAGCGTCCTTAATATAAATTTTGATTCTTTTCTCGGAATAAATTTTTAGTCGAATTATTGGATGTTTATAGAATTTATATAGATTTTTTGTATTTTTTTCATATTGACAACTGAAATCTTTTTTGTATTTGGTGGTAGTATTTTGTAAAAAAGAAGTAGCTGCCATCATTACTTTTCGACTGATGCCTAAATGATAAACAACTGATGATCATTTTATTTTCGCTTCCCATCCTATTGTATATATGGACAATTGAAAATAGTACATTTCTTATGGCAATGGATTCTCGAGAAAAATTTTCCGCAGGTGTTCGAAACTTAGTTGTAAAACGCGGAAGTGATATAAAATATTTTAGTGAAGTATGCAGTATCTTGAAGTTACGTAAATAAACAGTTCGAACTGTATTTCAAAATGAAAATAGTCATTTTTATTTAAATCCATTTCTTTAGAATTAAAATTCATGCTTTCGGACAAGAAGATCCCTTAAAAGAAGAGTTATTTGAAAGAATCGATTGAATAACATCTTTGCTGATCTGAGTCTCTCAAAACATTCCTGTCAATGACAATAGCCCCGAAGACATAATGGAACGTAAGATACACAGCTATCAGATTATTTGGAAGCAGCCTTTACTCATGTTAAAAAGAAAATGAAACCAGATTTTTGAAGTAAAATATGAAGCATACAAAAGTCAAGAAATCATAACACAGAAGATATTGCAAGTAATATACATCATTCCAATAAATATTCCCTACTCGGCGATCTATATATTGACAATGACATTGCCAAAAATCCATTGTTAAATAAGAGAAGTAATGTGAATACACAACAAAACACTAATAATTCGACCAATAATTCGTTGTTCGTTAATATAAAATACAATATAAATTAGGATGGGTCCTGAAAATAAATTATACCGGTCACCCCCTCTTATTGAATATTGAATTGTTTAATGATGATCTGCAAAATATTTCATCGCTGGGTAAAGCCGTCTGTGAGCAACAACAGCTCTAAAAATCATGTTTTTCCTGTGTAATTTTGTATGTTGCTGAATTATTAGACCCTTGGAAGCACTTTAAATAAAAATTTTTATTCTTGTCTTTGAGTCGTATTATTGGATGTTTTTATTGATTTTTTGTGGGTTTTCATTGTGACAGGTAAAAACTCGTATTTCTTGGAAACATTTTGTAAGAGTTGTAATGAAAAATAAATAGAAGGAATCAATACCTTCAAATGATGCCTTAATGATGCGATGCTTTATGTTTGAGTCAATTGGAAAATATTTTTCCACCGAAGCTTGTTTTCTTAGAATATCCTACTACTATATCGAACATTTATAAAAAATCGACGACGTTGGTACCTCTAAGGGAACCACTACTTTCAGAGGATGTACTGACTTTCATTCTTCTCAAAATTGAAATAAATACATAAAAAAATATTTTTTTTTCGTAAGGGTAATATTTCCTTGCCAAAAATGAAAGAAAACACACTTTTCAAATAATTTCATTCTATTTATATGTTATTAAAATTATCTGAATCACTTAAAGTGAATATTATAAACAAAAAATTTTTATTTACATCACTGTCATCAATGTCAGTGGATATAGTGTGACTTAGACCACTTTCAAACTAACACTAAAGACAATTTTGGTGTGGATAAAATGAGAAATGTCATTGTAAGGGTACATTTTTTATAAATGTCAAAAATAAAAGTTCTTAAATTATTCTGGCACATATGTTTGTATGTATTTTGTATTGTATAACACGATGATGTACACAATTTATCAAGTTTATCACAAATACATCAGATCATGAACTCCGCTATTGTATTTAAGACCAAGGACAAGTCTAAGAACAAGAGTAAGTTATATCTGAATGAAATATCCCCTCACACTGAGATGATGTAGCTATTGAGGGATAAAGGTTTCGATACATATAAGCATACTCCTATGGAGTTGAAGCGTTACAGCGTAGTTTGCAGATGTATTTTTTATAAAACAAATCGTTTTTATGTGAACTTTCAATTATGTTTTCAAACAATTGTCCTCCATTGCATCCATAATTTTCGGTTTAACGTTTAATTCACTCCAGAAATTAAAAAGAGACTAGCTTGCGAAAAAGAGAATCAAGCCCACGAAGCAAACTATTCACTGTGAACCACTTACAAGCAGATTCACCAGATTGTAATAAGAGTTAATGTTGCCAATATGTTTCACTCGTACCATTGTTTTAATTAATCGCTGCACTAGCAATTCGACTTTTCTTAATCTAGTAAATTTTTGGAGGCGAAGAACAGAGACCACGTAAACCAGAGATTAATTTTAAGCAATTTTCTTCGTTGCCAGGCCTTTCATAAACGGACATTGGCTCTGAACATGACTATGTTGAATACATAGGTATACGACTATATTTTATACACTGTGGGATTTATCTGGCGACTTGAGTAAAGAGTGTAGTGCACATGAGACCCCTCTATAGTACCGCTTTTCAGGTTGCCACATATATGTAGATATTAGAATTGGACTATCTTTTGTAAGCTTCGATAATAGTGTTTTAGCTTGGTCTAATGCCGAATAAATTCCCATAAATATCGTACGTGTCCTTTGGAATGTTTTAATTTTCAGGAAAAAGGCAACACAGAGCCCATATCATCTCGGAGTGTTTACCTTACCAACCATACATACATATGTACATCCATCTATGTAAATATATGTTCATGTATTTCCAAATATTTTTGTATGTGCGCTGGTGGTCTCGAAGAACCTTTTCTCTGTGTCATTCTTTGGGGCGTTAAGTTATGTGAATGTTGATTTGTGTTCGAAGGATTTGCCACTTTGTGTGGATTCTTTGGGGACATTTCTTTATTCGGAATCTGAAAGAATTTTCTTTCATTTCTTGGTGAAAATATCATGTTAAGTTTTATAAATATGTTTTGTTTGCTCATCTCCGTGGGCACAAAGAAAGTTTATTTGCTTAAGAAGTCGCTCGCAAGAAAAATGAGATTAAACAAAATGTTCATTCATGTGAAATGACACTGAGTGACAGAAAAAGCCGCACATTTTTTGATTTCAAATGGACGTCTCCGAAGGTAAATCCGAGACACGAGACAGTGCGATGACCCGCCCAACGTGTGATTTATTCAATGTGTGTTTCAATCAAAATCCTAAAACGCCATGCCGCCGACAGACTCACATAATTTATTGGTTGTTCTTTTTCATTTCAATGGACATTTATTAAAGAACCATATTCCCCGGAATGAGTGGAAACGGTGCTCTATAATTATATCAAGTTGGGCTGTGGAATATCCACCAAATGAATGAGATTTTAATTAATCGCCTACTAGTAGTCGCTTAAAAGAACTCTGTGATCATTTCCTATAATTAAATGTAGAAATATTGTAAAGCCAGGCAGGCAGGTGGACGGTTATGAAATCATTTCGATAAACTTGAAATCGCCCAATGTATCCAATAGATAGAATGTGTACATAGGTACCTATAGACACTATATATGCACAGGTGTGATGAAAGTGGTCAGTCGTAATCATTTACGCTCGACAAGTGTTTCGCAGAAAATTACAGACCATCGTCCGTGCGCAACCGGTGGAAACGGGGGACTGCCGCGTATTGAGATCATCATTCAAAATGCAATAATATTTAGACACAGATCCCACAAACAACACTATAATTATTGAATACTATGCCGATATACAAAGGTAGTGTGATAATGTGTTAGATGTGAAGCTGTATGAGTGTAACGAGGGTAGTTTAAAAATGCAAGAAACTTGCAACTGCCCACAATATATTTCGAATTGGGTCCCCATGTGTAATCACGACATTTTATAAAGAGAAAATTTTGAAAAGACCAAAAGTTTTGATAAATTGCAAACATATGTACATTAGAGTGGCTTCAAACTAAAAGTTGTGGATGTTCCCGAATAAAATGAAAGATTGGTTTGTTTTTATCATTAACCGTCCGTGAGCTGGACGCGTTCAAAATAACCTCTATAAATCAGGGTTTTCTTGAATAAAATTCACTGTGAGAATGGTATTTAGAAAAAACCTGCTAGAAATTAAAATCCGAGCCATATCAAAAAAATGCATTTTAACCCAGAATAGAGGGTAGAATTTTAACATTTTTGTGCAATATTTGTTGTATTTTTTATAAAAACCGCAATAACTTCCACATTTTTAGTTCGATTTGTGTTTTTGTTGGACCGTTGAAGAGGTATTGATCACCAGTTGCAATTTTTAGAGCTTCCTAACCCATTAAGGGTAGACAATTTTTTTCTTACTGTTGATTTTCAGTGATTTGACCTTTCAATGGATAAATTGGGAGGAAAACTTCACATAAGATGTTACAATAAAACCGTGCGACATGGTTTCTCTCCCAAGAATGAGATTATATAGAAGTGAAACTATAGGTAACTAATAGGAAAATTCATACTAAGTTTTTTTATTTCGTGGTCATTTGTCTTTTTACAGGACTTTTAATTTCCAATGGATGTAAATATGGGAATCAAATAAAAGAGAAGAACGCCTGCTAAATATACTTTAAATTTCATGCGTCTATCTATGTTAATTTAACTTTAACAACACTTTCAATTTTTCCCCTTTAAACTGATTATGTAGATTATTCATGTTTTACAATTTGAAATGGTTGAATTTCTTTCGAAAAATTAGCTTTATATAAGGCTAGAATGTGTTGTGTTTACGATGCAAATAACGCCATATTTCAGTTTTTACTTCACATTTAAATTTGCGGCCCTTAATGGGTTAGAAAATTCTAAAAATTGCAATTGGTTATCAATACCTCTCCATCGAGCCCCTAAAAACATATATCGAAATAAAAATGTGGAAGTTATTGCGGTTTTTATAAAAAAATGCATCAAAAGTTGCACTAAAATAGTATAAATCTTTCCTTTATACTGGGTCATATTTCGGCTTTTTCTCAATACCATTCTCATCGTGAATTCTTTTCAAGAAAAACCTGATTTACGGAGGTTATTTTGAACACGTTAAGCTCACGAACGGACAATGATAAAGGCGAAATATTTTGGGAGAACACATAAAAGAAACCAAACTTTCATTTTAGTCGAGAACATCAACAACATTTTTTCCTTCCTCACAAAAGAAGCCACTCTATTGTACATATGTATACTCTCATACTCGTTTGGATACATACATATATATACACTTAACTCTGTCCATACAATTAAACAAATAATTTCCAGAAAGAAAAAAGTTGTGGATGGTTTAATGATGATTTGTAAAATATTTCGTTCCTGTGTCAAGTGTTTGTGAGTTAAACGCATTCGAAAAAACGCCTAAAGAACATGGGATATTTTTATGTACCTAGTGATTTTTCTGAAAACCACTCGATTTTTTCCGTAGAAAATTTCCGAAAGCTGACAATTTCAATAATAACTTCCACAATTTTAAATGAATCTCACTTCCATTAGAAATGTTTTTAATTTGGAAATTGGTAATTGAAAGAGACTTAACAGGTTATCATAATTTGATGTTTTCAATCCGAGTGATCAAAACCCTATTTTTCTATAATGTCGGGTTTCCGAAAACGTGATTTAAAAAAATCAGTTGCCCGGTTTTCCTTTTAAAAACCCGTCGGACCGGGATTTTTCTTGATACAGTAAAAATGGGGGAAATTATTCCACAAAATGTTGACCCATTGTGCATACTCGGTCATGGGGATAGGACAATTCTGATGTCATAATCAGATTCAACGCGCTGGAATCTATCGAACATTCCTGTCTGAATTAGCTTGAGGAACATTTTGGACCAAGGCCGAAAATTCATTTGGCGATTTTTTAGTAATATATTTTTTTAAATTTAAGTACATATATGGAGAAACGCCGTCATTACTTTCCGTCCTGCATCTATTTTTGTCCAAAATATCAGTTTAGAACATCTATAATTTTTGAACCAATAACCACTGCAATTTTGATATCTTGTAGAGAATAAAATAATCTAAACTACATAAAAAATAAGAAAATGAATCATACACTTAGATAAAAGAGTCTGCTATTAACAGCAGTGATTGTCTGCTGCTTATCAGCGGACACTTTTCAGTTTTGCTGTCATTTGGTAGAATATGGTGAACAAAATTTAAATTAGTTGCCAACATAAATTTCATTTCGGCTGTCACAATTTGTAGTAGCTACAGTGGCTAGTGAAAATTCAATGCAGACACCTGTGGTGATCTGTCAGAATTTTGTAGGGTGAGAAAAAATTACCATTAGCCATAGTATTAATATTAAATGAGTGAATCCTTTTTGTTTTTTTTTTTAATTCTAAACAAGGTTTCACTATTTTTGTTTATTGTTGTTAATATAGGACTCCAGTATCAATTAACATAAAGGAACAAAAATCATGTCTTCTTAAGAGATTAATCTTTAAGAGCGTTTCTTTTCAAAATGTACCTATGAGAGAAAAGTTTTTGGATCCATTGTATAAAAAAAAATAGTTTGTCATTTTGCTCCCAAATACTCTGATAGCGTTCATATATTCTTATGACTGATCGCAAAATGGTCAATGGCGTCGATTTTTGTTCTGCCCATAAGAAATGCATGTGCAACCTAGGGCGAACTTCGCCATTTTAGACTCACGTTTTATTGTATTCGTAAAGTTCTTTTAGTTAATTTGCTGCCCCTGATAAAAAAGCGTTCCGTTAGAAACCGACATAAAAGCCCGACAGTTGGTCTCAGATGAAAATTCCGGTTGACTCGGTTTTTGGTCTCGGGTTTGATCACTCTCATCCGAATTAGTCCACGACGAGCAGAGTTCCAATTATCATTAGAAGTACATAAAGTCCGAAGAACGACTACAATTTAATACACCGATCATACGGTACTCGTATTATAACAACGCCTCATATAACTAAATAAGTGCATGTGTAGCACAGATGTAAGTTTGTTGTTTTTTTTATTTTTTCAATAATCAACACATCCAACAAATGTCCACTACAACCTGTGCGGTAATTACACATTTCAATTGTGTGATTGCGATGCTGAATGACGGTGTCAGAATAACTCTGATTGTATTCTATTTTTGCAGGTATTTTAACACACGTTTCATTTATTCTGCAACGTCTGTCTAATCGACGACATAAAGTTCATACCGCGTGGGGTTCGGCAAATTTCAAAAATAGTTTTTTTTTGCAAAAAAACTGAAAAATTGGGATGTCAGAAATGACGCATTTGTATGAAATGTGACTACACCGACTATGTATGTCTGAACGTCATTTCAAAATGAAGTGAAAAAAACAGCATCCTACATTCAAGCGGCTAAAAGAGATATCGAAAGGCGTTTCGAATGTCGAAATCATGTTGCAGATAACGAAATACAGTGTCAGGCAAAATTATCGGTTGCTGTACGTGCACTGATGATTGTAATAGAAACGACTTGATGAGTCCACATCACCAAGCTTGAAGAAAATGCTTCGGATCACATAAATCGCGTTTTTCAATAGTAATTATAATCTGTCTTTAGTAAAAAACGCACGTCTTAAATGAAATACCGTCATTCAGCAATGATAAGTTAAATCACATTTACCTAGAAAATTTCACATGGATAATATGAAAGACATTGCAAAATTTGAAATACGCGTGGTGATGTGCCAATGATGGATAATTCAGTATGTGGCGATATAAGAAAGAAAAAAAAAAACAATAATTATCTCAATACCATAATAGTATTTGAACGTGTAGCTATGAACTGAAATTCAAAAAGCGCCAAATACTAAAAATGAGCTAAAATTGACTATTTTATTTATATAAAAAGAATTCACATTGTAACTTAATAACTAGATTAAGAGCTTTGACTGATATGTATGATATGATATTTATATGACACTAATGCAATATAAATCGAGGATTTGTTCAACTAAAATCTTTCCGCCGTACAGTGGTTCCACTCTGCAAAAAATCAAAATGATTTTGAGATAATAACATTGAAAATCGGTATATATTAGAAATTAGCCCATAGTTGACTACTTTACGCATTTTTCGATTCTAAAGAAAAAAATTGTATTTGTTTGTTGTCATGCTTTTTGACATATATTTACGTTTTTGTTCATAGTGCGCCAAAAAATTAATTTGTATACACTCCACGAGAGTATTATGTCTTTGTGCATTTGTTTGTGACACCCAAAAGGAAGCGAGATAGACCTATTGTTAAGTATACCGATCGACTTAGAATCACTCTTTGAATCGATTTAGCAATGTCCGTCTATCTATCTGTCTGTCCATCTATTCTTGTAATCACGATACAGGTCGCAATTGTAGCCAGAACGAAATGAAACTTTGCACAACGAAATTTTTCGGGACGAAAAACGAACGAACACTATTTAATTTGAAGAAAATCGGTTCAGATTTAGATATAGCCCCATTACGAATTTCACTCCTGATTGGACTCTTTTCACTCTAGACACCACATATTACAACAGATTTTCTTAAAAATTTGCAAAACATCTTATATTTCAACTAGAAACGCCTGTGGTAAAAATGTGTTAGAGCGGTTCAGATTTATATATAGCTCCCATACAACATTCGCACCCAATACGCTCTACAAACCACATATTTTAACAGATTTTTCTTCAAAATTAGCAAAACATCTTATATTTTAAGTTATTATTTTCCTGTGGTGAAAATGGGTCAGATCGGTTCAGATTTATATATAGCTCCCATTGAAATTTCGCTTCCGATTTGACTGTTTCCGCTCTAGGAACCACCTATTTTCTCCGAATTTCTTCAAATTGAGCATAACACGTACTTGAACTGGAAGAACCTATTGTTTAAGTGGGTCACTTCATTCCATAATTGGATATAGCTCTGGATTTGACAAATTGGGTCAGGCCATATTAGCCTATGATTAGGAAACATGCAAAAATCCTTCCCGTTTTGACCTTTTTACCGAATTGAATTGTATTCGGATAGAAAGCGGAGTGTATCATATTATTTGTTTTTCATATTTCACATTTTTCAGTTTTTGAAAAAACGTAATTTCTTTTTTTTACTTTATCGAGACGATTAGCATCAACAATTCTTTCGGATTAAGATAAGTTTCTCTTAATAAACTTATATTGTCCACAATTAGATCTCAATGTGAATATGTTTTATAGACTTGGAAAATCATTGAAAAAAATATTTGTTACACTCAGACAGATTTCAAATCGATTCAAACACGAAATATATCCCAAAAGATGCAGATTGATGCCAATTCACACACGTTTATATGTAAGTTCGACGATTTGCTAACCTCACCTACAGACAGTCTTTGTCGTCTATGCTAAATTGTGTTCACATCGCTCACATTGTCTCGTACAGAGTACAAACATATTTAGAACAATATTTTTCTTTTCAAATTTAGCTTTGTGTTTTTTTTCATCCTTTCCATCTCCATAAAAATATCTTCTATGTACATTGTAAAATATTATGTATGTACATATATTAGCATACATAAATTTGCATATAAAAAGACAATTTTAACACGAAATGTCTTTAGTCAGCTGACAAAAAGGAAAGGGAATTTCCTAAAGGATTATAATGTTTCACCCAAAATGCTATGTAAATAATTGGCAATATTAAACGTCTCAAATGACCATAAGCTGTTGTTCAAAGAATTTGATAAAATCGGTTTAAATAATACAGAAATGCAAACATGGAATATTTAATCTAATTATGATTAAATTAATCAACTTCTAAGGGGAATAAGTCTTTAAATTGCAAACAATTCTGACTGGGCATGGAGGCACATGGCTACTGCCGTTGGATGTGTGGCGCCAGTGTCAGCAACATTTTATTAAAAATATTCCTTTTTGTGCTGATATTTATTCCATTTCGTCTCTCTTGTCCAACAGTTCAGTTGATAAGGTAGCTGCAAAAGTTTCTTTTGTAAGCCCAATTGCCATGAAATTAAAAAGTTTTGAAGGGAAACCATAAATGATGAGCTGATGAGACTGCCAGGTAGGGACCAGAAAGGAAGATGGAATGGCCAGCAACTTGTTTTCCAGTTGCACGCTATTTCCAACCACTCTAAGCTGGGTACGATGAACACAGTTTTGACTCTGAAAATATTCATAACTTGTGCTATGAGACATTGATAAGGTACGAGACACTTAATTAATTTTAACATTATTTTGATAGGATTAATGCTATCAATCATTTGAAGTGAGACACCACGACATGTCCGTCTTCAGCTTTGAAAGTCTTTTTGTCTGCTTCTTTTGAATGCCGGAAACTCTACTTGAATTTGTTTTAAACAATTTATGGATTTTGTTAACAGTTCTGTTTATAGCGAATCCACTTTATAATCGCACATCCCACATTGATTCGTAGCAAGTGTTTAGAGTGTCACGTTGGAGATGACATTACGGCGAGCACCTGACAGTCGAACAAAACAACGCCAAACATTTGCAACCATTTTGAGACATTTAATTCGCTCGCCAGTAATGTGGGGAATTTGTCAAATATTTTAAATTTGATTTCGACTTTTTGGCCAAATTAGCCGCTGCGATATCAGTGATGATATGAAGAGGTGGTTGAATATTTGCAATTGCTGCGAATAAAAATGAGGGTGGAAACTTTAAGTTTGTTTTGAAAACTGACTGACACTTTCAAACATTAACTCTTTCAGCGGCAAAGATTCAAGAACAATTTTACCCCCTTATTTCAATAACCATCCACTGCGTTGCACAAAAGTTGCTTCACTGACCATAAAATGTACATAAAATACGCAATTTGCACAAAACGAAAATTTCTCTGAGAACATTATTGCTTTATTGTCCCGTTATGAAGAGCGGTTCAATTTTTAAACCTTTGAGACTTAAGTGATAACGTAAAACATATGTGGTACGAAAAATGTACCACCGTCGAAAATATGGAAAATATATGGTACAAAAATTAAACCAATGCCGCCGAAAGAGTTAAAGTCAAAAGCAGTTGCAGTTTGATACTGAAAATCAAAATGGTTTTATAAACGCATTAAATCTACAAAATACTTCTGCGACGCCGCACAGTGCATTATCAGCGGCCAAAACTCCCAAATTTCAAGCGCCGCGAGCTCGACTTTACTAATTGAATTTTGCGAAAAACATTCATATTAAGCATATTCCAAAAGACGTTGCCAATATCGCGGCTAAATTTAGCTGTGGATGCATTCAAAGTTCGTAAATGCTCAACATTTCATCATAATAGAAGTTATTTTATTGGGATGTATATATTTAAACATTGTGTAATTACGTTTTTTATTTCCTTTTCAGACAGTGAATGTATTTAGTATTGGTAATTTTCTACAGTATAAAATTATATTAGCGAAGCCGACCGATGCCTCGGCATTTCCAAATATTGTTAAACTATTGTCTATAGCTGCAAACATCGATTTAATTACTGAAATGGTAAAACCTTCTAAGCCAAAAATGAAGTAATACTTTCTTCGTTTTTCTCTGTTAAAGTATTTTGGAAAATTTAGTTAAGGTATACTTTAGGGATGTAAGGTTTTATGACATGCGAGCGCATATAAATATTGCGCCGATATTAATCTTAAGTTATTTACAAAGATAAAAAAGTCGTTTGTCATCGATTAAAAAATGAGAAATGTTGATAAAAAATTTCGAAAATCGTAAAAAAAAAACAAAAAAAATATTTGGCCGTTGGGCGTGGTACTGACAACTTTGTGGACTCAACTGATTGAGGACTCAAATGAAATCACTGATAATTTGTATTAACTTATATGTTAAAATAAGAAATTTATGACGGTTTTTTCATTTTAGCTTACATGGGAGGTAGGCGTGGTTGTGGGCGGATTTAAAAAAATATATTTTTGATCTTATTTGACGATATAAGGGATGTGTCTGAAATTTCAAGGTCCTAGCTCTATTCATTCCACTGTGCGTCGCTTCGAATACCTTTTACGCAAATTTAATCCTATGTAAAATAAAATCATTCTGAAATCCACTTGATTTGATATAGAATCAGGCACCTTTTTTACAGGCACGACACCGTCTACACTGAAAGAATTATCTTCATATTTAAAATCTAAATCATTAAAAATCACCAAAGAATCACTTCATAAAATGTATGAAACATGTTTCATAAAGCAGAAATCACTGAAAAGTATCATAGAATTTATGAAACATTTCTTAGAAACTATGAAATGCAGTTCTTCATTCGATGAACTTTTGTCATACAAGTTCATTATTTTTCATAATATTATTTATGAAAATTTTCATAGATTTTATAAAGAAACTTAATTAAGTTTCATAAATAGTAATAATTTATACTGAAGTATTCAATAGAAACAAAAAAGCAAAAAAAGTCTGACTTGTTGACTAACCAATCAACACACAATCTCATTGCGAGAGTCTTTGCAATGAATATGTCTTTCACCTAAATCAAGGTTCATACTTATGTCAGAGTTAACAGAGTACAAATGAGAATTGCTAGCATGCAACCAAATAAAACGACACACTTAAAATGTAGAAACATTTCATAAAAACTATGAAATCCTTCATTATGTTTATGAAGACATTTAACATATAATATAACACAAATATTTTATTGGTTATGACATATTTCATAATCTTTAAGAATTGCTTCTTTAATACAATGACTTTTGATCTTATGAAACTAAGTTTCACTAATTTAACAATTTTGATTTATGAAAAAAATGTATGAAACATTTCATTTTGTTTATGAATTTTTCATACATAGTAAAAAAATTCACTAAATTTATGAAATCGCTTCATAAATATTATGAACCAACGAGTTGACACTAACGTTGTGCTACGTGGACGCACAACAAAGGTATACACCGAATTTCACGTTTCTAGCTGCCACACTTTGGTTTGTACAATTTTTATTCAGTTTCCCTCTTAAAAGCACGAATTTCATTAAATTCATTTTCGTCGCGCGTCTTCGAAGTCAGAGAAACTTATACTCATAATTTCCAGGTTATTGCTGCGAAACTTGGTTGGTTCCATTTTTATCCCTTTTTGACCCCATCCCCTCTTACAAGTACAAATATCAAAAATGTTTTTAAGTTTCCTTTCCTCCTTATTCCCTTCCCTCTAAAAAGTACAAATTTCGAAAAATCTCAAATCTCAGTTTCTCCTTTCATTTGGTGCTGAATAATTATATCCTTCCTTCCTATGGCCCAATATTGACGAGGCTATGTGAGTTCACCAAAATGTTCGCAAAGTTCTACCCCACTGCAGATCAAGCTCAATGCTACTGTAGTGCGTTTTTGAAGTTTGCTAATTGTGTTACTTTTTTTTTCAAAATCGTAAGCCATAAAGGGGTTCTTTAAAGAATGCGAGAATACACGTCGGGTATTGTTATTGATTTTTACCTTGGTCCGGTAGATTTTTCTATGGAAATGTGTTTCACTTTCCGCAAAACTAGTCGCCTTAAGCTCGTG
This sequence comes from Polietes domitor, assembly GCA_947397865.1. Taxonomy (NCBI): domain Eukaryota; kingdom Metazoa; phylum Arthropoda; class Insecta; order Diptera; family Muscidae; genus Polietes; species Polietes domitor. The sequence continues at coordinate 118,902,314 of OX377618.1, read as the reverse complement.
TGTTTAAATCCACTTTGAAACTTCAAAGTCTAACCAGGCAGTACAAACAAAAACTACAATTTGCTGTATTCTTGTTGCTCTAAATGGGAGGGATTTCCAACAAAGTTACTTTGAATTTTAAGTAGATTTTCCAGAGTTGATTTTCTAATGCATGAATGGCAGGAACATGTAAGTATGTATACAAAAAGCTTGTATAGGTAAGCTAGTATACATGTGTATATACATATATTTAAATTGGCCAAGTAGAACATCGAGTGCACGTCAATAGATAGGTGTGTTGGTGTACAACTGCATAGGTGTATAGGTGTACTATGTACAGTAGATTAGGTCAGGACAATTGGAATCAATTGAAAAATTCAAATGAAATATTATTCAAAAATGATGTTAGAATGGAATTGAAAGAATCAATGAAAAATTCGTAAGCCGTTTATTGAAAATATTTTTCACATTTCTTTAAAGGGTTTTGTTATATAACTCCTATATAAAAACAGTACCATTATTTCTAATTTCAGTATATTTAGCGCATTGTTCAAAATGCATATCATCATTAACGGTTTCAACTGGAATTGAAATAGTTTGCGAATTATCACAACAACAAGTTGGTAACGTGAAAGTAGATTTATCTTTAAATTAAACTCGACCCCGTTGAGTGTGCAGCACCACCGTCATAGCCATCATCAGCATCATCGTCATCAAGTAGTACATATTATGTGGCGTAAACCTAAATTCGTTTATTTCTCCATGAGTGATTCTGGAATCGTACAACAGCAACAGACTAGGCAGTCAATTGATACATCTTCTAAGGACTGACCCAGAACATAATGACTATTTTTGGATTGGTTAACGTGGCCGCTCTCAGCTTCAGGTAGTGCCTTAAGACACCGTGTTGAAACGAATCAATGACTATTTTTTATTTTTCAAAACTGTGGCATCCCAATTCGATCAAGGATAAATGGGGTATAGTGGGATTTGTAATTCCGTTTGCAACACCTTAAAATATTCATCGGAGACTCCATAAGGAATATATATTCTGAGTCATGGTAAAATTCTAAGACGATCTAGTGATGTCCGTCTGCTGAAAGCACGCAAGCTTCCTAACGAAAAGATCTGGGAGGTTCAAATTTTTACCTAAACGTGTATTATGGTTGCAGATCGGTTGGGATTGAAAGTGGGCCAAATCGAGGGAACCAGAGGGAAAAAATTTTCCCTAACAAGGACTTCAAATACCCCTTTATATTTGGACTATTTAAGCAATTTTGTTAAATTTTCTACTTTATATGCACTAGAAATTTGTTGCGTGCATTCCTCTTGAAGCGTAAAAGCACCAAAAAGTAAAAAAAGTTTTAGCGGCGGAATGGGGTACGAACACATGAAATTCGGCGTGTACATCCCTCTAATTGCATAGACACGTAAAATAAGTGGATTTTTCGAAATTCGTATTGTTGGGTCGAAAAGGGATAAAAATGGGACCAATGATACGATAACAGCTAGAATCATGAAATTCGGTGTATACATCGTTCTAATTTCGTAGACACGTAAAACAGTTGGTTTTTTCCATATTCGTACTTTTAAGGGATGCAATTGAAAAAGGGAATAAAAATTGTACCAACCGAACCGCTGAAGTTGGAATCACGAAATTCGATGTATACATTCATCTGACTGTATAGACGAGAAACATAAAGGATTTTTTAGAAATTTTTACTTTCAAGCGGAAAATGGGGTGAATGGGGATAAAATGGTACAAACTAAACGGTTACAGCTAAAATAGTGAAATTCGCTGTGTACTTTGCTCAGACTACGTAGACGAGAAAATAAAGAGATCATTCTGAATGGGAATAATTTTCGCACATTCTACAGTGAATGCGAAACATATTGGATCTTAAATATTAGTACTTTTCCTATCAAAATTGTACAGACATTTGGCCTGTAGCTGGACTGATGGAATTGCAATCGGCACTGAGTGAAATTGTTTCTACCTAATAACGATTGACAATACACTTGATATCTAGGACAAATTTTTGAAGACTGCTGCTTCATGTTCACTTTTTGTCAACTCTTGAAGTTTTATATTTACATAGTAGAGAACTTTTAATAGTATAATATTGAAGCATAGCTATTTATTTAAAACAATGCGCATAAGTATGCCTCACAATTTTCCTAATATGGTTTCGCACTTCTATATAAAGTCGACAGATTCTAATCTGCTTGCCTTTCAACTTGTTTGTAGTTTAAATTTTTCCCAAATTTAAGAACACGTTTTTTACTCTAGGACTGTCCTTAGCAGCTGTAGTAAAAACATAGGAATTGGTGCAGTAGCTGTGCTGAACTTACACTGGATGGATGACCGTACGATATGTAAGTGGATACCGCCAACCGAAAGCACTAGTTATTGCTTGCTTGAGTGGTTAGTTTAGTTCGTCCGATGGTCTATTCCACGCTTGGCTGCTTGGCTTGTTTGGTGGTTCGTTGCTTGGTGTACTCCTCTTAAGTATCAAACTCTTTGCCATGTTGAATGCAAATTTGTGGCATTTACATTTCCCAAACTGGCCATAACATCGCCTCCTCTTCATTTCCTTCATCATCTTCGCCAGGATATTGTTTGTTTTGCTTTAAAGGGTACGAATTATAACCTTATAACTGTGTGGAGGCCACATCGTGCATCCACAAGTATCTAAAACATAATGATCATTATGGTCTAACGTTGATGACGATGATGATGTATTTCACTTTGACGAACTGTGTTTTTGCTTTTCGAAGAAATGCGAGTTGCTGCTTAGATAGTTTTTCCCGAAATAATTATAGAGTCTGTAATTAAAACAAAACGTTGTCATCGCTTTTTATCAGCAGCGCGATCATTGCAGCTGAAGCTGACTTCTGCCGTCTGTTGCTGGCTACTTTCTTTCCAACCGTTACTTTCCAAAGTCCACTCGCACTCTCACTACCTGCCTGACATCTTCAGTGTGTGTTTTGATTGCTTTGCTGTATTTTGGCCGCTTTTAAGAGTCATTTTTGATCATCTTTCACTTCATTTGTACGAAGATTTGTTTTTGATTAAGGGGAAGGGAAGTGTGCCAACAGCCAGCTCGTAAGGGAAGGGAAGTCAATACGAGTTAACGAAGTTTTTAATATGTTATTTCCAGAACATTCAACAAACAACGTTAATAAATTGTAATTATATTTGCGCCATTTTCGAAAAAAAAAAATGTATTGGAACTTGAAGTTTATTTTGTATCCCGAATGTTTCTGGTTCGAGTCGTACCTCGGGATTACTTGCTATTTTTAATAGAAGAATTGTTACTTGATTTTTCAAAAGAAAATATATTGAAATTTATTTTTAAAAAAATTTGGTTTAATTTTTAATCTGTAAATTTGAGATATTAAAATATATTTATGCGTGAAAAGAAAATAAGAAATAAATTCATATGAGTATTTCTAAAATTGTGATATCTCAGCTGGCAATCCCACTCTGAAATTGTAGTATTTTTCATTTTATTTATTTTTTTTTTTCAAAAAATTAAACATATTTTCTTCGGATAACTCCTGGTTCAATAAATTATGCAAAATTTCAAATCTTTTTTAAAGGTTAAAATTTTTTAAAAAATTATACACATTATTCTCAAAATTAATCGATAAAAATAGCAATACTTCTGTTTTAATAACTGAAATGTCTTCATAAATATAACGAAGGATTTCATAGTTTTTATGAAATGTTTCATAACTTACAACCATACTTTTAGTGTGTCGACTTTATTCGACACACACAGAGTAATCTGCTAACTCTGACATAAGTATTTAGCCTGATTTTGGTCAAATAAAGGGTGTTTTTTATTGGGGTATAGAACTTTAAGTTTGCATCACTTTTTTAACTGGCGGCCATTTTGTCAGCTGTCAAGTGATTAATATTTAGTTTGGTTTGCCATTTCATCATGAACACGTTGACAAAAGAACAACGCTTGCAAATCGTGCAAATTTATTTCGAAAGTAATGGTTCAGTTCGCGAAGTTCAAGTGGCGCTACATGCCACACAGCGCACGTCACAATCGAATTATTGAAGGAAACATTCGATGAGCGCATAATTTCGCGGAATGGACCTGTCAATTGGCCACCAAGATCGTGTGATTTGACACCATTGGATTATTTTCTTTGGGGATATGTGAAGTCGCTCGTCTACGCCAACAAACCAGAAACGTTAGGGGACTTGGAAGCCAACATTCGTGGCGTTATTGCCAACATTGGACCTGTAGAATTGGCTATATTCGAGCCAGCCGCGGCGGCCACATGCCCGAAATCATATTTAAACATTAATGGCATAAAATTATCCTTCCAATAAAGCCAAATTGATGGACATTAAAACGATTTCTTGTGTTTTATTTCAATTCGAAGTTCTATTCCTCAATAAAAAAACAGCAATGATGGTGTGTGTTGATTGGTTAGTCAACGAGTCAGACCTTTTTATGTTGGAAACTACAGCACTTACTATTTATATTCATAAAATCTATGAAATCATAAATCATATTTTATAAAAAATAATTAACTTGTTAAAAGTTCATCGAATGAAGAACTGCATTTCATAGTTTCTAAGAAATGTTTCATAAATTCTATGACACTTTTCATAGAATTGTGCTTTATGAAACATGTTTCATACATTTTATGAAATGTTTCTTTGGCGACTTTTTAATGAAAAATATCAGTGAGATTAAGACAAAATCATAAATATTATAAAGATAACTCTTTCAGTGTACTATAGTCCGAAATTATCCGGCGAAAGCCATTTTACTTACTTCACTGGATCTAAAGAAAAATCTCCCAAATGATATCAAAATATTTGTACTGGACAATACTTCTCCCTTTTTCCCTCAAAAAATACAAAAAGTATCAATGCAGATCATTCATATGACATTTAGAAACATTTTGTAAACGCTTCTGTTTGTGACCCGGTTTTGAAGCTACCTGCAAACAGAGTAAAAATGTTAGCGCCATAATAATCTTGAAAATCCACCGTTTGTCGTACATTCGTTCATTATTGCAGATAATAAAGAGATACTTTGAGAGATAGAGAAAAAAGTTAAACTTCTGACCCCGGCTTTATGTAGACACAGCTCATACATACATTCTATACAAACTAATCTTTAGTCATAACTTCAGATAGAGGGATGTACACGAAAATAAAAAAAATGATTATACCAAACTATATCAAAGGGGGTTGAATAAAAAGAGAAACCAACGACTATATACGTTTGTTAGAGAATGTTCCAACATTAGGTGGTTTCCCAAACAACTTCCTATGCATTTTGTCAAAGAAACCATTCCTTTTGACGAAAGTTAGTCTTTCGTTGGCAATCCATCAACAAATGGGATTCCTTCCCATTTCAAGTGCAGAAAAAAATAAGCAGAAAACTTAAATTAAATATTTAAATATTTATCCATGCGCATCGCGTAAATAGCATATGAATGTCTGTCGTTTTCCAGATTTCCATTTGCCATTAAACAATTCTTAAATTATTCATGTCCGCAACGCATTCACTTTCCTTTAAACAACAATTTCGTAAACGTCTGATGTGAATCCTCACATGTGTCTTGACGTGATTTCTTTTCTCGGTTTTTCGCCCCATCCTCTTGCTTTTCCTTTGGTGATTGATGTCTATGCTCGGATGGAATTGATGTAATAATTTCATGCCGAAAAACGTTGCCGAGATTTTCATACCTCCATCAGGGGGATAATGTAACATTCAAACTTACATATATAAATATACACATATAAATGTATGTACATGCATACATACATAAATAAGTACTTGTATCTTTGCGTGCGAGCGTGTATTTCCATCTTCTGTATTTATTCAGACGGACATCCAATATATATTGGAACTGCCACAGGTGTTTGTTATTACACCGTATCCGTTCATTGATTCGATCGCTGACTAACAGCGAACCGGCCTAGCGTTGGATAAAAAGCAAAGTAGCATAACATCAACAAACAAGTATGTATACCATGGGTACTTAAGAAACTATCTTTAAACCCCTAATATTTTGACTAATTAAGCTTTTTTTTTGAAAATTTCTGCTTATATGCAAAAAGCAAAATGGCCGTATATACCTAGATAAAAGAACTTATCTTAAATATCTCAAACGAAATATCACAATTTTTCTAGTATGGTTATGAATTTATCTGTAAAGTCGACAGCCTATAATCAGTCGGCAATACTGTGAATGCACAGACCAGCTACAGACCAAATGTCTGTACCATATGTACCATACACTGAGGAATGCACACACATAATTTCATGATTCTAGTTACATCCGTTTGCTTGGTACCAGTTTTTGTTCTTTTTTCATTTCGACCTTAAAAGTGCGAATTTGGAGAAATAATTGTATTTTGGGTGTCTACGCAATCAGACGAATTTCATTATCATCATTTTTTATTCTTATTATTACTCAGTTAGAGCAATACGCATACCACCACTTTCACCATTCTAACTGCAGTCGTTTTGTTGGTACTATTTTTATCTCCTTTCGCCTTATTTTCTCCTTTGTTTCGCGTCTTGACAGTCAGATGAATGTATACACCGAATTTCATGATTTCAACTGCAGCGGTTTGGTTGGTATCATTTTTATCCCTCTTTTCCAACTGTACGAATTTTTAAAAATGCATCTATTTTACGTGCTTACGCAACTAGAGGAATGTGCATTCCAAATTTCATGTTTCTAGCTGTTATCGTATCAGTGGTACCATTTTTATCCATTTTCGTCCCATTTATTTATTTTTTGTTGCTTTTAAGCTACAAGTGGAATGTACGCCACAAATTTCAAGTGCATATAAAACAGAAAAAATGACTTAAATATTCTAAATATTAGGGGATATTTTCAGTCCCTGTTAGGGAAAAATTTTTCCCTCTGGGCTGATTTTGTCCACTTTCAATCCCAACCAATCTAAACAAATTTAACCTCCTCCATTTCGTTCGCAGCAAGCGTGCTTTCAGCAGACAGACGGACATTTAGAATTTTACCAGGATACTGAATATATGTATAGAAAGGGAGTGTTTACAACCTCTAAATCGCTCTCCTAAATCGCTCTCCTAAATATGTGACGTTTATGCACGAAATGAGCGATATGTACTTTACAGGGTGTCAAGGGATATACATATTGCTGATATCAAGAAGAAAATAGCCCCAGCAATCGGTGTATTATATAAATTGAAATACAAGTTAAATGAAAAATCGAAGCTCATGATATTTCAATCGTAAGTATAATCGCATTTGAAGTACTTAGCTATTGCCTACGCCAACAATAAGAACAGTAGCTCTTTGAGATCTCTACAATGCATGCAAAACAAGTCTCTCAAGACGATATATAATTTACCATTGACCTATCTAACGATTTCATTGTATAGGGATGTGGGGAAGACTATACTGCCAATATATGGATTGTATGAGTACCAAATTGTAATGTTCGTGTTTAAGTGATAAAGTGATAAGATTGGCTATCACACCATATCATTTTTTCAGAACCAAACAAACTTTAACACTAGAAATCGAAATAATTTAAGAGTTCCACGCTGTAGACTTGAAAGGACAAAACAACCTATTGATTATGTGGGTGCTATTACATATAATGACCCACCATCAGCTTTGAAATCTGTTAACAGGATTTCTACTTTTAAAACTGCATTTAAGAAATTTCTATATAATTCATTTGAAACTCTTCTACCTTCAGTATAAATTGTGAATTTTGTAACATATTTTTTTTGAATTGCATTTGAATGTATTTGTACATAAATTAGAATAATATATTGCCGGCTTGCCTCAATAATGCCACTATGGCGCTTAGGCCAGCAAATTTATTTATATGGAATTTGTACAAATAAAATAAAAAAAATCGATAGCTACTCTCCACCATCCTATGGTATATAAAACCTATGGATAAATGTAGCAGTCATGACACTAGTATAAGTGAATTTTTTTAAGAAATGTTTCTTAGCTCTTCTGCCTAAAAGTAAGTGATATAAAATATGGACGTCATTTGTCAATACATATCTGATACAGAATTTAGATTCTGTAATACATAATATAGAAGTTGTTGGATTTAAGTTTAAGAAAATAACGATTTTAATAAGAAAAAATTTTAATAAATATTTATTTTATTTTGTTTTAGTCATTTAAGCAAGAAAACACAATATGTTGTTACGTTGTTTTGCCGAACAACTGCCGAGGCGTACATACTTATCGATTCGTGGCATGTGTTTTGTTTTATTAATCGATCACTTTCATTTGGGACTCCACTTTATTTATTGATTTAAACGATGTACACGAACGACATACAAACAAGAAGAACAAGATGCTCTTGCCGATGATGAAGTTGATGAAGATGATGACGATTTCCCCAATGGCCTGGCCTGTGTGAAATATGAACACGGAGGAGTGCAGCTGTCGATACGTCATTTGTTTGATTATTCGACATCATCATATCACGTTCTACCATCACCGATGAGTTATAGGTTTTTTCTTTCTCATTTTGCTGGGGAAATAAATGAAATATGGAAAGAAAACACAAATAATTATTTGTAAACATTGATATGAATGTACTGTATGCCCATAAGCGCAGCGACTCCGTCCATTAATGGTGGGGATGGGGGAAATTCACTCAGCTGCATTGACTTTGATTGAATTCGGTAAAGTTTTGAGAACAGTTAAGGACTGAAGTTGACCTGTATGAAAGTCTGAGAGCTACCCAAACTTCTTAGAATTTACCTAGATCAGTGCAGAATCGGGAAGATGGTCTGGCCAAAGAGGTCGAGCTACATTGTTTCACTCGAAATATTTCTATTTTCAACGTTGATTTCAGTGTTGACGTGGCATGTTTGTACGAGCTGTCTCTATGGATGGATGGCGTTTAGCGACACTGGTTGCGTTCTATCAAGGTTTGAGCGATTTGGCCACTATAGACGTCGGCGAGATAAAGTTTTTCGTGCGTAGCACTGGTTAGTTCCAATGTGAAAACAACAACTTTTATTTGTGACGCAGCCTAATATACATCGGACCTTAGTTTAAACCTACCAGTTGCTTCTTTATTTAGCAAACAAATCAGTCAAACACAGCAACTTTTGTATACGAATGACACTGTGTCCGCATTTTAGAGATTTGCCGATATTTTCCTGTTTTCGCAATCAGTTTTAATCAAAGAGAAATGTCAATCAGATAAGCCGTCGTACTCGGACATAAGCCCTCACCATGCTGCGATATTTTGGTTGTGTGGTGGGAATGGATGCGAGTCCTTTTTATTTATTTGATAACTTGTTGAAATGTATTTATATCCAGCATCGAGCCACCAAAAACTTGTGGCTGATTTGTGTGTGAAAAATAGCAGTCCTTTATAACCAGTACCAAGTTTTAGGAGACTTACAAATATTACCACGAATATTATGGTATAATAGATGAACGCACTGTCAAAAGAGTGGACAGACTTTGGGAAGAGTCTTAAAAAGTTAGGCTTTGGATGAGTCTTAAAATAGACCATCAGCATCTTGCTAATCATTGAGAGTAAATATTTGAGACCTAAAGACCACTTTATTTCATACTTTCAAATAATACACATTTGTTTTCAACTAGTCATGGTGACATGTTGTTATGGCGAATCTTTAAGAGAAACTCTATTGCCGATGTGTTGAATGGCAACACAAATGTTCTATAAAGATGATTAAAAACAATATGAAATTCAACTACTTTCGATAATTACTCACTTCAGGTAGATACATGAAGATGTACTTCATAATAATTCCAATAAATAGTATAGTAATAAATATTAATTATACAAAAGAAATATATTGAAGAGTGCAAACGATATTCCAGTATCCTCAAGAACATTTGTGGCAGTATAAGTATGCATACAAAAAATGCTGGAGGCAATACTATTAATTCATTAAAATGTTACTTCAGTTTCGGAAATGAAATTAATAAAGTTAATTTTGTGTTCATTATCAACGTGTGTAAAAGTGCCTACACACATATTTACTGTATTTCCATGATTACACTGTGCAACAATATTCAATATACATATTTGATTGGAAGCTCAACAAAGAAACATATGAGTAAATCCGAAAAAATGGTATACCAAGACCACAATTTTGGAACTGTCAAAATGTATTTGTTAATGAAATAATGGACAATATATTTTTATCTCCGAAATATATAAATCATAAGCTTTTTAAATGTCCATTTTATTAATGACAGGACTTTCTGCACCTACAAGGTATTTTTACTTATTTCTACAAAATTTAATGTTTTTAGACAGAATAGAGGCATAGGAAAATATTAGGAAAATTGTGGTATTTTTATACACATTACGATTTTTGTTTAAGGCATTGTTAAGCACACTCTTTGCAATTTGTTGATTCCAGCTTCAGACCAAATGTCTGCACCATTTGGGTTACGAAAAGTACTAATATTGAATTTGCTTGGTACCAGTTTTATTCCTTTTTTGTCCCTAAAATTTCGAATTTATTCAGACGAGTGTAAACTCTGAATTTCATGATTTTAGTTAAAGTCACTTGGCTGGTACCCATTTTATCCCATTTTGATCTTAAAGGTACGAATATCAAAATATATCTTTATTTTTCGTGTCTACGCACCGAATTTCACTATTCTAACTGCATCCGTTTTTGGTACCCCATTCGCCCCATTTTCCGCCTAAAAGTACAAATTTCGAAAAAATTCCTTTTTGTTTCGCGTCTTCACAGTCAGATGAATGTATACTCCGAATTTCATGATTTCAACTTAAGCGGTTTGGTTGGTACCATTTTTATCCCTCTTTTCCAATTGTATCCCTTAAAAGTACGAATTTCGAAAAATCCCACTATTTTACATATCTACGCACTTAGAGGGATGTACACATCATGATTCTAGGTGTTGTCGTATCATTGGTACAATTTTTATCCCCTTTTCCCCCTTTGTTTCAGAAAATATATACACACCTAATTTCATGCTTTTAGATACAGCCGTCTGTTTGGTACCAGTTCCACTCCTTTTTCCATTTTGACCCTAAAAGTAAGAATTTAGAAAAATGCATACCACTTATTTTCCGCGCCTACGCAGTCAGACGAGTGCAAATACTGAATATCTTTAGTCGCTTGATTGGTGCCAATTTTTTCCCATTTAGATCCTGAAGGTAGGAATATCGAAAGATCTCTTTATTTTTCGCGTCTACGCAGTCAAAGATATGTACACAACAAATTTCATTATAATAGCTGTTGTCGTATCATTGGTCCCATTTTTATCCCTATTCGCCCCATTTTCCGCCTGAAAGTACAAATTTGGAAAAAATACTTTTTGTTTCGTATCTTCACAGTCAGATGAATGTATATACCGAATTTCATGATTTAAATTTCAACGGTTTGGTTGGTACCATTTTTATCCCTCTTTTCCAATTATATGCCTTAAAAGTAAAAATTTTGAAAAATCCCTCTATTTCACGTATCTACGCAGTTAGAGTTATGTACATTTTCATGTTTCTAGCTGTTGTCGTATAATTGGTACCAATTGTATCCCTATTGTCCCATTTCGCCCGCTAAAACATTTATTTACTTGTTGGTTGATGAAATGTTTAAATATTCTAAATATTAGGGGCATTTTCAGTCCTTGTTATGGAAAATTTTTTCGTCCGGGCCGATTTTGCCCACTTTCAATCCCAACTGATCTGCAACCATAAGACACATTTAGGGAAAATTTTAAATTTCATTTCGTTCGGCAGCTATCTTGCATTCAACAGACGGACATGGCTAGATCGTCTTAACATTTTACCACGACCCAGAATATATATACTTTATGGAGTCGCCGATGAATATTTCAAGGTGTTACAAACGAAATGACAAAGTGAATATACCCCATCTTTAGGTGCAGGGTATAAAGAAGATAGTGAATGAACCATGAACTTTATATCATCAGTATAGCAAATTTAAAATCTTCAAACAATCCTCTTTCTTTTATGTATTTCGTTTTATCTGGTTACTAGGGTTTGGGGTCCGGGAATTCCCGAATCGTTTTTTCCGGGAATTCCCGGAAAAATTTGGACGGGAATTCCCGGGAAAAAATTTTAAATTTCCCGGGAATACGGGAAATATTAAAAAATATTTTATTGATTATTTTTTTATTATATTACTGTACAATTGGGAAATTATTTTTTATATATTTAATTATATTTTATATATTTAATTATATTTTAAATTCATATATTTACATTATTGACAATAGTAATGAACATTTGTTTACATCATATTACTGAAAAAAAACTTTTTAAATTCGCTAAGTCGCTATTTTTTGCTAGCTAGGGGAATACACACTTTTTATTAGGATATTTGCAGGATTTTTGATAAAGGGTGATTTTTTAAAAGCTAGAGGAAAGTTTTTCAAAAAAAAAACACATAAAATTCAGGAAAATGCATGAAATCTTTATTTGAATCGATAGTACGGTCCATATAATTTAATGTTTAAAGATTATTTCATGCAAATGTTGACCTTGACTGCGCCTCAGATAGTCCATCCAAATTTGGCATTTCCACGTTTTTGAGTAACAGAGGCCCAATTGCTGCGGACGGCGACGAATCGAGAATTGATGGTCGTGTTGGTGGTTTAATGTCCAACAATGTAAATTTGGTGCGAAATTTAGTCACAATAGCACGAATAGCTGCTTCAGTGGGTCGATTAAACTGACCATAATATGGAAGCGCGCGATGAACTTTCTTAACAGAGCACGCATTTTGATAATAAAATTCAATAACTTGCAAGCGTTGTTCGTTTGTAAGAGGATTCATGGTTAAATTAAAAACACGAAACGTGCGTCAGCTGTTTAAACCAGTGTTGCCAAAAAGATAATAGCTAAAAAATCACCCTTTATAAATCGAAAATATCATACTGACAATACTATGGCTGACATAGTGTCAATACTTAAGCCCTCGTGCTATCTGGTTTAACTTTAAATTTCTTCATCTTTTACCAGAAGAATCTACGAGATAAAAGGTGAAGATATTCTTAATGAAGAATTTTTTACATATGAATCCAGTAAGAAATTGTATAAAAATAAGGAAAACATTAAAATTGTTCACTTTTGAGAGAAATAAAAATATGTATATCCTACGGTATATTTAAATGACCTAAGAACTAATGACTGGACTATTTCAATGTTTTAATTTTTTATGAATTTATTTAATTAATATTAATTTTTTATAATGTTTCTATTGTTTTTACAGTATAGAATATTTCCCCCGTTGTTGCTAAATATTTTCGTCTCTAGAATCTTCTAAATTAAAGACGTTCTCAGCCATACGAGTTATTGTTGTCAGGCACTTGTGCCTATGATTTAAATGTCCAATTTTATGACGACAATTAGTCTAGAATAAAATATTTGTAAAATGTAAAATATTTTGACAAACACAATCGCATTTAATTTGTAATATGACAGTATTTTTAAAAAGCACATCCGTTACTAAATATTGTTATTTTAAACCATATTGGACATACCTAAAATAAATTACCTTTTTCCCGGGAATTCCCGGGATTCCCGGGAATGTAACTTTTCATTCCCGTTTTCCCGGGAAATGAAAAAAGTCCGGGAAACCCCAAACCCTACTGCTTACTGTGCAAAATTTGCTAAAAATAATGCAAAAGCTTGTTGACGTCCAAACCCATTTCCCTTTTTTGTAACGTCCATCACGGCACTTCGGCATGGTTTCCCCAAAAAGGGAATGAATTAAATGTCACTTCAAAATACTTTCAAAGAACTGTGCTTGCTGATGATTATATAAAATTCAGAACGTCATATTAACAAAAAACATGCCTACAAATGTAATGCCCGCCATTCAGGTTACTAACGTACTCTTTGAGTTATTAATAGTCTACCACGAGTGACTCGGTAGTCATATGAATGATATTGTGTTCCATTATTAAATGATAAAGTTCAACCTTTGCAATAAAACCAGGAATTTGAAAAAATAATCGTTATTTTTTTATAGCCGGTTCTAATTTAAAATTTGTAATGGCCCACCCAATATTACCCATTGTTTTTTCGAACAAAGAAGTCTCTGTTGGGCATTAGGGATGAGATAGTGCACGACTTTTCGATTTTTATATGCTAGAATTCCTAATTGAGTGAGGTTCAGAGAACTTGAACCAAAAAATGGGGGTGGTGTGTGATGAACGCCGTAAGTAATTTTGTACCACCAGTTGAAATTCATATTATAATAAATTATATATCATTGACTCTGGAAATGTTTGCTGGGATGTTCCTAGTCTCCTTTTTATATCGCAGTTTACACCACAAAAAAACGAGACTAATTTTTCTCACTCTCTCGTTGTGTTCTCCTAACTATGATTCATGTACCACAAGCAATCGTTAGCTATCGTTCAAGTAAGGTTTATCGTAGCACAATCAGAGCATGCGTGACTCTGAGGCAAGTAAGCCCTGGTTCGAATCCCAGACGGGGTAGAAATAACTTTTGTCATATTTTCTTTTTATTTCTTTTTTTTTTGTCATTGCATATAATTATTTTTTTGTTTAAACCTATTTTATACATTATTGCTTAAACAGATATTTAGATGAGAAAAATGCTAAAGACAAAGGTCATGCAAAAATTGAGATAACAGATTAACTAAATCTTGTTATCACTTAAGACATACATATATCGGTGAAAACACCCATTGTGATCGACAAACACACCATGTTATTGCTTTGACTCGATAATTTTTCTTTCTTTTTTGCTTTTCGTCCAGTTTTTTTGTCCCTTTTAAACTAGCTAGTGGTGAATAACGCGCTTTTGTCTTCTTTGACTAAGCTGCTACTGTTTCCCGACTGCCTTGTTCTTTTGGATTGTTAACTTTGTTTAGAGCACATCAATAAAACTTAAGGTTCTTTCTTTAAAGTAAATTTAAAGTGAACGGGTAGTGAAATAAAAACCCAACAAGTATAAAAAAAATCCAAATTTATTCTTTTCATCTACAAAGATTTCGGAAATTAGTTATATAATTTAAAATAAATTTGGTACAATAAGCAGGTTCCGAGGTAATTTTTTTAAATAAATTAGAGAATCTTAAAAATTAATTTGATTTTGCGTAGGACAATACTCGGAATACCTGCAGTTCGAGTCCAAATCCGTGAAAAGAGTGATTACTCCACAACCATCCTCATTTTGATTAGGAAACTGTGAAAGTTAAATTACAGAAAAAAGGTAAGGAGTTTAACCATGTCCAATCGTTCGATTTCATGAATTACATGTTCTCAGATACGTAGGTCTTGCACGGTCAGCGACCAATATAGTTTCGGCGTCCCCAATGCGGAACCTTTTCATTCCGTGAATTTGCTCCCAAACACGTGCATTAATCATTCAATTTTGAAACCACTTTCAATTGAGCAATTGGAATTCGATATTGTTGATTTATATGCCGGTAATCGGTCCAATCTGGACAGTGATACCACCTAAAAACCTACTTGTGTCCGTACCTCCCTATAACGTCAGTGCTCTTAAATAAACGTCGGAGACTGTTCAAGTGAGTGCCATAACCGTTCCAAAAGTGTCGCTGTGGTGATCCGCACGTTATATGCAAAACATCATCATTATCGTCATCAGTAAAGAGCGCATAAATCGATACAAGTGACCACCCCACCCCGCTTGGGCTTAATTACGATCATGCAATCCGTAGAATGAAGGAAGAGACAAAACAACACCGACCTTAAGCAGAAGTATTCGCACATCTACGGATAGTTGAAATACGAGCAACACCAATACAGCAAAGCACTGAACCAAATTGTTGGATCCTGGACAGATTTTATAATTAATCCCAATTTAAAACAACAATAAGGCTACATAAAATAGTTTAATTTGTATAATAATCAGCTAAGTATCCGTAGTTCTCATATGCAAAATTTATTATGTTTTATTAAATTCTAATCCACAGCACATCGTCCATTCAAATTATGTTCATCGAGGCCTCGGCGATCATCATTCAAACACCATTTAAGTGGTGAAAAATGGTATGGTTTTATAAAATGTGAGTGCTTCTATGATTTACTATAATTATTATTATTAAAATTTTTGCATATGAACCTTGCGGATACAGGATTAACGTAACTTATTCTTGAATTTGAAAATACGTAAATACCATAGAATAGTTATGGTATTTGAATAGCCTATATTGTAGAAGTTTATTTTATTTTCTTTCAATTATTTAAATTATTAATTGCATGCTATGCAATTGTCAAAAAGTTAGGCATTGAATTTTTGCCATAAAATTATTTTTTTATTTCCATTATTTCCTTCCTTTTCGTTAATTCAACCTAAATTATCATGTAAACCAGAATTACCTGAATTATCTATTTTACACTTAATATGTTTTAAGTTCAATCCTATATAGTCATTAAAAATGAACTTTTTTTTTAAATATACTCATGCAACTATGAATATGAAAGGCTGAATCGTTGTAACTTTCTTACGGTGGTGATGTAGGCGTAGAGTAGTGGTTGAGTAGGGGTCTTAGAAACTGATTACGCCACTAAGACCATGGTTGGGCACAGGGTTAAGAGGCACAGGATTCCCAGAACACCAAGGAATCAAATTAAGTAATTAACGGCTAATACCTTTTCATTAGATCATATCATACACACTAACCACTGGGGCAAGTTTTAATAATGGTTAGATCTGGTTCAATTAATTCAAAGTTCTTTATTGCTGTGTAGTATTAGGGAGTCTATAATAACTTTGTTTATGTCCATGATTGAGGGTATTGAGAGAGTAAGGTAGACCCGAACCCCCCACCCGACTGCTAGCTAGCGTTCAATGGCTCCCTGTCCACCTTGTTCCTTTTAAATTCGCTTTTGGCTAAAGAAAATCTTCATCTTTCCCCCACAATCAGAGTTCAAGCCGTGGTTCAGTAGCCCTTCGATGGTGACAAGCCCGAATCAACATATCCTTTATGGAAAAGAAATCACGTTTGGACATTACAGGTGAGGTGTGTGTAAGTGGGCGCTCATCGGGGTCAAAAGTTAGGGAAAAGTACATAAAAGCCTTCGGAGTCGCCCTCAGGTTGGTTAAATGTAAAATAAAGCGTATCCAAATCGAATTCCCATACAACACTATCACACCCCTCTTGGATATAGTCCGTAATTTTCATTTACGGACTCATAAATGGGTGTATAAATTTAAAATGTGAAACAGTTTCCGCATTACTGCTTACTTGGTCGCTTACCATATGGAGTGGCAATTATTGCCTTAAGACACATTTTTGAATAGAAAATCATTTTACAGTTCCAATAAATTCCACCAAAAAATGTTGATCTATTAAAATAATATCTTATCTGTCACAACATCACAACAACAAGGACAACATGTTTTTTCACATGAAAGGAATTCTGAACGATTTCGGATACACCCATTCTTCTGGTGGACTAATGAATGTAGCACCGATTTCCTCGATGCGCCTCGTTGGAATATTTTCGTCATTCATAATTAATGATCAGAATTCTTTAATAAACAGTGCGTTTATCAACACTATTTCATTAGTCTGGTGTACTAATAATTTTACCAATCAGAAAACTTATTTTAATCATATTTACTTTCATGTACGTATTTATGCGTGTATGTGTGCATTTACGATGGAGTGAATGTAATTAAGTGAAAGAAAACCACAGTAGGTACTCAAACAGTAGTTGAGTTGGGGGATGAGTATTGCCCACCACTTTTCAATATTTGTATTTGGGCGAGTGATTAGATTATACGCGCTACTGCTGAAGGAAAGAATTTCTAACGCACAAACTCACGTTACCTGCCTCCCATTGAGTTGTAACGAATGCAAAGAAATTGATTGAAATTTTCCATTAAAATGCCGGAGAAGCCCATCCAATAATTTGTTGACAAATACCCAATACGAAAACAAATGGTTAATTATATCATACCCCCACCGAAGACAATAACAAAATTTGTAATAAATTGTGGACGTCATACCTGACGTCATCTGAAGTCCTTGAAAGTAATGTCCTTATTGAGAAAATATGACAACTTAAAAAGTTACAAAGTTACATTACGCTGAACTCTCATTATGTAAGATCAAAAGTAGTTCGTGACAACTAGAGGGCATTGAAGCTGGAAATTGTGATATTACAAGGAACGAATCAGCTGATGAGCAAGCACTCAGAGGATCAGAAAGATATCAGACAGATAGACTTACCTCCCAGGTCGATAATTTCTACACAAATGTTTTTAAACAATCATGTTTCGATATCAATGACTTTAGAGTGTTAAGGTCCCTGTGGCCGAATCAAACACTTTTGAAGGTAGATAAAAACGATGGACATTTTCACTGGCCACTGTGACGATGACAACATACTTGCTTTTGGTCACGACGTCGCTTTTGTTTCGATCAGGATGGGATCGAAACTATACAGCACCTTTTATACCAGAACCCTTCACTCGTAAGTAGAAGGTATCGCTGCTTTGTCGATTTTTCGACATCATATATGCCAATTTTTCTCTTACTTTGATCAGATTTCTAATGTAAGAACTTTTATTTTTGTCATATATAAAAAACGTACAGTTACAATGACATTTATTACTTTATGCACACCAAAATTGTCATTCCATTTGTAACACCTTGAATTATCGACCTGAGACCGTATAAAGTATATATATATACTTGATCGTCATAAAATTCCAAGACGATCTTGCCATGTACTTCCGTCTGTCCGTCTGTTGAAAGCACGCTAGCAACTAAACGAAAGGAGCTAGGACGTCCAAATATTCCATAAATGAGTCTTATAGTCGTATATCGGTTGGGATTGAAACTGGGCGAAATCGGTGTAAAGGGAAATTTTTTTCCCTCACAAGGACTAAAAATACCCATAATATTTAATATTTTAGAATATTTAAGCATTTTTTTCAATATATCTGTTTGTACTTACTTAATATTGGGTATGCGCATTCTCCCTATAACAAAAGCGCACACCATAAAGTAATTCTTATTCGTAGGGGGTGAAATGGGGCAAAAAGGGATAAAAACGACAACAGCTATAAACATGAAATTCGGTGTGAACATACCCCTAATTGAGTAGATACATAATATAAAAGTATTTTTTCCAAATTCATACTTTTAAGGGGTAAAATGGAAAAAGGGGATAAAAATAGTACCGACCATATGACCTCAGCTAGAGTCATGAAATTCGGAGTATTCATTCCTCTGACTGCTTAGATACGAAAAATAAAAGGTTTTTCCAAATTCGCACTTTCAAAGGATACAATGGGTACAGAGGGATAAGAATAATACCAACGGCGTGTACATCCCTCTAAGTAGACAAGAAAAATAAAGAGATTTTAGAAAGTCGTACTCTTAAGGGGATAAAATAGGAAAGAGTAAGTAATTTTCAGTCGGTTAAACCGACTTATTTGTATATACTCACTCACTCACAGAGAACATGTGGACTTAAATTTTTCTTAGTGTCGGATTATGTGTGTACTGGAAGTTTGTAGCAATTGGTCCTAGCTTTACATTCGTAAATAATTGTAAAAAGATGATCAAATATGAAGTCATTATGGATTTCAGGCACCAAGGGTAGAGACAATTATGTGGGAGGTACTAGAAGGGGCGTGGCTAAAATATAAATAATTTTTAGGTTTAATGCGATTATAAAAAAAAATCAAATATCAAATTGCAACTGATTTTGATTGGAAGTTATATCGGTTTTATTTTAACCAAGGCTTATGTCACTTTGTGTGGGAGGTACCAGAAGGGGTGTGGCACTATCGCCCATAGTCCTTGCCAATTTAACATCTATAAAAGCATTGCGAAATATTAAATTTCACTGCATTCCGATTATTTATGTGGAAGTTATAACAACTTTAATTTTACGTAGTTTAGGGTAATTTGTGTGGGAGGTTCTAGAAGGTGTGGCAATACGCCCATTTTTCCCGTGTATCAAAAGTCCATAAAAGCATTGTCAAAGGTCAAATTTCAGAGTATGCCGACCATCCGTATATAAGTTATAACAGCTTTAAGTTCAGGTAGGTTGGGAGTGATTTGTGTGGGAGGCACCAGAATGAGCGTGACATAACCCGTCGTATCTTGTACGCTTAAAGTGTTTATAAAAACTTTATCATATACCAAAATATAGCTAATTCCGACTATCCGTGTGGAAGATTCATTGGTTTTTATTTAACATACAAATATGGATCATTTGTGTGGGAGGTACCAGAAGGGGCGTGACAATTTCGCCCATCTTCGAATTTAAACTAAGTTTGGGTATTACCATGCACAAAGCTTGAATTGATTGATTCCTTAATGTTGTGAAACGGATTTGGTCCATACATACTTGGGGTCTTAAGTCACTGCTTCAATGCGTTACACTTTTTTCTGTCCCAAATGATATATACTCTGTAGAGTGTGGGTATAAAAAGGGGATATTGTTTTATTTATAATCCTAAAGTGGATTCAGATTCAGTGGTTCAGATAATTTGAATAACATATAAAATGAAATTATTTGAAAAGTAAATAATAATGCCAATATAAAGTTTCTAGACTAACAACCTGTAAATATTTATATATATTTTTTAAAATAAAATATTTTTTATTTTCTTTCATTTATGGTAAAGAAATATTACTTTTGCGAATAAAATTAAAAATTTTGTTTGTTTAATTTTTTCAATTTTGAGAAGAATGAAAATGGTCTAAGTCAGTACATACTCTTAACGTAATGGTTCCCTTAGAGGTACCAATGTTGTCGATTTTTTTTTATAAAAGTTCGATATAGTAGTAGGACATTCTAAAAAAAAATGTTGTGCTTTGGTGGAAAAATAGTTTTCAATTGACTCAAACATAAACCATTGTATATCTCAGAACGGATAAAGTGTGACTTAGACCAAATATAACTACATTCCCTTCCAACTTTAGCCCTGATTGGTTCGTATTTATTTTTCATTGATTCCAAAATTCTATCACATTTTTCACAACGAATTCATTTCCTAAATTTTTCTTGGCGATTTCAATTGAAACGAAACTTATCAAATCCAGCAATGACAACTGAGTATTACCTGGAATTAAGGAGAAATACTCGGATACATACCTAAAATAAATTGATCACGTATTTTTTATAATTAACCATTGTTTAAACTAATTATAGAAATAATATGCCAAAACCATGTGTGTTCCTAATTGGGTCTGTCACGTTTTGCGAAATAGTAATTGGAATTCCATCAGGAGGGAGTCACGACAATTCTTCCTGCATTCATGCTCAGGTACATTTTGTAAAAATATACCCAAAAAAAACTCTTCAAAAACGCTTCCGACTTTAATCGAATATTAATAGCCCATATATAATTACTTTTATGTGGTTTTCCATTAAGCCCTTTTGTTACAGTATTATTCATCATGGCTTATTAAACATACGTTTGTTGCCAAGACAATTGGCAACAGCATGACTGTCTATACAAATTCAATCTTTGTGCGGGCGAAAGTGTTAATGAAATAAACATTTGTAAATAGACTGTACAGGGAAAAGCGACAAGTTTCTCTGTTAATAGATGTGTTCGATTGCGTTTACTAGCATAAATATTGTGCGAATATTATAGCTTAACAAGGCTTTTGATGTCAGATTTTTCAAATTCATTCAATATATTTTTATATTTTCCAACTACAGGGTTATTTTGGTATTCAAAGAAAAATGCCATTTTTTGAGATAAATGATCGGTGTTTATTTCATAATAAAGAGGATGGTATGCCAAATGGCCACCACGACCACGCTTATACCTTTTCATGAAACTTTCCATAACCAAATCGCAAAGTGGCTGCTGGGCTGTTGGCGTAGACCTTATCTTTCATGTGGCCCCAAAGGAAGAAGTCGCAATGTGTTAAATCACAATATCTCGGTGGCCAATTGTGATCACCTCTTCGAGAGATTACGGAAACTTTTCCCGTAAAAGAGCATTGGTTTCGTTGCTTGTGTGGCACGTAGCGCCGTCTTGTTGAAAGTAAACGTTGTCCAGATCAATACCATCCAACTCCGACCATAAGAAATCATTAATAATCACTCCATAGCGCAATCCATTCAATACTTTTTCGAAAATGAGGTTGGATCAACACTTAGCCGCCGGACCATAAACCGACAATAACTGTTGGGTTTTCCGAGCCCCAAATGCGATAATTTTGCTTGTTGACGTAGCCTCCGAGGTGGAAATGGGCCTCATCAGTCAAGATGATTTTTCATGAATTTTAATAATTTCAATGCCTTGTTGAAGCGTGTATCGTTCCATTTTTAGTAATGGCGTAGTTTCTACTTGTCAAATGTCAAAGAATAAAAGCTTCAAAGTGACAGCTACCGAAATACCAGGTGCTTCAAAAATAACACCTCTTGTTGGAAAACCCGTATAACAAGAAAACTTCCTCTAATACACCACGAGTAGAAAACGTGTAACATTAGATTATTATGCCCAAGTGTCACAGGAACGATTTATCAAAAGCAAGGCCCATATTGCACTGTATACTAGTAGAAAATAGATATGATCAGTAAGAAATCAAATCGGAAGGGACATATGAACATTAGGATGGGTCACGAAAATAAATTGCTGCGGTCGGCACGATGAGAGGCGACGTTTAGAGCTGTAACGGATATTTAGGATGGCTGTAAATCAAATAGTGATCTGAGGAAAATCATAGAGGAATAAATTAAACAGGAGTGGGACCAAAATACTTCCTTGAGGCGAACTTCCAAACTCATCCGAACCCAAAAAAATATTTTGAAGATGGATCATACTAGAATTGAGTCCAAAAAATTCCTGAATCTAAGTACATTTGAGTACATACGCATTAAATTCAAATAAAATATAAACTTAAATTAAAATTTGAAATGACGGAGTTGGATTAGTTGTGTTTAAGGAAGTAAACCAATCAAATTCACCAAATGTCTGTATTTGTATACCCTCACTCTACAGAATATATCATTTGAGACAGCAAAAAGTGTAACGCATTGAAGAAGTGACTTAACATCCCAAGTATGTTTCCGTTTCACATATCCGTCCGTCCGTCTGTCTGGCTGGTGTACACGATAACTCTCGAAAGGAGTTAAGGCATCGATTCAAACTTTGCACATGGTATTTTTTTCCCCAAACTTAGTTTAAGTTCGAAGATGGGCGAAATTTCCACGACCCTTCTGGTTCCTCCCTCACAAATAGTCCTATTCCAATGCTAAATTAAACCCCATATAAGTTCCACACGGATATTTGGAATCAGATATATTTTTGGTATTTTATAAAGTTTTTATAATAACTTTAAGTGTACTAAACATGACGGGTTTTGACACGCCCTTCCAGTACCTCCCACACAAATCACTCAAAACTACTTAAAATTAAAGATGTTATAAATTATAAACTGATGATCGAAATGCTGTGAAATTTGATATTTAGCAATGTTTTATAGTGGTTACATTCTTGTGGAATATGGGCGATATTACCAAACCCCTTCTGGTACCACCCACACAAAGTTGCATAAACTTTGGTTACACAAAAACCGACATAACATCCATACGGGTAGCCAAAATCATTTGCAACTTGATATTTGAAAATGTTTTTATAATCACGTTAAACATAAAGAATATTTACGCTTTAGCCACGCCCCTTCTTGTACCTCCCACACAATTGTCTCTAAATCCTTCATAACTTCTATACTGGTGCATGGGATCCACTACGCCTTGATATTTGATCATGTTTTTTCAATTGTTTAATAAATGTGGAACATAAATTATCCTTCCCTACGTTAAATGTAATTCCTTCCGTAACTTCCGTATATAAATACGTTCTCTGAGAATGAGGGTATATATAAGTCGGTTTTTTAGACTGAAGTTTACTTACTTGTTGTACTTTTATTTATACATATTTGAAATGTCAATCTTATTTATTTTAATATCAGTTTATTAAGGACGTTTAGATTTAATTTCTATGCCTGTTCTGTTAAAACGGACCAAAGGAGATGACAAATAAATAAACCATTTCCTGAATTCTATGTAAACGTTCCACTTCAAAGCCACAGATATTCAACCTACACATTAATTCATACTGCGTATGTATGTATATAAGTGTACCCGGCATGACTCATTATTCAAATTATGCCGATTTTAAAAAGTACAAACAGAATCATTACTGACCTGCACCAATCGAGTGACCGAGTAACTTCGTTCGATTTCAAATCAAATCAAATTACAATCGAAAATATACAAAGACGACTGATTGGTCAATTCTCTAATCGGAAAATATAGTGTTTTCTCTTGGTGACCTGTGACTTACAATGGGCGAGTTGGCCAAGTGAAAATGTCGAACGTTTCAATGGCCTTTGCATCGGTTTCTAAACTCAATCTTGGTGTGGTGTTTCCACTTACACAGCACAGCACAAATCGAACAAATCCCACACATGTTGCACCAGAAGGAGCCATTCACATGCACAGCACATGTGTTGGTGTAATCACTAACCAACCAACACGTAAATGCACAATGGATACCGGTTTCCATGAACAAATTACCGGTGCCAACCATCAACACAGCACTGTGGGCCGAAACTAATGTGAAGTTGATTGCAATATATGTAAGCTAGAAAGGCAAGTCGGGCGTCAATATTTCCAGAGAGTCATAATCATTACAACCACTGTGCATGCCGGTATGTTCCATGCATAACTCACTCACGAGACATGCATGCAGTGGGAGAGTTTATTGTAGAAAGCTGGCTGGCTGGCTGCAGTGGCCCCAAACACCCCAGACACTGGCGACCGAGGCAGCGGACATACGCGGGCAAGAACGTTGCACTGCAACACCGCCGCCAACACCAACAATAACAACAATAGCATAGCGAAAGCTGCACACAACTCTCCCACTTTTGGAGAATTTCCAAACGGCGGCGTGCATGTCTTGTTGTCGGTTGTTGGTGTCGCTTTTGTAAAACCAGTTTCAGTACATCGTCGGGCAAAGAATAAATATATAAATATTTCTTATAAAAAGAAGTTGAAGAAAAAGCAACAACAAGAACGACAAAGACAACAAAGAAACCCAATCGTTAATATTCATATCGACGTTGTCTTGAGCTGGATACTCTGAGCTGTCAGGGAATGGCTACGACAGCCAGAGCTGCTTGTTTGTTAACTTTTAACAAGGCTCGAGTGTACAGACGTTACTCTTGCAATTACCCCGTCAAACTAGTGGCTTATGGACGCACTGGTTACAGATCCTTGGAATGAATTTTACTAGGAAACGCAATCGAGTTTACAAAGGGTGTTTTTTTCAATTTTGATTTTTTCCGCTCTCTAACTACATATTTTAACAGATTTTCTTCAAATTTGTCACAAAACTTTATATTTCAACTAGAAATATCTATGGTTCAGACCTCCAGCAAATGCACAATTTGATGCCGATCGGATAACGCCGGGTCTGCCCAAATTTAATTGAAAAATTAAAATACACTTTATATGGAAAAATATGGATTTTAACTAAAAGTCAAATATTTATCCAACTAAACATAATTTTATTTCCAAACCTAGACTTGAAATTGGGTTTTAAATATAATTTCCATTAAATGATCAAAGTGGGTACAAAAACAAAATAGTTACAACGTTTTAGAACGTTGAATTTTACTTCACTTGCATGTTAAAGCTGGCATTGCATGTACATTAAAGTGTTAATACAATTAAATTGAAATGTCTGTTAGATTATCTTTCCAACAAAGTGGACAAATTTAAAATCGGTTGACATTTACCCCGGATTAAAATTGCTCACTTTGGACAAGAAAGAAAAAATAATTAAAAAATATTCGCCAAAAATTCGAATTTAAGTAAATCTAAACTTTGTAGCTACTATTATATTTTATACAATACGGTGAATGGTTCCTAGGTACTGATAACCTCTGGACACACTGTCACACTGACGGATCTAATATGGGAGGAAAAATTATACCGCCTCCCGAACCATAACACTGTATATCAGGCAGTGTGTAAAATGGTTAAATGAACAAGGCAGAGTCGGGAATGGAAGAATTGGCACAGATAGCCAAGTCGCAATTAAAGCGATCACTCACTCATTCTCCACCAAAGGGCAACTACACCATTTTGAATTCTAATTCAAAAGACATCATTTGAAATTCAAAAATTCCATTTGAAATTCAAAAAATAACAGTTTGATTTCCAAGCTAACTCAATAATAATTAAAAAATCGTCAATGGTGTCTTTTGAATATCAAATGGTGTCTTTTGAATTACAAATGAATTTTTGAATTTCAATTGATATTTTTGAATTTCAATTGATATTTTTTGAATTACAATTGAAAATGGTCATATGGATGCCAGGCACTGTATGATCGAAGGTAATGCAAGCCAAAGCCATTATTGACCGATCGCAATGAAATTTGTCACGAGTCGTGTTTTTAGTTCCGGAAAGACGATATTGAAAATGTAGAAAATATTTTAAGATATATCTCAATCTATATATATAAAAAATTGTTGATTTATACAAAGACGAACTCTGTCAAAAGTTGAACCTATTTTGTAAGATGTTTCGGTAGTGCTCCCGATTTGGCTTGATAGCAACCCAGATATTAAAGCGATTTTTGCAAAGACGAATCTACCGTAAACTGTGCTGCGCTCGAGTATGTCCATGTTTTGATATATTCAAATCATATACAGTGACATCTCCCATAATGGATCACTTTTGATGGACACTGTCCATTCTTGGTCCCTCCAACCAGCGTTGCCGTTGAGAATTTTGAAATAGTGGTACAAAAAGTATCATATTCAAGAAAAAGTGTCAAAAAATGTATATATATTTTTAAAAAAGTATTAAACGTTTTTTATTTAAACGTATTTTTTATTTAATATAAGGTACAAAAGTAAAGTAACAGCAAAACAAAGTAAAAGAATCATATTCAATATTAAAGTAACCCAAAATAATTATAATATCTGAAATGATTATTCTATTGAATTTCTTATAGCCTTGTCACATTGCATGCGAAATCTATCTGAAATGACAAATGTCAGATCCCATAAAAATTTGACATTTGAAAATCGACCTTATGTCATTTCAGCTAGATTTCGCAGCAGTGTAACAAGGCTATAAGAAATTCAATAGAATAATCAATAAAATATTAGGGCTATTTACACATGATGTACAATAAATCGTGCAACATTGAATCTTATTCCACTTCTATGAAGACTTTTATAAGAAAATGCTTAGATTTGTAAATTCGACATTAAAGTTGTACAATAAATGTTCATGTGTAAACATCCATTTTAAAACAAAAGTAAAAGAAAATGTTTGTACGAAGTCTTTATTTT
Source organism: Polietes domitor (assembly GCA_947397865.1). Classification (NCBI taxonomy): domain Eukaryota; kingdom Metazoa; phylum Arthropoda; class Insecta; order Diptera; family Muscidae; genus Polietes; species Polietes domitor. Next base: position 118,874,990 of record OX377618.1, on the reverse strand, counting down.
TAGTGAGTTTTTTCTGTATTTGTCAATTAGTTCTGAACTAGGTATCCATTGTTCTAGGTCAGTATCAAATTAAAAGCTGACTGCCTTTAATCAGAGGTCTGAACTTTGAGCCTATTGATCAGTTTATCAAAAGTTATCAAAAAAAAATAAGTGGCAAGACAAAAAAGTGTCATTTTCATACTTTAGTATCACCAACGGCAACGCTGCTTCCAATGTTCCATAAAAATTCTCTCGTAAGAGGACATTCCTTATGTGCGGACTCAATGGTCTCTTTAGGGAGAGATTTCACAGATTTGAATACTCGATATCGCACTAACCTTTCCTTATATATTTGTATTCTATATTACATTTGTTCCTATTGTTCCATTACACAGCACAGGCCCATAGATATATTCTGTAATAAGATTTTGCAAAAATATTGCTGGGATGTGAGACATGTTGTTGCCAGTCAATCGGTATTTTTGCAGCTGATATCGCAACTTGTGATGACTTTGCTGCTGGTTTTTCCTGAATTCTCTTTAAAACACTTTTTTCGTTGTTGTTGCTGCCGGAGACTTAAGTATTAATGCTCCGCTTGTAGTTATGGTTATTTCACTCGGATGGCTCTTCATGCATTTTAAACTGTATTAAGCCAATGACTTGAAAATGTTTTGGTTTTCTGTTGGAACTGTTTTCAAAGTCACTTTAGACAAAAGTCTCTGGACAAACGCCCAGTTACATGGCCTACAGGCAACATTGTTCGTTTCGATGTTGGTCTATTTTTAGATTTCTTTAAATCTCTAGATTTCGGTTAAATTGAATATGTATATTCAGTGTTTGTGTTTTGTTTTTTGCAATATAAACAATTTTCTGTATTTTGAGGTCGATTTTTTTATTTTGTCATTTTGTGTTGCTATTTCGAATTCTGTGAATCATGGGATCTGTTTGTTTTTCCTTTGGTGTATTTACGTAGCTATATACCACATATGTACATACATTAGAGTGCCTCTAGGTTAAGTGTATCAAAATGACTGTCGTTGTTGTCAACTTTATTTTTACAATGATTCGCAAAAATTTGCACTTTGAGGTTTTAAATGAACAATTGTTTTGTTACGCTGACGAGCCACTCTAATGTATATACATACATACATATATATGTTCGTACTTATGTTCAGTTCATATGCTGTTCAATGAATGTACGAACATTGTTCTCGCTGCCTGAGAATATCGAAGTCGTTGCCAGCCAATTGTTCGAAAAAACGTCGGCATTTGAAACAACGGCCTGCTTACAACAGTTCACGTTGAATACCTGGTACGGGTACATATTGTCATTGGTATTGAAATTTATTCGTTTATTGTTTGATTTTTTTTTTTAATGTTTAGGTTGGAGGAATTTTCAATTTAGATGAATGGTAGGTAGAGTGAATATGCTTGTGACAGAAAAATGTGTCAAGGAGGCAATATTACTCTTGCTAAAGCACTATTAGATGTCAAGATGGGAAGAAGAAGGAGTGTCCGATTTTTGTGGATTGTATCTGCTATTTTTGAGAAAGGTTTTTTTGGTCTCTCAGTTGACGTCTGTAGTAAAAAATAGAGTGTTTTGAATCAGAGTTCTCTACCAAATCAAAAAATAGTTCTCTACCGACTCGCTTGAAGAGTTTCAGCTTCATTGAGGCTTATTGTGAGTTGCGTTTTGAATCATTTTCAAAATAATTTTGGGTTTTTTAGACAAACATTAACAAACTAAAGAGCTGATAATCAGTAGTGTTGCCAACTAAAACTATTTTCTCAAAGACACTAAGGAAGGGCGAAAATTGAAGAGCAGAACTTTACTTTCCGGCGAAAAGCGGAAGAAACGTCAAAAATCAAATCGAATATACTTTCTTTTGATTAATGGATATTTCCTTTTTGTGACTTCCAAGAATTTTAAAGAAAACGTGTAATTTTACGACATGTAATTCATTAATTTGAATTAACTAATTCCCCTCCTTTTGACGGACTAAAGTTCTGTTCTTAAAATTGAATTCGCTCCAAAAGAACGAAAAAGTCCACCTTGTACATTAACTTTAACTGATTTGTCTGATGATAATTTATCTGTCAAATGAGAAATCCAAAATGCTTAACCAGCCGTGACATTAATATCCCCAATGAGTATAAAGCCACTCAACTGATGGGCCTTCTTATTAATATTTGGCCCGTCGAGAAAAGTATAATAACGTAAGAAAGTTTCAGACGGATAAATCGAATTAAATAGGCTTTACTATTACCTAGAATGGGAGGTACATTTTCAAATATTAAATTGCAACTGATTTACACTATCAGTCTGGATGTTTAATTAGTTTAATAGTGACCATTTGTCATTATTCCAGGTGTGTACAACGACTATAAAACATTCCCAAATAGTAGAGGATTTCTAATCTCTATAGAATTTATGAACACTTTAATATCATATGATATGAGACTAGATAGATATGTATATGCTTAAAGTAATAATAAAAAATATCAAATATAACTGATTGCAAGGGACCGCGTGGAAGTTGCATTGTTTCTAATCAAAGCTGAGAACTAAGTCTTGGGAAAGTATTTTAATGTGTCATATTTGTAAAAGTTCCTTACGGAGTTCAAATGTCGTAAAAAGTGGTGAAACTTACTTAGAGTCTGAAGACACTCTATCCATGAGTTACACTCGGCAAGGTTATTAAAAGTCGAATACAAATGTAAATACAACATGGTATAATTACAATAGTACTATCAAATGAAAGGTCTTCATCTCTACTTTCGTCACATAATCCCATATATTTTATTTTTATATATGTATATTAGGCTGGGCCGCGGTTCATACAAATGGAAAACAATTTCCAGTCACCCCACGAAAATAAAGTTTGGATTGTTTAATAATGATTTGCAAAATATTCCGTTCGTAGATCAAGCGGTCTGTGTGCTAAACGCTCCTGAAAATGCCCCTAAAAATCATGTTTTCCCGTGTATTTTTTTGTGCTGCATTTTTGTGAATTTCTGAAATAATAGACCCTTGAAATCACTTTAAATATAAATGTTGATCCTTTTCTTAGAGTAACTTATTGGTCGAATTATTGGTCCTTTATAGTATTTTTTTTTGTGTTTTTTTAAAGCGACAACTGAAAAAATTTTCGTATTTGGTATTAGTATTTTACAAAAAATAAATAGCGGCAGTCAATACCTTTCGAATAATGCCTAAATGATGAACATCGAAAAGAAATTGACGCCGCAGCGCTCATTTTTGTAAAAAAAGAGTTTGAAATGTTGGCTCTGAAAATCCACTTCCTGTATTAAATTATTTTACAAACATGGAGTCAGTGACGCCGATATTCATCATCTAGGCATCATTCGAAAGGTATTGATTCCTTCTATTTATTTCTCATAACACATCTTACGAAATGTTTCCATGAAATTTGAGTTTTTAGCTGTCACCTTGAAAAACCACAAAAAATCAATATAAACGTCCAATAATACGACCAACGAGTTATTCTAGACAAGAATAAAAATGTTTGTTTTAAAAGCTTCTAAAACTCAGAAAAAAGTTTGGACAAAAATGCAACATAAAAAAATTAGACGGGAAGAACATAATTTTTAGAGGTGTTTCAGCAGCGTTTAGCTCACTGACGGCTTGACGAAATATTTTGCAGATCACCATTAATTCAAAATCCAATCTTCTTCAATCTTTCTGTAAGGTGACCGCTGCAAGTTATGTTCGTGACCCACCCTAATGTACATGACCAGTAGGGTGTCTCTGGCTATAAGGATGGGGAACAGTTTTTCGAATTGTGAAACGTATTCCACTTATTTTTTCCCCTATTTGACCCTAATAGTTGAAATAACGAATTGATAACCATTAAAACATTACATCAGCCAAATTTAGAAATACTCATCTATATTTTTAATTATAATTTTATTTGAAAAACAAAATATATCATTTTTTTTTCTAATTTATATTTGTTGTCTCTAAAAAAAGTTGTTCTGCAATTGTCTCAATATTTTCACACAATAAAAGTTATGGTTGAGATAATAAGATAAAAGACTGGTTGAGTGAATCCCCAAAATATGCAAACCTTGAAGATTACAGGGTTGCCATAGTTTTCAAAAATGTCCAAAAAATATCTTCCTCCTTGACACCATTCAAAATAAAGTGCATTGAAAAAATCTTTTTTTTTTGACACCCTAATGACAAGCAAAAGCGACTTCATCCATTAATTAATTTAACATTAACACTGTAAAATAGTACACGAAGATGTAAGCTTAATTAGAGATATTAGTCAGAGTGGCTTTTCAATTACAATGTAATAAGCAATACAAAACATATCATTCAAAAATATTATTGCTATTCACAGAGGAAAAGAAAATTTAACTTTCCACTTTAATATCAATTAAAGGTTATAACACTATATTATATTTAGTATTGTGTATACTAAATATAGTATTGTGTATTATAATACCTATCTTTTGATATAAATTAAATTGGTTTTCTATGGCGGTTGTACTTGTTTTTTTTTGGAAACATATCGTCTAGGCTCATATTGAAGGACAATTTTATGATTTTTTCCTTTTGGGACAGTAATGCTGGTGTTCCAAAGCAAATATAAGCATTTTTTCCATAATCAATATGCCCTGCTCTAGGACGAAGGTATACAAAATCTTTAATTCTTGCTGAAAATCGAATCCACATTTTTCCGAATTTTTTTAAATTGTTATTTAACTCAATTTTAACTACGCGGTTGAGGACCAATGGGAATTTTTTGTTGTTAATAATGGTTTCCAAAGCAGTTTATCTTAGTACTAAAATCTGGTCACCTATTGTGTTGCATCAACGCATCGCATCAATTGCATCTATCATGTGCTATAGATATTTACGCCAACAATTATTTCGAAACTATTGTTTCGGCAATCTGTTGTTGCTTTGATGTGTTGAGATTTTGGTCTTGTTTTTGTTCAAGTTTTTGGCCAGATGTTTGTCAATTCTTTTTGACATCAAATCAATTTGACATCTAAATAGTTGGCAGTTAACAAATTGTTTGTCATAGCTTTTGGTTACAAATGAGCGTAGCAGATCGATTACCAACCATTAAAATCGCATAAGATTTGGCCACACAATTTCTGCGAATTCATGTAAAATAAAGTACGTACATATGTATGTATTTGTGCATTAAGCCTTACCAAAATAGCAAACTTTGTTGGCCTGGTGGAAAAATAAATCAAGGTATCACGTCAGGATGATATGTGGAAAATATACATAAAATATCTGCAAGATTATTGGTGCGTTTGATAATTATCTTATGGAATCTGTGCAGAAACAATTCCTTCTATTTTGTCTGCGTGGGCGAGGGTGGAACTTCCGTACACTCCATTCCGATCTTATTCTGAGTAGAATGATGATAAATATTCCGACAAGACAAACTAGATATTTTCATTTGATTCCGTTCAAACTATGCCAATAATGATCCTTTGCGACGCCTGTTTGTTCAATTTAATAAATTGTATCACATTATTGAATTATCAGAAAACAGAAAGTCTATTAAAAGAAAAATGACTCTGTATTTAAATACTTAATTTGTAGTATCTAAGTGTATATATGTATATGTTTTTAGTCTGTAAGGATATTTGTATCTATAGACTTAATAATAATAATAAAAAACGCACACGGATCGCTTTCTTCATGCAATTGTATTATGTAAAATGTGGAAGAAATATAAACGATGAAAATATGTTTTTTTTTTTTGTATGGCTTCAGGACAGCAAAGTTGTCGAAATTTTGAAAACAATATCACTTTTTAGCGGCTCCTTAAAGTCAACGACGCAAGCAGCACAAATATCATCTCATATACACACTCATTAGGCTAACATATGTACATTAGGATGGGTCACGAAAATAAATTGCTGCGGTCATCCCTCAGAAATGAAGATTGGATTGTTTAATGAAGCAAAATATTTCGTCGCTGGGTAAAGCCGTCTATGAGCTAAACGCTCCTGAAAACACCACTAAAAATCATTTTGTTCTCGTATAATTATACTGGGTCGTGGTAAAATTCTAAATGGGACAAATAGAGAGATTTTTCAAAATTTGTACTTATAAGGGAGACAATTAGAAAAGAGGGATAAAACTGGTACCAACCAAATCGCTGAAGTTGAAATCATGAAACTTGGTGTATAGATGCGAAACAAAAAGGATTTTTCGAAATATGTACTTTTAGGCGGAAAATGGGCCGAATGGGGATAAAAATGGTACCAACCAAACGGCTGCAGCTATAATAATGAAATTCTGTGTGCACATTTTGTTGACTGCGTAGTCGCGAAAAATAAAGAGATCTTCCGATATTCATACCTTCAGGATCTAAAAGGGATTAAACGGCTGTAGCTAGAATCATGATATACAGTAGTTGCACTAGTACGATTTTTTTTAATTCATACTTTTAGGGTTAAAATGGGAAAAGGTGTGAAACTGGTACCGATCAAACGGCTCTAGCTAAAGTCATGAAATTAGTTGTGTATATTCCACTTTGTAACATATTGGATCGTCAATATTATAACTTTTCTTATCAAAATGGTACAAACCTTTAGGCTGTAGCTGGAATTCAGAAACTGAAGTGGGGAAAATCAGGCTTGAGAGAAATTGTTTCTACCTAATAAAAACTCATTGCTCGTATTACTGGACGCTTATATTGTTTTTTTTTGTGGTGACATCTAAACACTCATATTTCTTGGAAACATTTTGTAAAAGGTGTTTTAAAAGATAAATAAAATTTATCAATACCTTTCAAATGATGACTAAATGAAGAAAATCGGTCGAATAATTAGATTACTGACAGCATTTTTGTGAAATAATTTAATACAGAAGATGGTTTTTCAGATCCGACATTTTCATGCTCATTTTACAAAATATAGCGCTGCGGCGTCAATTTCCTTCCGATGTTCATCATTTAGGCATCATTCGAAAGGTATTGATTGTAGATATTTATTTTTTATAAAGTACTTCCATTAATTGCGTGAAAATTTTCAGTTGTCACTACGAAAAAAAACACAAAAAATACTATAAACGTCCTATAAGTTACTCTAGGACAAGAATCAAAATTTACATTTAAAGTGCTTTCAAGGGTCTATTATTTTAGAAAAAAAGTTTTATACATGATTTTTAGATGTATTTTCAGGAGAGTGGAGCTCACAGACGGCATGATCAAGGAATGAAATACGTTGCAATTCAACATTAAACAATCCAAATTTTATTTTCGTGGGTTGACTGGAAATTGTTTTTCCACTCGTATAGACCGCGACCCAGCCTAATGTACATATATGCTCATTCCGTTAACTCTCACTGGAGCATAGGACAGACGAAAATAAAATCCTTTTGATTTATTTGTCATTCTAGAGTAATTTTATTGACAAATAACAGCAACTTTCAAGCACTTGGTGCAAACCCCTCTAAGGAGATTTGGCCATAAAAGTTCCCAAGTTTCGTAGAATTTCAACTAGCCCCGAAATTTGGACCCATCCACTTTCTTTGAAGTTTTAATTATTTCATCTTTAATCGATATACTTCTGAAAACACCAGGAGTCCTATCACAAAACTTTAATTATGAATGAAATGTTGTTGCTTTCGTACTTGGACTTCACCAAAGTATTGTCATACTTTTGATATATCATGGCTTTCAAGCTGCAACTTTTAACTGGTGGCGTTTTGGCACACAAAGTTATTTCCCTCCTGCCAATTAACAGCGAGTTATGAATATTCGAAAGTTGCTTTCTTTCCTGTTCCTGCAGGATCAACAGGTACTACGTCTGCACTGTTAACAAAGAAAACTTTTCTTTTAACGCTGTAACTTTTGTTGGAGATGGATGTACGTGTGTGTGTATGTTTCGTGCAAAGTTTCTCCATTTCGATTCCATTGAAGACGTCATCTTGCGAAATGCTAATTTCCATGGAGGGGCATTTGTATGAGAGAATGTCTTCTTCCAAATGTTTGCTTAAAGTTTTCCTCTGGACTCCATGAAGTACTGGCGGGTGGGAGCAATTGGTGGTAATTGAAATTAGACTGTTCCACAAGTCAAAGTTCAAGGTAAGTAATTACATTTTTAATTTATTGAAAACGACTCTCAGGGAGCAGGGTAGGTAGGCCATGTGTCGAAAATCTGTGTACTGATTTGCATATGGCAGATAGGTCAAATTCGGGACATCGACTAATTATGTTTGAGCGATACATTTTATTAAAACGCCAACGAAGCTATAGCTCAGTGTTCAAGCAGACTGCGATGGAGTTGGATTATCCCAATTCATTGTTAGATTATCTCATGCATTGTGGGTGCAGACAAAATCAAATGAAGAAGAATGTAGGAATATACCATCATCATTCTCAGTATTGGTTACTGAAAATGTTTGGAATCAAATAACGATTTTGTGGTCTGGAAGGTAGCAGAAGGTCGTGGTTTTTGTAACTCGAATATATATTTTTGTGCGATGATTATTCAAATCTAAGGCTTCTCAAATCCAAATTTAATGAACTTCTGCGCACAAAAAGGTGCAAGCGTAGCATGATTACAAAAACATTATCAAATACAAATTAGGCAACTTTTATTTTAACTACGACATGGTAGCTGATTGAATGGCAAATACGCTCAACGATTGTAATACAATTACACTGTACAACACAAAAAATATCAAAGTTTCAAAAGTTTACGCCTGAGACAAAGGCGGTTTCAAATTACCATCTTTTGTACATTATTATGGATTGTCTAATGTTATCATTACCCTTTACTTTACTTTGGGTATAGGGTGTGTATAATACTCTCTAATTCTTTAATCACGATAGTAGTAATGTGCACTCATGTAATAAAGGCCACCATGCCATTTTGTAAATAAATTTGAATTCCATAAAATAAGGACGAAAAAAGGTTTTGAAGCAGGACAAAAGCTCAGTTCAAATCAAATATTGATAATAGACCGAAATAAAACAAATAAAATAAAATGCAGGGGAAATCAAATGATATGCAATTCAATGAGATGTTTGTAAGATGGCAGTTTGTGCTGTGTTACTTGATGCAATTGTTTTTGACTGATATTCGGAAAGTGGAATGTGTTTCTCATTCGTTTGGAAGAATTATTGACTTAAAGAGTTCGGGTATTTTGTGGAAAAATCGACAGAAGTCATGATAAAGGTAGTGGTAGTGAGCAGCCAAGTAATAAATGTAAACATATATGTGAAGAGGTCTGGAGCCAGGACAATGTCCCAGTTTAAGTCAACCCAGCAAAAAGAGAGTACCCGAAGAAATGAAAAAGATATTCATCTTGTGATTCGGAAGTAGTGAAAATAGCGATCTTCACCAATGAATCTAACATGGAGTTGTCATAGGCGTGATGTCCTTTATTTTGAAAGATTTAAAAGTTATTTTAAAGTGTTGCAAAGGAACCACTTTTTCACAAGTTTCCATTTCTGTTTTAAAAAATCCATCGCTACCGGGGATAGAACAGCGGACCTTCTGGTTGCTACTACGGCACTGTGAGTGGCGAATAACTAAAGTAAACCATTTTGTTCGGTAGAACTCGAACGATTCGAACCAGAGACCTTCTGGGTGCAAAGCGGACTTCGTACCTCTGTGACCCCATACTAAAAGGTCGTTCCCATTCACTTTTTAAAATGTTACGGGATATTAACATATTATCGACTTTTTTGGAACTTCCTTAAAAGCGGGCAAAATGCACATTTGGATTTTGAGATGCAATTAAAATGTGCTTCCTACGGAAGTATTTCCAATTTTTTTGCTGGGAAATAATACCAAATTATAACTAATTTGGAATATTTGCGTGGAAACCATATTGGTTTTATAATATTTAATTTCTTCGCGTAGTTTCCCCTGGAACAAGTTCTGCATTTAAAATTTCTTAAAAATCATCAACGACATAGACATTCTTTGTTTCCGAATGCTTAAAATGTCGAATTCTCGCAGATGAGTTGAACGCTTCTTTCCACGGAAGCTGTAAGATTTGGAAACGTTTGTCATCAGGTGAAATCTGCTTGTACATCGTGGAAATTTATTACAAACTAATTTAAGAATCGTGTTCAACTTGGGATTAAATTTGCAACTTGGTAGCAGAAGGGGTTACTTGTGTTACAATGAATGAATAAAACTTAGGGTCTATACAGATTATAATCATTATTTTATTTGTTTAAAGTTTCTTTAATGTCGCCGTTGTTGTTGTTGTTGCATTCCACGCAACACTTTCCTTTTGCTCATCTCCAAAGCAGAGAAAAAGTATCATTGGCACAACGCTCAGATACGATTTTCCTCGTAATTTATTCGAACATGTGCCAAACATAGCAAAGCAAAATTAAATAAAACAAGACGAGTTTAACATTTCAAATGAGCATTTGAACTCTTTTGTTTCGTTCACCCTCTTCTGCCATAAGCCTTTGCTGTCTCGAGACACAGCGAATTAATATTTCTTTTAACAGGCACGAGTTTAAACGTCGGACCAGGCATCATGTCGACCGAAGCGTCCGCAAGTTGCCAGAGTGTGGTTTAAGGGGTCAGTTGCACCCATTGAATACTAAACAAACGGTGCGAGGAGTATGTTGCAGGCATAGTTGAAACTTGGTAGTGGTGGGATTTGTATTACGGGTTTAACTAAAGTCGCTACACCATTTCGAATTGAAAGTGAAAAAAATACAAATTGAAATTCAGAAATTCAATTTGATATTGAGAAAACACCACTTCATAGTGAAAAATGACAAATTGACATTGAGAATAGGAAAATTTAAAATGAGAAATGAAATATGAGCCAAGCAGAAGTATTGCTGGTTTACTATACCTGCATGTACACATACTTGCATATGCAACTCAATGATATGCTTGTAAGGTGTGTACTTTGTTCCTTGGTGTGATTATTGTGAGTTGTGCTTCTCATTCGTTTGTGAGAATCATTTACTTAAAGAGGCCGGGTATGTTGTTGAAAAGTCGCTGCGAAGCCACCTGACGAAGACTTTCACAGGTCGGAAACCATGATAGTAGGTAGTGTGCAGCCAAGTAATAAATGTCACCATGCCATTTATAAATAAATTTGCACAATATAAAATATAGATGCAAAAAGGTCTTGAGGAAGAATAATATCCCAGTTCAAATCAAATATTTATTACAGACCAAAATAAAAAAAAACGAAAAAAAAACTAAAATATGAGGTTAGTTTGTTGTGGTTAAGTTAAAAAATGAATATACTCGAAGTCCAAATTTGACCTGTTGTGATTCCATTTACATTCCATTCATACAAAAAATATTGTCTTAATATTTTCAAACAAAATTTTGTTTGTTGTAAATATCAATTTTAACTGAAATAAATAATTATTTTAATTAAATTAAAAAAATGAAATTATGAATTTCTTTTATAGGTCCGAAATTAATTAAAGTTTTAATTGAATGTGCAGATTTTTAATTAAATTTGACATTTTGTATGGAGAAAACGTAGAATGCCACTGAGAGGGTTTGATTTTTCTCAATTTTAATTTACAATTCTCAACTTCAATGTGGCTTTTCTTAATTTTCCAACTTCAATTAGTTTCTTCTGAATTTCAGTTTTCATTTCTCAATTTTAATGTTATACCTTCACTGTACAGAGTAGGAGGGATTATATCATTTGAAAAAAAAACAGTGTAACGCATTGAAGGAGTGACATGTCCGTCCCTGCGTCCCTTTTATTTTGCTGGCTAGTGTACACGATAACTCTCGAAAGGAGTTAAGGAATCAATTCAAGTAAATTGTTTAATTAATCCAATTAAAAATTAATCAAAATTTTCGAATTTATCAATAAAATTTTTAATCTATATATATAAAAGAGTTGCGTTACTGACTGACTGACTTATCATTGACCAGCCCCCAGACCAAACGGCTGAAGCCAGGGTCATGAAATTTTCAGGGTAGTTCCCAAATATGACGTAGACGTCGACTAAGAAAGGGTTTTACGAAATTCGTACTTTTAGGGAGTAAAATGGCACAAAAAGGGATAAACATCGAACCTTCGTCCTGACTAAACGGCAGTAGCTAGAAACATGAAATTCGGTGAGTTCCTTGCAATGACCAAGCAGGCGAGCTACAAATAGGAATTTTTCGGAATTTGTACTTTTAAAGGAGGAAAGAGACAAAAAGGGATAAAAAAGGTACTAATTTAAGTATTGCAGCTATATTCGTGAAATTTGGTATGTAAATTCCTCTGACAACGTAGACTTGCAACATAAATGGATTTTCGAAATTTGTACTTTCTAGGGTGTGCGCGAGACAAATAGGAATAAAAATGGTACCATCTAAAGTATTGCAGTGATAGTCGTGAAATTTGGTGTGTAAAATCCTCTGAAAACGTAGAAGCATTTTTCGAAATTTGTACTTATAAAGGGCGAGCGGGATAAAAATAGTACAATACAATAGTAAATTTCTCAGACAACGTAGACTTGCAACATAAATGGATTTCTCAAAATTTGTACTTTTAAGGAGCGAGCGGGATAAAAATGGTACCAACTTTAGTATTACAGCTAGAATCGTGAAATTTAGTGTGTAAATTTCTCTGACCATATAGAAGCGCAGTAGTTTGATTTTTCGAAATTTGTATTTTTAAGGGGTGCGCTTGACGAAAAGGGATACAAATGGTGTATGTGAACATAAATGGATATTTCAAAACGTGTACTTAAAAGGAGGATACGGGACGACAAGGAATAAACGTGTTACCAAATAAAGTGCTTATTTTTAGGGGAATCAAAAACACATGTTACCTATAGTGATTTTTCAAAATGTGTACTATTTGGGAAATAGGGGCAAAGAATTATAAAGTGGCTGGCTGAATCTAGAAACATGAGATGAGGATACAAATGGTTGTAATTTGTTGTCCAAAACTGGGTAGAAAATGATAAAAATACGAAGTTAGTTCAAACAAAGGGAGTGCAGCATTGACAAGCACATTCCTTTGACTGTATATGAGTGCTATCAAATAGGAGGTTTTCTAATTACTATTTTAGATTTATCTATATCCACCAAAAGAAAATTAAATAAATACTATCCAAAAACAGAGACGGTTAAAATTGACAAATAACTGGCTTTTTCGCGTGCGATGCAGCGGCTACTGCTAGTTGATTTAATAAAATTTTATTTGATTTAAACTCTAAATTCAAATAAAAGTATTAATAGAATCAGTTAAACAAACCATTTGTTTAAAATACATAAAATTTGCAATTAATTTTTAATCAATATTATATTATTTAAATTGATTTTTTTAGAACTTTGCTAATATTTGAATTGAAATTATGAATTTCCTTTATAGGTCCGAAATTAATTAAAATTTAAATTGAAACTGAGGATTTTTTAATTGAAGGTCACTGCGAGGATAACTACAAGAAATATCAAAATGTCGTCCGCTATCGTAAGTTGTTTTTAAAATTTTAAAATTTCAATATAAATTTTCCCTCAATATCAATTTTACTTTTCAATTCAATTTTAATTTATAATTCTCATCTTTTCCAACTTAAATTTGCCTTTTCTTAATTTCCCAACTTCAATTAGTTTCTTCTCAGTTTCAATTTCTTTTTCTCAATTTTAATTTGCGTTTCTCAATTTCAATTGTTATTTTCTCCATTGAGAAAGGTGTAGAAACCTCTTAGTATTTTTTTTTTCAAATGCTTAAAATGATGATAAAATGATTTCTTAAATAAATATTTCATTCAAACGAACTCGTTATCTTTATAAAAATACGATTGAGGAACTTCAATTGTTGAACACATTTCAACAAAAATCATGGGCCTAATGAGGCCTCCCATATGATACAAACAAAATATCTGTTGAAATAATCGATTTTTTAAACTTGAAAAGATCCATATCTGTCCTATCCAAACTCTTGCTGCATCAATGACTTCAATAACATTGACGCATATCCCCATCCTAGGTAAAATTAAAGCCTTTAATACCTTCAATATCGGAGCTGGGAGACCCAGTGACTTGATATTTGGTAACAATTGTATTATAAATATGAAAGTTGGGAGCATTTACCGCGCTTTAAGAATCATGTCTAGCAATACCCTTGTTTTTGCTAGCTCTTAGCGAAACCGACTCCTTGCCTCATATCATTGGCCATGCTTCAATTTGATTGCTATTGTACTCTTAATACGCTATTAAAGTATTTATTAGACGCTCATGGCTCATTATTTCAATATCATTTAGAAAAAGTTGTGAAATGTATTCAGCCAGTACATCATGGTGGTGTTTGCCAGACACCCGGACGCAGCTCTTCTTGGTACAAACGCGTACGATCCAGAAAAATACGAGTAACCCTTTTGCTAAGCTGTGGGTGATGCGGAGGTTGGCCAGATGCATGGATATAGATATAGCCATGTATTTGCATTTCTTTAATTAAAGCGTGGTTTGTTATCTCAATGGATGGCTGGTTGGCTGACTGACTGGTTGTTTACTTTGTTGCCTTTCATTGTTTCGTATGATTTGCCTTAATTTTTCGGCTTAATTCTTTTGTTGTTTAGGATTTCCTCGACGTTCTTTACGCCCACAGTGGCCACAAACATCTCCTATATTTCCTGATGTCACAAGCCCAACACCGCTTTCCCATTCCCCATTTTCCACTTGTGCTCTGGCGAATTATGCCATTTTCTGTATCATTCGTATGTCTTTGGCATGGTTACCCACAGCAATTCTACGATATTCAAAAGTTTGCCGAAAAACGAAAGAAAATACTTTTTGTTGAGATTTTGAATTTTTTCTTTAGCTGTTTGTTGAAATGATTAACTTCAGCTCATCATCTGGCTGGCATGTGATTATATGAGTTTTGTTGAAGTTTTACCCTCTCCGTGCTCGGCTTCGCAAGAAAAAGGAGAATAAAGAACACCACAAATAATGGCAATCTTTCGTCAATGGCTTGGATTCGCATAAAACGTATAATGACTTTGAATGTCTTAAAGACTCGAGGCTATTTAAGTTTTTGATTTCAACGTCGTGTTTTTTTCTTCTCATTCATTTTAATTAAACTTTCATCAGCTTGTATGGGATGGTCGGGAGGAATTATGTATGAATAAAAGTTGGTTGTTGGAAATCAATAAGAAGAAAACATATTATTATCATTAGAAAATCAATTATGAACAGAATCAAACTAAGAAGAAATGATCGACTTTATGGCCAGATAAAGTGACCTAGAAACAGGGTTTTGTATGAGCAATCAGAACGTATGTTCTCAATTTGTTTAAAGCAATACAAATTAAAAGACTCAGCATAAAAATGCAAAAAAACATAGCCGGCTTTATGCGAAAAAAATCTGTGAGGGATAGGATAGTTAAAGAACTTGTGTGATAAAAATTTCTATTGCACTTTTCATTGACTTGTGTTTTATGAAACATATTTCACACATTCCTTGGTGAATTGTTCATGACATTTTTCAACAAAGTCATAAGTACTACGAAGATAATTGTTCTAGTGTAGACATCTGCATGTCTCACTTACTAACCTGCTGAAAATGAAACAGGGATTTGAAGAAGAAATTTGAATACACAGAAGCACACCTGCATTGTTGATTATTTTATAGCTTAATTAGCTTAGCTATAAAATCCTAATATCAAAATGTGTGGCATCATCGGGAAATTAATGGTGTGTGCTTTATTATAATATTATGGACTTGACAAGAACCGGTTGGTGACAGAAAACCCCATTCTTCCTAAATAACTTTTGGTTGATATAGCCAAATGTAGTTTGGTACTGAAAATACTTTGCACCGAGATTATAAAATACAAATAAATGCAAATGACAAAATTTGGTTAGAAATATACACTTCATTGTCTACATTGTAAACATGGCAGCATTTCTACTATGAACATTTGCAAAATGTCATTGGAAACTAACAACTCCATACGATGGATTAGTTAGATTTAGAAATACAAGGAGCTTCCGATTACATAATTCGCAAGTAGAATTATCAATTTGAAACACTTTATCAAACAATATTCTTTAAAGTGTTTAAACGCACACACAGTGGTTCAGAATCGACATTCATCGGCCAAAATAACTTTTGATTTAAAGAAATTGTTTTAGTTCTTTAGAAAATCTGGTTGTAGCTAAGGAGTCAACGATTATCGATTTTCTTTATATCTAGTTAGGAGAGTATATCCTAGCTTAGTTTAGGTTGTGGTGGCATTCAGAAAGTAAGCATCTGACTCACTTAGGGCCATTTTCTCATAAAGCGCCTATTAACTAACCGGGACATTAGTTTTTCGAAGCGATAAAGTCCTGGATAAACATTTTGGTTTTCGCATTCAACGGTTAAATTGTTCTCAGATAAATGTGTGAGTATGGCAACACCACTGACAATTATCAACTGAAATGAAAATCAATGGCAATGCTGTGCTAACTCAGCTGTTTATTTTTGTGTTGATGTGGGAAAAAACTGAAAATACATCGAAAATGATCCAAAAAGCAACAATTGAAACATGCTTCAAATGAGGTGAAACACCTACTTCCTAGGCTTATGAGGAGCACAAGTCTGTGTTAGGAAATATATAGTCCGAAACAGCAACTGCAAAAATTTGAAGCTAAATACAAATTGATAGAAAACATTTTTAATTAGAGCAACAGGAAAATACCATCAGCTTTTCAAGTTTTTCAATCCAATAAACGCCTAACCGGCGGAGAAATGCCGAAATGAAATTGTGGTAACCGGGAGTATATCGTTACGATAAATTTTAACCGGACTATGAGAAAATGATCCTTAGACCAGAAGATGTCCATTGTGTTACGACGGGTTTTTACGCCCCGCTCTAAAAAAAGCAGAACTCAATGTCACTAAACGTCTATTAGTCATATCTGGACAGAGGCAGTGATTGAGAGCGTTGAACGTTGGGCTCGTCCTTTATATATCATACTTTGGCCAAACCATCTTCACGATTCTGCACCTGCTGTTCGCCAGCACTAGTACCTTCTGCCTGAACTGAAGCTTGCATGTTGACTGGGGTGTAAAGGGTTATCATAAATCTGGACAATTTTTGCATCCCGAAAAATAAAACAATGAAAGCAAAAAAATTGCACACAAAATTCCGAGTAAATGTTGTCGGATTCAAACTCATATACGAGATGAATGGAAAACATTTTTTAATATTTTGAAGTAATTGTTAATAATACGCCCCTTCTGGTACTTCATACACAAATGGTACATATTCCTATGTTAAATTAAAACCAATATAACTTCCACACGGACATTCGGAATCAGCTATATTTTGATATTTGATAGAGTTTTTATAATCACTTTAAGAGTACAAAATACGACGGACTTTACCATGACCCTTCTACTACCTCCCACGCGATTCACCCTAACCTACGTACGATTCAAGCTTTTACAACTTATATACGGAAGGCTGGGTCGCGGTCCATACAAATGGAAAAACAATTTCTAGTCACACCACGAAAATAAAGTTCGGATTGTTTAATGATAATTTGCAAAATATTTCATTCCTAGATCAAGCCCCCAAAAATCATGTTTTCCGGTGTAATATTTTTGTGCTGCATTTTTATAATTTTTTCTAAAATAATAGACCCTTGAAAGCATTTTAAATATAAATTTTGATTTTTGTCTTGGAGTAACTTATTGGTCGAATTATTGGGCCTTTCTAGTGATTTTATGTGACAAGAAATATGAGTTTTTAGCTGTCACCTTGAAAAACCACAAACAATCAATATAAACGTCCAATAATACGACAGATGACCCGAATATTCTCAAATTTGACATTCGGAAATATTTTTATTTTGTTTTACCAACTTTTCGTCGGAAATCGATTTTGTTCTACTGTGCGACGTCATGCGGTTAACATTCCGGTAATTAGCTCTTCACAGTACATCGTTTGAAATATCAAAAACGTGTTTTCAGTACACCCCAATATTCGCAGCTGATTAAATCATTTCAAAACCAAAAGTTAATTAACAATCATCAAATGGTGTTCCAACTATACAAATAATAAATACAACGCTGTTGATAAAAAACAACAACAACGTAGCACGGAAAAAGTCTGGAAATAGAAAATTGTTGCCGTAGTGCATGAACAGCTTGCATAAGTGTATATTTGTTGATTCTAGGTATGACGAAAGTTTTGTCGGATCATTTATTCACCGTGCCTCCAGTTTATGCCCTATCCATGCGCAATCGATTAAAACACATTTTATAAAGATGGGTATAAACAGTAGGTCCCTTTCAGTGGATATAAAATAATGTCGCGAACTGCGCATTGCTTGGGTAAATCTCCCACTTGTTCCATCTGGATTTTTTCAGTGACTATTTCTTAGAATTCGATTTTATTGGTTCGTAGAACGGATCAATTATGATTTTCTTTATGAAATTTGCAAAATTATGTTTCCCTGAAAAGTCGAAAGTCTCCCCAGGGATAACCAAAGTATATATATATATATATATATATATATATATATACATGACCGGAGTCAAAGTTTAATTTATGAATATCGTTCATGCCTGGAAAAAGTATGGCTTGGAGTTCATGGGTTTTGATAACACAAAAAATTCTCAAATTGTGCATCTTTTGGCATATAATTTTCTAGAATGTAACAAATGCGACAACAAACCAAATATACTTCCATGTACATGTATACTTTCCATCCTATGGCTCTGAATACACAAAATAACTATTCGATGGTATCAGAGTTGGAAAATATTCAGTTGAACCATTGAAATATTCTGTGGTATTTGATGTGGTATTTGATGTGGTATTTGATGTGTTTGCCGTTTTTCGAGTTATGTTCAGCAAAAATGTTTCAATTAACTTGAACACAGAGATAAATAATTCAACAAATGTTTCATTTAATTTGAATTTTGAATATATCTGTCAGGGGTGTCCAATCTATTGGATACGCGTGCCTGAAATACATTTGAGAAACAATAATGTGCCACCACAACTTTGAGGCCATAATAAATCACTTATTATCAAATATTTCTGAATGTATAGGTGTGGTGTCCCAAAGGGACAAACGATGTCTTGCTTTTAGTGCGTAGCATAATCCCAATTGGGACATTTCCCCTCGTTTAAAACGCTAAGAAAAACATACCCGTATTCAGCACTGGTAGAATGGTTATCTGGCATTATTTTTGGCGATTAAGTCGTCAAATTTGAAGGAACAACGATATTTCTCGTCGTGTCACGTGCCACATTCGAAACGTGTGCCAGGCTTTGGACACCGTTGCCATATAGTATATAAATACAATGTATTCAACTGAGATTTACGATGACATTGTATAATAGTATGATCGTTATCAATTATCAATCACATTTCGTCATTCGAATAAAAAGTGTTGATATTCACAGCATTCAATTGAAATATTAGCACACAGTGTAAATATCAGAAAGGTCTTGACACGAAACTTTTCTGTAAAGACGAGTGTGAAAGTAATTTCGAGTTAAGAAATGTGGCCAAATGGAGATACTTTTGCAATGACACTGTACTAGTTTTTGAAATATTTCTTTTTTCACCAAAAAGAAAAAAAGAAATTAGTATAATTAAATCCTGAAAAAATTCGTTCCAGCAGCACATATGCTTCAAGCGATTGGCGTTAGAAGTATACTCAATAGTATGCCTATAGCCCCAATTTCCTTTTTTAAAAAGTCAAAAATATATTTATAGCCACACGGTTAATAGGGCTGTTTTTCTTTAAGACTGGATATCTAAGCTGCGATAACAGAAATCTAAACAAAATGTTAAAATTGCACTCAACCCAAAATATTTTTTTTTTGAGAATTTGTTTTGGTTGAAAAAAACTATTTTTTATTTTGAACAAAAATTAAACTTTATCGCAGCTTGTTATCCCGGACACTGCACTGGCCTGTTCAGTAGGATGGGTCACATTTTTCTTGGGGACCAAGAACCGCCCGTCCTCCGCCAATGCTTGAATCACATTACATATGATACATACTCAACTCATTATTTATTAACAACAATCTACGGAAATTGTCGAGAACATTTCCAAGAAAGCAAGAGTCTAGGATGAAATCCTAGCCCACGGAAACGAACTTCAAATTCTGAGGCGTTCTGTTCATGTCCGTCTGTCTGTCTCAAATTTGAAGTCGATTTCCGCGGGCTAGGAATTCTAGACTCAGGGTTTCTTAAACAATTTTCCGTAGATTATTGTTAATAAAAAAAATTAAAAAATCGACACGCCCTACTGCCCATTTCTGAACCCCCCGGGGTCAAAGGGGTCACCTGAAATCTCACAGGTGAAACCTATAATCCTCCGGGCAGATAAAAGGCATTCCCCTTGAATACTCTGTGTCTAGGTTCATATGGCAAAAAGTGTCGGACTATATGACATGGGGTTAAGAGGGTTATGCCAACAGTATGCTACCAGTCAGCAGGGTGTGTGGTACGCAAACTGGAAGTGCCTCGGTACGCAGTCTGACCGGAGCACTTTAATCTGGTACCACGGGCGGTCAGGAGCCCCTGATAATACCAGCACTTGTGCTGTTGTATCAGCCTGACCAATTGGGAACGGCCCTTCGGGGAGTTTCGTGGTGGCTGTGGTTTACTGCCTAAATCGCAGGTAGAGTTTCGACTTGCGTGGTGTTGCGTATCAGCACCGGGTGCTACGACCCAAAGAGTAGCAGAGGTTTAAGATGGTCCTCACCCCCGTACCAAGGGGGAGAACATGTCCACACAACATGTTCTCAAATTGGTACAATCAGAGAGCTGAAGGGCGCTGGTCGTCGCTCAAATACGTACCCCAGTGTGATGGCACCCCGTGGTTAAAGCCTCATGGCGTAGAATCACGTAAAACTCACGACATCTGCCCATTTCTGAAGTATTCGAAACTGAAATAGGAATTTACTCCTCGAAATCCCTTATTTAGCTGCAATTAAACAAACATTCAATTATTTACCAACATTACTTAGAATTTGGGAAAACTCTCATCCAAATACACTCGCTTCGCCACCCCCACCCACAACTACCCTTCCCCAATCACCACCAGCCATTTTTGTTTACCAAAGAACCAGCCAGATTTCATCGTTTAACCTTAGGCGCTTCAAGATACCAGAACTCGTACTGGCAGGTATTACACAGAGCTTGTTTGGAGTAGTGTTCTCGTTTTTTTTTCTTGTGCAGTTCAGGGTAGAGCCTACCCGGCACTCACTCGTAGCCGTGCTAAGTAGTAGGCTACATTTTTGCGCATTTCTTATCGTTTAAATTAAATTTACACATAACATAAATAAATAAATAAATAAGGAAAATTGGCATGTTATGTATTCACATACGGACGGATACGACAAAGGTGGTGTACAATGTTTACGGTGAATACGTTGTACGTAACGTACATTCCCTCCCACTCGTGCGTCTCATACACACAAGAAGTACTTCTATGGATACGTGCTAACCTATGGATACGGATATTATGCCGTTACGGGCTCGTATTCGTATGGAAATTAGTGTTATTTGTCGCTTTCTTTTCGACATTCTTTCGACATTCGATTGTCGCCGACTTGCTACTCAATTATAAACGAGTCATTTTTCTTGGCTTTGGCAAAAGAACAAAATGTTTCTTTGCTTATGAAAAATAAAACAATTGCGAATATGAATTTGCATATTATTTTTGCAATCAGCTTGAATTTTGTGGCATGGCCGGCCTTTCGGCAAAGGAGTGTGATGTAGTCATCCATTGCGCTGCGAAGGTTGTCTTCGTTAATCAAAGTGATGAATATTGTGACGCATGTTACGCCTGCGCAATGTTGCTCAATGACACTAGTTGACAAACATTTTATCGATCATTTTCTGTTGTATTTTGGATTTTAGAACTCGAAAACGATATTATAATTATTTTTATAGATATTTTTTTGATTGTTTACTGAAATTTAAAATTTTGTTGAAGTTAACTTTTATATCGTCACCAGAAATGCAATCACTTTTGATAATTTTACAAGAGAATCAAAAAATTAATAATATGAAAACCATTGCGGTTACCATAGCGATTTTTCTGGATACTTTCAAACACACAAAAATTTAATTACATTAGAATGTAGATCGCGTTCCATCATTGCGCCGAAAAAAGGGACTTGGTTTTTCGGGCTGTTTACATTTTTCTTATAAAGTCGGCATTTTTGGCAAAACAACACTAAAATTTGGTGAGGCTGTGCATTTTTGTGTACTGCACTATTGTCAATCAAAAACTCAAATTTATGGAATTGTATATATATCAAAAATTGAACTGACTACTGCCCTTGACCTTTTTGCATCTATATTTTATAGAATGCAAATTTATTTACATATGACATGGCGACATATATTACTTGGTTGTCCTCTACCTTTACAATGATTTCTTTTTCAGAAGGCAACATCCCGATCTCAGATCTCTTTAAGATTGTAATTCTCCCAAACGAACGAGAACTACAACGAACTTTTCGAAAATCAGTCAAAATGAAACGCACCAAGTAACAAAGCACGCATTGCCATCTTACAAGCAACGCATTGAGTTGCATATGTAATTGTGTGTGTACTCTGCATACCAACAAATCTAATTTTGAAAGTCGAATCCTGAATATGTTCTTTGCTCATCTTACAATTTCTTTAACGGCCCTGTTGATCTTGTAATATGCGAACTTTTTATTTTTGTTTATAATTACTGAATAATCATTAGCACTCATTTTGACTTCTACTGGTAAAATAATTTTTAACGTACGTTATTGTGTAGTGTAAGGCAATACAATGTAAATGAGGACGGTGTTAATGACCCAATGCGGCAAACTAAAAGTATTTGTGGCTATAAACCCCATTTTCCATTTACAAACAATTTGGATGCTTGTTCTCTGTCTCGATTTGTATTGTTCTTCTCGCGCATAAGGTATCACACCTATGTGAAGACCCTTTACTCACAAAATTTAGTATGTATGTCATATTTATACTAAGTATTACATAAGCTCAGCTTCAATGTTTACCTTTTTGCTTTCGGCTCGTGTTTCTGTGGCAGATTTCCTTTGCTTTGATGTACGTATTTCCTTAAAATGAAACCTCAGCACAATTCTTGAGTGTCGTTATTTTGGGTATGGTTTTTGGCTTTGTTGTTGCTGTTGCTGGTTGGTATCTCACTG
Organism: Polietes domitor; assembly: GCA_947397865.1. Lineage (NCBI taxonomy): Eukaryota > Metazoa > Arthropoda > Insecta > Diptera > Muscidae > Polietes > Polietes domitor. The sequence continues at coordinate 118,851,894 of OX377618.1, read as the reverse complement.
ATTATAATACTTACTCCCTTGGCGTTGGGGAGATGAAGAGTAGAGACGAAGGTGTCAAAAGAACACAATTATTTTTTCTTTTAATTTTCGTTTTATTTTTTATTTATTTTTTCAACAAAATAAGTTTGCTTTGCTAAATTCGTTCGTTTCGGTATTGTATGGTTTGGTTTGGTATGGTATGATCTTTGTATTCTGAACGAATTTCGTTGTAGTTGTTGTACTTTTTATCGCATTAACTTTTTGTCAAAGACACTCATGTTGTTTTTGTTTTACTCGGAAGTTTTACACCTTAGTATGTATGTAAGTATGTAATTTACAAATTCTCGGTTTTAATGCTTTGTTTTTTATAAATATTTTTCATTCATTGAATACTTGGTCGAGATTTGTTTCACTTGATTTCGTATAAATTTCTTTAAGATTTTCGTATTTCGATTTCTGACATTCCTGTGATTTTCTTATTATTTGCTTCTCCTCTTCCTCCTCCTTCTTCTTCTTATTCTTGTGGGCACCTTTTTTGATCCCGGCTTAATGACTAAAACACAATAAGAACAATCACGTTTTGGTTCGTTTGCCAACCAACCGTGCTTACGTACTAGACACTTTAAATACCGATCGTTAACTGGCCCCAAACACACTTAGTCGAGATTGTCTGGGCCACAGGCGGAGTATGCACTGTGTAGCTGTGTAGAGTTTGAGCTGTTGATCGCGAGTGGAGACTCTCTTTCTCGATTTCGTCGATGCGAGCGACGTAAGTACACAGGTAACTTGTGTAAAAAAACACGTAATTTAATGGCTCTCTGCGAATAACAAACAAAACGAACGACCAAACAATCTTAAAGATACCTGTTGATACGAGACGACGAACATAGATACACAGACACACTCACACTCACTCATATCTCTCATGGATGTACGTGGGCTGTGTGGCAAGTGTTTGTAGAGTTGAACACACAATTCTGTGGAATTTAAAAAATGCAACTGCAGTGATCAGTAGTTGGAGGATTGTCATTTCGGTAGCATGACCTTGGATTAGCGTTATCGGACCCTTTAATTATTAACTAATTTCTAGTTCGCAATGATGGGATAAAGCACAGCGGATTAAGCACAGTGGGACTCCGGCTCTCTATATAATTTAAGCGATGCTCCCGAAGTAATTAAACTTATGTCTATTAGAATGGGTCACGAAAATAAATTGCAGCGTTCACCCCCCGGAAATGAAGATTGGATTATTTAATGATGATCTACAAAATATTTCGTCACTGGGTTAAGTCATCTGTGAGCTAAACGCTCCTGAAAACACCTCTAAAAACCATGTTTTTCCCGAGTAATTTTTTATGTTTTTTTTTTGAATTAATAGAACCTTGGAAGCACTTTAAATAAAAAAATGTATTATTGTCTTAGAATAATCATTGGCAGAATTATTGAGCGTTTATATTGATTTTTTGTGGTTTTTCAAGGTGACAGCTAAAAGCTCATATTTCATGGAAACATTTTGTAAGAGATGTAATGAAAAATAAATGGGAAGAATCAAGACCTTTCGAATGATGCCTAAATGATGAATAACGGACGAAAAATGACGTCATTGACTCCATTTTTGTGAAATATTTTAATGCAGGCGATGGTTTTCACAGCCAAAATGTTCACACACTTTTTACAAAAATGATCGCTGCTGCGTCAATTTCATTCCGATATTCATCATTTAGGCATCATTTGAAAGGTCTTGACTGAGGTATTTATTTTTATAAAACCACCAAATACGAAAAAGTTTTCAGTAGTCACTGTGAAAATCCACAAAAATACTATAAACGTCCAATAATTCGACCAATAAGTTACCCTAAGACAAGAGTCAAAATTTATATTTGAAGTTCTTTTATTTCAGAAAAAATTGAGAAAAAATGTAACACAAAAAAATTATAGCGGAAAAACATGATTTTTAGGGTAATTTTCAGGAGCGTATAGCTCACAGATAGCTTGATCTAGGAACGAAATATTTTGCAAATCATCATTAAACAATCCAATCTTTATTTTCGTGGGGAGACTGCAACTAGTTTTTCCGTTTGTATGGATCAATGTTAAATAAATATTTCCAAACAAATTATATATACAATTTTACTTCTTACTTCCGTCACGTCTTGCGACGCCACCATTCAAGAGTACAAATGGAAGAGCTTCGTAACTGGAGAAAATGATCCCCAACTTCAGATTTAGATATAGCCCCCATACGAATTTCACTCCCGATTTGACACTTTTCACTCTAGATACCACATTTTAACAGATTTTCTTCAAAAATTGCAAAACATATTATATTTCAATTAGAAACACCTACATATGTTGTCAGATTGGTTTATATTTATTGGTTTATTTTATATATAGTTCCCATACAAATTTCGCTCCTGGCTTAACTTTTTTCGCCCTAGAAACCCAAGAGTTATTGTTGAGAAGCCTCTCCATCATCATCGTGTAACTGTTTGGTGCGGTTTTTGGTCCGGCGTTGTCATTGGACCTTACTTTTTCGAAAATGAGTTTGGATCAACATTGACGGTGAATGTATTGCGCTATCGGGAGATGCTTAATAATTTTTTATTGTCGGATTTGGATGGTATTGATCTGAACAACGTATCGTGATCTGAACAACGTATACTTTCAACAAGACGTCGCTACGTGCCACACAAGCAAGGGGAAAGTTTCCGGACCGTGTTATCTCTCGAAGAGGTGATCACAATTGGCCACCGAGATCTTGTGATTTAACACCTTGCGACTTCTTCCACTTTGCCACTTCAGCCACTTTGCGAATTGGTTATGGAAATTTTCATGAAAAGGATATGGTCCTGTAAGCGTGGTCATGGTGGCCATTTGGCTGATATTGTTTTTCATTATTAACGGCATAACTTCCTGTTTATTATGAAACTAGCAGTACCCGCTGCTTCGCGCGCGAAAAAGCCAGGTATTTGTTATTAGTTTTATCCATCTCTGTTTTAGGATAGTATTTATTTGATTTTCTTTTATACATTCATATACAGTCAAAGGAATGTGCTTTTCAATGTGCACTGTTTTAGCTGAACTCCCTTCGTATATACATTTTTTATCATTTTCTATCCCGTTTTTAACAAAAAATTACAACCGCAGAGCCTTTTATTAGAAAAAATCCATTTTGATGGCGCTTCTACTTGGTCTGAGATATTTACATAATAAATTTCATAATTCTAGCTGTAATCCTAAAGTTGGTACCATTTTTATACCTTTTTATCACGCTCTCCCCTTAAAAGTACAAATTTCGAAAAATCAATTTATGTTGCAAGTCCACGTTGTCAGAGGAATTTACGCACCAAATTTCAAGACTATAGCAGTAGTATTTTAGTTGGAACTATTTTTATTCCTTTTTGTCCCGCTCACACATTATAGGTATACATTTGGATTTGCGCTTCTAAGTTGTCAGAGGAATTGACACACCAAATTTCACGACTATAGCTGCAATACTTAAATTAGTGTCATTATTATTCCATTTTGTCCTTCCTTTTTTCCATACAAGTATTCATTACTCTTAAAAGTACAAATTTCGAAAAAATCAATTTTACTGCGCTTCTACATCGTCAGAAGAACTTACATATCAAATTTCAAGATTCTAGCTGCAATAATTTAGTTGGTACCATTTTTATACGTTTTTGTCCCGCTCACCTAGTACAAATTTCGAAAGATCCAATTTTACGGCGCTTTTACATGGTCAGAAGAACTTACACATCAAATTTCAAGATTCTAGCTGCAATACTTTAGTTGGTACCATTTTTATCCCTTTTTGTCCCGCGCAACCATTAACAGTACAAAATGCATTTATATTGCGCTTCTATGTGGTGAGAGGAATTTACATACCACATTTCACGATTCTAGCTACAGTACTTTAGTTGGTACCATTTTTTGTCCCGCTCACCCCTTATAAATACAACTTTTGAAAAATCAATTTATATTGCAAGTCTACATTGTCACGATTCTTGCTGCAATTCTTAAATTGGTACCATTTTTATCCCTTTTCGTCTCTTTCTTCCCTTAAAAGTACAAATTCCGAAAAATCCCTATTTGTAGCTCGTCTGCATGGCCATTGCAAGGAACACACCGAATTTCATGTTTCTAGCTACTGCCGTTTAGTCAGGACGAAGGTTCGATGTTTATCCCTTTTTGTCCCATTTTACCCCCTAAAAGTACGAATTTCGTAAAACCCTTTCTTAGTCGACGTCTACGTCATGTTTGGGAACTACCCTGAAAATTGCATGGCCCTGGCTTCAGCCGTTGGGTCTGGGCGCTGGGGGCTGGCAAATGATAAGTCGGTCAGTAACGCAACTCTTTTATATATATAGATAATTATCCGATCATTTATCTCAAAAAATGAAATTTTTCTTTAAATACCAAAATAACACCTCTTGTTGGAAAACCCTGTATTTTCTTCAAAATTTCCACAACACGTTATACTTTAGCTAGGTGCTTCTAACGGTGAAAGTAGGTCACTTCGTTCCATATTTAGATATAGTTTCCATACAAGTATTCATTACGATTTGACAAAGTGGGTCAGGTCACATCGGTCTATGATTAGGACACATACAAAAATCCTCCCCGATTACACTTTTTTAGCGAATTGAATTGTATTCGGATAGAAAGTGGAGGGTATCATATAGTCGGCCCCACCCGACTTTAGCCTTTTCTTAGTTGTTTTTATTATTTCCGATTTTAAAATACAAGGGTTGTTTTCAAACGAAACTACGAACTCAAATTCCCTACTATGAAGTAGTGGAAAATGAGACTGAGATATAAACGGACGGCTTTCAAATGGATGGCGGAGCTGGTCCGGATTGTTGCAACGCCTTTCAAGTGTAAGTCTTTCTTTTTAGGCGGAACCGATCGCATAGAAATATTTGTAGAGAAATCAAGATGTATCTAATATTTAACCACATAATCTAGAAAGTGCATTGAGAACCCGTCTAGACTGAGCTGTAAGTCCGAAGTCATTCCTATATGGATCATTGGGTCTTTTATGGGAACGAGCAAGCAACGGATGGATTGGATCAACTATGAGTACCCTCTCAATAAATGTTATGTCATTTTACCAGAAAGATAAGAAATCAATCACAAACGTAATATATAAAAATAATAAAACTGGGTGCTCATTATGTAATTTCCGAATTATCGTGTCGTGTTAACGATATGTATAATAGTATTTTTGACATAATTCCATACAAACAAAAACAATTTCAAACGTTCAAATTCAAAATTTTGTTTTCAAACGTGATAATGAACGATACTTGGGACGACAGAAAATAAATATCGTTCATTATTACGAATCACAACAAATTTTGTCAAAAAATCTATTACACATATCGTCAAAACGACACGATAATTCGAAAGTTTTATATGTAATTACCCCCCTGATTAAAAAATTATTGGATCATTTATTACTTTAATTGGATTTATTTTTTCCAATATTGTATAGACATATTCCAGTACGCATACATACACACGTACCTATGTGTGTATACATATTATACATGCACACGTTATGTATTCAAATATTGAAAACACTCCTTTATAAATAATAAATTTCTTTTCTGCAACATCTTTAAGCATCGAAGCTGTGAACACACATTTTATGGCGGCTATTCATAAGTATATTCAATCTAAATTCAATTCAGATCTTCTAATTAATGTAGCTCCATTGTAACAAAGTTTTTTGCGGTCAGTTTTATTAATAAAAACAAATAATGTCAAATTCCCTCTTAATAAATGAACCATTAATTGAACCAACACTTCTTTACCTCAAATATTTTAGAGTCATTTCAATAATTCATTTATTTAAATAACTCGATACAAACTCGATCAACAATCTGTTTAATTGAATTCAAAATTTACTTAATTAAATATTTTCCAACATTCGGGCTACAATTTTCATAATTGGATATACATTATTCGTAATAGCACCAAAACTGAAAAAAGTTTATCAAATATTTTGATTTTTAATTGAAATCGAATTTAAATATTTTTCTTTGTACTCAGCATTGTTGTGTTGTATCTCATCACTCTCAGATAACATACGGAAGTTATAAGAAATTAAATTTTACTTAGGGCAGGGTAATTTGTATGGAAGTTCTAAAAGGTTCCCGGCATGATCAAATATCAAGTCATAGTAGATTCAATGTTCCAGTATAATAGTTATGAACGATTCTATTTTACCTAGGATAGAGACAATTGTGTGGGAGATACAAGAAAGTGATTATAGAAACATTTTCAAATATCAAATTGTAAATTATTTTGACTACCGATATGGATGTTATACCTGTTACCAGAAGTATGGCTGAGTCCGAATATCCATGTGGTAGTTACATTGGTTTTAATTTAACATTGGACTATGGGCTATTTGTGTGGGAGGTATCAGAAGGGTCGTGACAATTTCGCCCATTTTCGATCTTCGAACTATGTTTGGGAAAATATTACCATGTGCAAAGTTTGAATTGATTCCTTAATTCCTTTCGAGAATTATCGTGTACACCAGTCAGCCAGACAGACGGACGGACATGGCTCAACCAGCTTTAAAAGTCGTGAAAAGGATTTGGTCCTCATGCTCTGTAGAGTGAGGTTATAAAAATATGGCATATTTCAAAGGTGCAGGCAACTTTGTTGTTTCAAAATCTTGTGTTGAGCCAAGGCAGCATTTTTTCGTGAAAATAACTTTAGTTAAATAAATGGACAGGGCCCTTGACTTTGCTAATAATACAAATATTTTATACTTTTCAGACCAAAATATTAATAAAATAAAATGGACATGGTTGTCATTGCCCTACGTTGAAATACTGCAAACTAATGGCGTTGTTCTTTCTGGAAAATGCTGCACCTTTAGAGGAAAACGTTGCTTCTTCTCTATCAAAAATTTGCTTTCTTAAGAACGATCAAAAAAGAACAAGAGAAGGCAACAGTTCAACATATAATTCCCTCTTCTTCTTGCTTGGACGGTGACAAACGCTTATCGAACAGCCTACGTACAGTACACCTAAACTCATTGCTCTCCACTCCCATGCAGTACCCTTTACACTCGTGATTCCTTTTGTGGTTCGTCCGTTCGTTTGCTGCTTCACCACCATGTCAATGGGTATGTTATGAGTGTTGTGTGAGTTTGGGCCATTAAAATCACAACAACAGCAACAACATACAACACCATGATCTCCGTCAGTCTTTCGGTTTGACGGCCTCTATTAATTTAAACTGATTCTTGAACTCATTTTCAATTCGAATGCACTCTCCACAAGGAAATAGAAAGAAGAAATCGAGACTCAAACACGCAACTCTACTATTCTCAAGACAATGAAATGCCAAGGAAATGCACATCCATTCCACTTTTCATGGAATTCTCAGGCATGGAAATGGGAATAATAACATGTACCAGCATCAGCAGCAGCACGAGTATCCGAATATCCGTAGAGATGCACATACAACCACACACACATACTTATGTACAAATATCTAGATTTGAACGCATGTATCTCACATTCGTAGAAATTGTGCGATGCAGTTCTCCTCTGACTTTCTAGTGTCTTTCGTTATTTCTATTTTGATTATTATCTTCGCAGCATTCGTCGATTGATTCGGTCCTTAAAACCGGTATTGAGAAACGTGTTTTGTTGCTGCTATCATTCAGTCTGTTGGGGCTATGTCGCCTTGACCATTGAACAACATACAGTGGCCGAAATAAATTTAGGTCCACAATAACATACTTCAAAATTGAGAATTTATTTTACAGTTCCCGATGGATTGCTAAGTTGTACCACCGCACGAATCCGAAATTACAATAGTTGTCAAAGGTTAATACAGTGAAATCGCGGTAATAGGAATTAATAAACACCACAAGAAAATAGTAGAAGCATTATGTTGATCGCTATGAAATGACAGATAGATTATGACAGATAGAAAAATGGAAGTACGTTTGAATGAAAAACCGTCTTCTACATCGCTTTTTATCTCCATAATTTATTATGGCATCGACTGAAAGAATATCCGTAAAAGTTGTGCGAACATTTGAACCGATTTTGTTTCTTTAAAATGCGAGAATATCCTGTGTGTGACCACTTAATACTTAATTGTATCTTATATGGGCATCTGCCATCCCAAAAAAGGTCAACCAAAAAATGAAATCACACCACACTAATTGTTTTTATCTTTATTTTTACCTTATTTCGACAAATTGTTTTATTATGAAACTTGAAGTTAACTCGTTCTCTTTTATTTCTATACACTCCACGAGAGTATTATGTCTTTGTGCATTTGTTTGTAACACCCAAAAGGGATCGACTTAGAATCACTTTCTGAGTCGATTTAACAATGCCCGTCTGTCTGTCCATTTATTGTTGTAATCAAATTACAGTGCGATCTTAACAAAAATTGGCACAAGTAAGTTTTGTGGATCAAGGACGAACGCTATTTAATTTGAGGCAAATCGGTTCAGATTTAGATATAGCCCTCATACAAATGTCGCTCCCGATTTGACTTTTTCGACCCTATTAAGCACATATAGCACCCGATTTTCTTCAAATTTGGCACAACATCTTACAATTCTGTGTTGAAAGTGGGTAAGATCGGTTCAGATTTAGATATAGCCACAATACAAACGTTGCTCTGAAATGTTTAACCGATTTTGACTAAACTTTACATATTATATTTCACCTATAAACATACATGGTGAATGCGGGTCACATCGTTCCAGGTTTCAATATACCCCCATGCAAATGTCCTTTCCGATTTAAAATTTTTTGTCAAACACATACATTTACAAGATACAAAAATCCTTCCCGATTTCACTTTTTTATTGAACTGAATTGTAATGTAATCATATAGTCGGCTCCGTCCGACTTTAGCCTTTCCTTTCTTGTTATAAAAGTTGAAGTGTTATAACGAAAATTAATACTTTTTTACTGCGCGTGGAAATATTTGTAGCGTCCGTATTCCTGCTGTACCTAATTAAAATTCTAAGAGATAATTCTCATATTTCATAAATCTACGAACAAAATATATCCTCTGACCTTCATTTACATGTATATATGGAAAAACAAAGTTCTCAAAAAATCGCTGCACTTTGTATATTTCTATAAGAGCTTCAAAAGTACTTCTGTTTTTTGTAGTGTCCGTTTCAATGTAAAATTGTTTATAATCTTGTACTAATTTAGTACAAATCCTGACGATATATTTTTAAAATGTATTACTCATTAAGCGCTTTAGAACACTAAAAAGTGTTCAGTTTCGAATTTTCGAACCCTATTTGTGAGGATTGAAAAAAAGTTCATGAGCTAAAAATGGGGGTGATTATGCTTGTCAAAATGGGCGCTCATCGGGGTCAAAAGCCTCAAAACTGTCTAGGAGTTGCCCTCAGAGGGGTTAAATGTGGGCGATTTTACTAGAAATGTGACCCTTTTTTTTGACAAAATTTCATAATAAATTTATGATTTAAAAAACACCGATAAACATTTGTAATGTTTATACTTTTCATAATACATGTTTTTGATTATATTTCAAAAAAATAATAGCAACAATAGGTCTGATCATTTCCTTTTCCGGATATAGACTGGTGTCGAAACTGGATTTCCATCAAAATGTCACGCCCGTTACAATTTAAATATTCTATAATTCCTATATTCAAAAAGAGATGTCGGCCACGTATACTTTAGAAGAAAGTGTATGAACTAATCCTTTGATTAGCAAAAACGAATAAAGGTATGTAATGGAAGAACATTTCCGAATTCAAGGAAATAAGTAAAACCTCCAGATAAGGTCTCACCCGTGACGCTCTAGTTTGTTGTATATCTCCAATATTTAAAACCGTAAGACATATGTATAATTGCAATAATATTCAGATTAATCTGACGTTTTCAATTGTCAGTATAGTAAAAATCTCAGTCAATGAATATGGGAGAAACATATTTAAGCAAAAGTGTCACACCCGTTCCAATGGAATCATCCAAGTATGGCCGACCCCCATTAATTTTCCCTCCCCTACATTTTTTCGAACACATATACCCCGTATCTGCACTCGTAAAGGGGGTTCCCATACAAAAATTATTTTGTTTATAGAACTGTAGAACTCTAGAGGGGAGAACTGTAGAACTGACCACCATTAATTTTCCATCCTCAACATTTTCCCCAAACATACCTATCCCCTATCGCGACTCCTTAAGGGAAAATGTTGATAGCCTTCCTATAATGTTGGACTTCAACATCTTATAATGCATACAAAAGCAAAACTTTTATAACATTTTATCTCAAATCTCTAGGGGAGTCAAATGTATCAGGGCACAGAACATTGTTATAGTCATCTATTAATGCAACGGCCATTGCAAATTTTTATATGAAGTATCCCAAAAATATTTTAGAAAATAAATATTTAAAAATATTTTAGAAAATAAATAAATAAGAAAATTACACTGCGCTATTCTTATCTTTATTTTTCATCCACTTTCTATACATGGAGTCATATGAGTAAATCCGAAAATACCAAATTTTAAAATTGTCAAAATGACATATATTTGTTTATGAAATGATTGGCAATCTATTTTTATCTCCGAAATATATAAATCATAAGCCTTTTTAATGATCGACACCTAGCTCGTATTTTTAATTATTTTGCCATTATCATTTATTAGAAATTATAATCTATTTAATTGTTTACAATGCAAGAAATAACAATATTTTCAAAAGTGTGTTGAATTAAGGTAATATTTTTGATTTATTTATACTTAAACGAGACATAAATAATTATAAAAATATTAATTGACTAGGCAATTTTTATTCAAGCACAATTTGTAAAACAGCCATAGTTTGATCAGATCTCTAATTTAAGAACTTTTATTTTTGACATTTATAAAAAATGTACCCTTACAATGATATTTCTCATTTTATGCACACCGAAATTGTCTTTAGTGTTAGTTTAAAAGTGGTCACACCATATCCACTAATATGATGTGTGGCGATGCAAACAAACATTTTTTTATTTATAATGTCAATTTTAGTTGATTCAGATAATTTGAATAACATATAAAATGAAATTATTTGAAAAGTAAAAAATAATTTTAATATAAAGTTTCTAGACGAATAGATTATATTTTTTAAAAAGTTTTTTGAAACAAAATATTTTTGTTTTCTTTCATTTTTGGTAAGGAAACATTACTTTTGCGAAAAAATAAATAAAAACTTTGTGTGTTCAATTTTTTAAATTTTGAGAAGAATGAAAGTGGTCTAAGTCAGTGCACCCTCTGAAAGTAGTGGTTCCATTAGAGATACCAACGTTGTCGATTGTTTTTTTTTATAAAAGTTCAATATAGCAGTAGGATATTTTAAGAAAAAAATGTTGTGCTTCGGTGGAAAAATATTTTTCAATTGACTCAAACATAAACCATTGCATATCTCAGAATGGATAAAGTGTGACTTAGACCACTATCATTCTAACTGGCACATATACAATTTCTATTAACACAAAAAATAAATTTGTAAAAATTACAAAATTTTGGAAAACAAGTATTGTAAAGTTCGAATACACAAAGTTCGATTAATCTATACTTCCGTACGCCAAACATTTCCCAATTCGTGCTTCGCACTGACCACATCTTAATTAGGACTTTTTTAACATTGCCAAGACATACAAGGAAATATTATAAAGTATCTGTTAATGACCTCGAATACTTTGCTGATTTTATTTATTGATTTTTTTAATATTAATTATTGTACAACATGCAATCAACTTGTGTATTTTTTTTATTTTATTATATTTATTCACCACATTATTCTCTGCGTGTGCAAGTATCTACTGTGTCCTGTTCCTCAGCCAACGCTTCCATTGTTTGGCTGCACTTCATCCTTGATAAACATATGAAAAATTAATAATGACTACTTTTACTTGTAATTAAATGAATTTTTTAATTAAATTTTCCTTTCATTGTTTTAACATGAGATGATGTTCATTTGTTATCAAGCACGAGTGAGAACTTTTACATTATGGACGGATGCTGCCGTCCCCGGCACCAGTATCACTTCCATGTGTCTTTGCACAATTTCACCACGGACTCCTTATTCCGCAGTGCTTTCGCTTGTGTGGTAGATGCACTCACTCAAGTATCCCATCGGTTAATGCAATTGTTTGCCATCCTCTGCTCATTGTGGTTATTTAATTGGGATTCGCGTGTGTGTATGTGTGCGTCTGTTTGTATCATAAAACTATTAAAAAGCTTCACTGAAACTTTTTTCTCCTTTATTGTTGCCTCGACATTCACGGACAGCGAAGGTACACATTTCATGTTGAAAATCGTAATTTACTTCTCCGTCTATCTGCTGGACAGTACTATGCCAAAATATTGCAACCAATTTTGATTCGCTGCAATATTTCCAAGAATGGTGTATTTTGGAAGGCTTTCAGCCATTCACATCTGAATGCCCAAAAATGTTAGTTACTGCACTGAATGATCTTCATAATATTTATGATTTTGTCATAACATCAGAAACAAGTAAGGAAAGGCTAAAGTCGGGCTGGGCCGACTATATAATACCCTACACCACTCCCTGCGTATGTACCTCGCTTTAATTACTAAACCCATTTATTTCATGGTAGCAATTTTATGTAGTTCATATAAATTATACAGTTACTATAAATTCATCTTTAGTCATATTTAACGAATATGGATAATAATATGGTAATTGATCCAATTATCCGACAGACAAATACAAATTATACAGTAGTAATAGGATGAATCGGACCGACATTTCAAAAGGGGGCCTATAACTACATTTTGGGCCTGGTCCAAAACATGGGCCTATATATTTCTCATTCTCGATAGGTATTCCTGGTTGAAAAATACCATGGTCTGCAAAATTTGATGAAGATCCGATGTAAGATGTAGTTTCTAGAGCTGTAATAGATCAGAATGGGACCCCATTTGGGTTATACCAAAGTATGGACATATTGGCATCTCATTACAATTCAATTTGGTAAAAAAGTGAAATCGGGAAGGATTTTTGCATCCTGTAAATGTATGTGTTTGACAAAAAATGTTAAATGGGAAAGGACATTTGTATGGGGGTATATTGAAACCTGGAACGATGTGACCCGCTTTCACCATGTATGTTATTGGTGAAATATAATATATAAAGTTTGGCCAAAATCGGTTAAACATTCGGGAGCAAAGGGCGATATCGAAATCTGAACCGATCTTACCCACTTTCACCATAGGTTGGATTATAAAATGTTGTGCCAATTTTAAAGAAAAAACGGGTACAATATGTGAATTTTAGAGCGGAAAACGTCAAATCGGGAGCGACATTTGTATGTGGGCTATATCTAAATCTGTACCGATCATACCCATTTTCAGCTTAGGTGTTTCTAGTTAGATTATAAGATGTTGTGCCAAATTTAAAGAAAATCGGGTGCAAGATGTGGTTTCTAGAGCGGAGGGACTGACATTTGTTTGGGTCTATATCTAAATCTGAACCGATCTTACCCAGTTTCAGCATAGGTGTTTCTAGTTCGATTATAAAATGTTGTGCCAAATTTAAAGAAAATCGGGTATAATATGTGGTTTCTAAAGCGGAAAAAGTGAAATCGGGAGCGACATTTGTATTGGGGCTATATCTAAATCTGAACCGATCTTACCCAATTTTTGCATGCGTGTTTCTAGTTGGATTATAAGATGTTCTGCAAAATTTAAAGAAAATCGGGTACAATATATCTTTTCTAGAGCGGAAAATGTCAAATCGGGAGCGACATTTGTATGGGGGCTATATCTAAATCTGAACCGATCTTACCCAATTTTTGCACAAGTGTTTCTAGTTCGATTATAAGATGTTCTGCAAAATTTAAAGAAAATCGGGTACAATATGTCGTTTCTAGAGCGGAAAATGTCAAATCGGGAGTGACATTTGTATGGGGGATATATCTAAACCTGAACCGATCTTACCCAATTTTTGCATACGTATTTTTAGTTTGATTATAAGATGTTCTGCCAAATTTAAAGAAAATCGGGTACAATATGTCGTTTCTAGAGCGGAAAATGTCAAATCGGGAGCGACATTTGTATGGGGACTATATCTAAATCTGAACCGATCTTACCCAATTTTTGCACAAGTGTTTCTAGTTCGATTATAAGATGTTCTGCAAAATTTAAAGAAAATCGGGTACAATATGTCGTTTCTAGAGCGGAAAATGTCAAATCGGGAGCGACATTTGTATGGGGGCTATATCTAAATCTGAACCGATCTTACCCAATTTTTGCATAGGTATTTCTAGTTGGATTATAAGATGTTGTGCCAATTTTAAAGAAAATCGGGTACAATATGTGGTTTCTAAAGCGGAAAAAGTGAAATAGGGAGCGACATTTGTATGGGAGCTATATCTAAATCTGAACCGATTTCCTCCATATTCAATACCGATGGTCCTTGGTAAGAAAAAATAACTTCTGCCAAGTTTCATGACAATCGGACAACAATTGCGACCTGTAGAGTGCGAACAAGCTTAGATGGACAGCAGACGGACGGACGGACAGACATCGTTAAATCGACTCAGCTGGTGATTCTAAGCCGATCGGTATACTTAAAGGTGGGTCTAGCTCGATTATTTCTTGGTGTTACAAACATTTGGCGCGAAACTAACTTATAATACCCTAGACCACGAAGTGGTGTAGGGTATAAAAATGGCACATAATTTCTGAAAAATTTTTAGAAACTATGCAAGCAATAAACTTTTGCAATATTAGTTATTTATATATTCATAAATTACTTTATGATCATTTTCATATTTGTTTATAATGAAACTACATTATTTTTATGAAAACCTTTCATGAATATTAATTAATACTGAATTTTCCATCATAAAAATGTAAAAATACAAGTTTCGATGCACCCCATCATTGTGAGAACCTTTGCATGATTACATATAATATGTACATTTGTTTGAAGATGACTATTCTAATATAAAGGGTGATTTTTTAAAAGCTATAGGAAAGTTTTTCAAAAAAAAACATAAAATTCAGAAAAATGCATGAAATCTTTATTTGAATCGATAGTACGGTCCATATAATTTAATGTTTGAAGATTATTTCATGCAAATGTTGACCTTGACTGCGCCTCAAATGGTCCATCCGCTTAATCCAATTTTGGCATTTCCACGTTTTTGAGTAACAGAGGCCCAATTGCTGCGAACGACGACGAATCGGTAATTGATGGTAATCATTAACACTGGCCGATACAGCTGCGATATTTTCTTCAGTTCGCACTCTACGTAAGCGTGTTGGTGATTTAATGTCCAACAATGTAAATTTGGTGCGAAATTTAGTCACCATAGCCCGAATAGCCGCTTCAGTGGGTCGATTAAACTGACCATAAAATGGAAGCGCGCGATGAACTTTCTTAACAGAGCACGCATTTTGATAATAAAATTCAATAATTTGCAAGCGTTGTTTGTTTGTAAGACGATTCATGGTTAAATTATAGACCAAACTGAAGATGTTTGACAGTGAAACAAAACACAAAACGTGCGTCAGCTGTTTAAACCAGTGTTGCCAAAAAGATAATAGCTAAAAAATCACCCTTTATTATTAGTTTAATATATATATATACATAGTCAAGGACTATAACGTAATAAAAACATATTTTTCCTTTAAGTGGATCTGATCTTTAAAATTAATTAATTAAATTTAATTCAAAATTATAATAATGAACAAGGCTAAATTCGGCCGGGGCTGACTATATGATACCCTTCACATTCTACGCCATTGCAATTCAATTAGGTGAGGTGAAGATTTTGGAAAGTGTCTTATATCATAGACCGATGATATCGTCTTTCACATGCATGAACGTTTCTAGGTGAAATAAAACTTGTTATGATCAAAATCTTTTACAATATGTGTTAAAAAGTAAAATCATTTATATGAAACCTATATATAATCAAATTTTCTCTATAGATGTTTCTAATTAAAATACAAGTTGTTATGCAAAATTTGATCAAAATCGGTTAAAAAACTAAAAACTATATATTTAGAGCAGAAAAAGTCAAATGGGGAGAAATATTTATATGGGAGCTATATATAAATCTGAACCGATTCCACTCCCAGAGATGTTTCTAGTTCAAATATAAGGTGTCGTGTCAAATTTGAAGAAAATCTGTCAAAATATGTGCTTTCTAGAGCGAAAAAGTCAAATCGAGAGCGAAATTTGTATGGAATCTATATCTAAATCTGAACCGATATGACTCACTATCACCATAGATGTTTCTAGTGCAATATAATGCATTATTCCAAATTTGATCAAAATCGGTTGTCTTACGTGGTTTCTAGAGCAGAAAATGGCAAATTGGTAGCGAAAATTGTGTGGGAGCTATTTATAAATCGAAACCTTTGCACCACAGATGATATTTTAACAAAATCGGTTAAAATGTCTGGTCTCTAGAGCAGAAACAGTAAACTCAGGAGCGTACATATATGGCTGCTATATATAAATCTGAACCGATCTGGCCCACTTTTACCACAGATGTTTCTAGTTGTAATATGAGTTGTTGTACAAAATTTGAAGAAAATCAGTTAAAAGATATGGCGTTTAGAGCGGAAATAGTCAAATCAGGGAGACATTTGTATGGGTGCTACATATATGTAAGTTCTAGTTCAATTATAAGGTAATATGCCAAATTTGAAGAAAATCTGTCGAAACATAGGTTTGTATGGTGGCTATATCTAAACCTGAAACGATTTGCTTCGTCGATTTGCCCGCAAAACTTAATTTTGCCAAATTTCGAAAGAATCGGACAATAATTACGACCTGTACTTTGGTTACAAGAATAGATAGACGGACAGACAGGCGGACAGGCGGACATCGCCAAATCGACTAAGAAAGTGATTCTAAGCCGATCTGTATAATACACAATCAAATGCATAAAGACTTAATACCCTAGTGAAGGGTGTAAACATCTTAATTTATGTAAGAAATAGCGTTATTAGCAAAAAATAGCATAATTTTCCTACTGTTTTACTGCGCTCATTCGTTAAGTCGACAGCATCTAATCTGCCGGTAATACTGTGGTGGTGGGTATACAAACTTCGGCCCGGCCGAACTTCGTTCTTTTACTTGCACTTATGTTATGAACATAACAACCAAGTTGTGTCGCCTTCCCCCGAGAGCAGCATGCTGATAGTTTGCATCAAAATCTGAAATTCATATTTTTAAAGATTCTCATATTTTTGTTTTTCCATTTAATTATGGATCACCCTAATTTACATCGTAGCCCTAAATTCATATATGTCATTCGCTTCAAGTGAACATTGTGATCAGTCGATGGTGTGTCGGACGTCATTGTATTCTCGTTCTTGATTGTAGTGAAATATCTTCCTAAGATTTATTTAAAGTTTTGTATATGCAAAAAACACGCTTTCAATTACTGTAATGATGTCCATAACACACGCTGAGTGTGATTACAGTAGTGGCGAACATGTGGTTTAATGGATTGCCCTCCCTTGTAGGAAACGGATATTAAAAATCACTATTGGTTATAAAATTTTAATTGAACCGGAAGTACGACATACGACGTAATCACTCACAGCGTGTCAGTTGTCGTGCTACGCCAGTACAACCATCGAAGTAACTGCGGACACGTGTCTGTGTGTTTGCAAAGGGTGGAAGGTGGATCGATGAGATTTCACCAACATCAACGATGGTCTATTCGGATACATTGGTAAACTTAATTTACGTCAATTAATGATGTTAATGGCGATGGAGAAGCCGAGGCTATTTCGATGGAAAACCATTGAAGTGTCGACAAGATTGTTTTCCAAATGGGCTCTGAGAAGTGCACTTCTCGGTATGCAAAGCCTCTGTACTTTGACTTCAATGAAGGACACAAATATTGCATTCTCTTGGATTATTTTTAGCAAAAGGTTAAAAGGATGTGGTGATGCATTTTGCGGTTTTGGTTGAAATCAAAAACTCTTTAAAAACACACGAAAACATCATCCTTTGAGATGATGGTTACATACATGGGATAGCTTCACTTTATTAGAAATGACTCCTCCCTCTCTGCTATGATGACGACGTAGAATTTGTGCCTGATTTCTGACGTCATGTAAATAGTAATTCCAGGCGCCTTGTTCATCTATGGACAGCTTTTCATCAGAAGAAATTGCCTTATGCCAGTCGTTGGGTTGTTGAGCTTGAGGCACAATTGCTATGCAAGGCCTTTGTACTTTGATGTCAATGAAGGACACAAATATTCCATTCACATGGATTATTTTTAGCAAAAGTTTACAAGTATGCGATGTTCTTCACAAACTGACGAAAACATCATCCTTTGAAATGATATATAACAATTGCAATATTATTGTCCAGAAGGAAGAAAAAGTAAAACACTTCTGAGAAAACACATTAGTAGAAGTGTTTTCACGTCCTCAGAAGTTGTATTTGTAAAACAAGTGGGACACGTGGGCGGTTTATTCTGAAGGCGGCATAATTCCTCCTACCAAACCAACAACATGCAAACAACCAAAGACTTTTATATACGTTTATACACTTTTCCTGGACTGTTTTAGTTTTAAAATTTAGCACATGTTCGGTTTGCAACCACTGTGCTACGTTAAAACTTCCTAAAGACGTGGTGAAACATAATCCAAGTTAATTTGTATCCATTGCTTAGTATCCCCATAGCATAATACAATTAATAAATAATATGTATGTGTGTAAGTACAAAAACATCCAAAATGACGAAAAATTGTACAAAAAATTCAAGTTTTTCCTCAAGTACGACACAATGTCAAGGCAAGCCTGCATCTCATCTGGCGAAAAGCCCATATGTCAATAAGGATGACAGATACATGTATTGACAGTTCACCAAGAAAACCTCGATAAAAATCCCACGATGAAGTCGAAAATATTCTCTCTTTTTTATAGCCTTACGTTTCACACGAACAACAAAAGAAAATTGAAATCAACTCCCACTCACACACGCAGGTAAAAATATCCGTACGACCATAAGCCACACACACACTCCATGCGAATCTACGAGGTACACCAAACGCCACTAGACCGTATAGAAATCCCTGGAATGGTCTGTTCGTTTCTTACACGCAGACAGTGCTATTTTAGTACTTTTGTACCTTTTGAATCAATTTCCCAATACTTTTCATTTCCATTTGAGCTAATTACTTTAATGCAAGAATGTTATAGTCCGAGTTCAATTGCAAATTGATAATAGGACATCGATTACTACGGCTTACACGCCAATGTATCAAATCAAACATTTGGGTCATCTGTTCATCAAACCTTTAATTGGAGGTATAACAAATAGTGTTGAAGAGATTTCAGTTCTTTGAGATTCTAAGCTGATGCAGAGTAACAATAACTTCTCGTAGTGCGATGAAGTTCGTTAATACCATGAAAAACGTTTTCTGCAAATGTTGAAGAAGGAAACATGAAATAGTTCAAAAAAAAATCGGGCCGAATCTTACGTAACCTCCACCGCAGAGTGCAGTATTACCGGCTGTCGACTTTAAATAGTAGTGCAGTAAGACCATAATGCCATCGACAAAGCTCTAGAACAAAATACAGCGCTTGCAGCCCACTGTACACTGACTGAACATAAACCAAGTTTTGACAGTGTAAATGTATTAGTGGAAGAGAAAAATCAATTTAGACGATATACACTAGAGATGCTTTATATTACTGACGTTCCCGCTGAGAAGAGACTGAACTCCAAAAGTGGCACGGATAAATGCTCTCAAATGTATCGATACATTACACTATCAGACAGTCCATACTACGACTTGAACAAGAGGTGAATATTAAAAATACTTCAAATGTCGTGCTTCTATATGTGGATTAGTTCAGCATTAACAACCACTTCAAGTTTACCTCTTAAAAAGCAAGATATGAATAAATTAGAAAAACTAAGGGGTAATCTTGAAATATTTGTTAATGCTGAACGATATTTGAAGTATTTTTAATAGATTTTCCTCTTTAATTTGACACTAACACCGTTATCATATCATAGAATAACCATTTAAAATAATTTTTAAAAAACTGTATCCTTCTGGAACTGTGTAGTTCTGTGAAAAGGCAATAGGATGAGGAAATGAAAAACTAAAAACGCCAAGTAACTCCATTTTGCCTATAGTTTCATACGTATATCATCCGATTCAAGTGTCGTACGGTGTTATCCATAAACACGGAAGAAACGAAAGCTAGTTGGTAATAAACTTTCGAACGGGATAGCCATAGTTTTTTCTAGTTCAAATTTAAATACAACTATCAATGTTTTTTGTTATTGTTTTTAAAATGTTAGAACCCCTGAAGATGACTAACGATGTTAGTCGAAATATTAGGCAACAATAAATAAAAAACCAGTAAGGAAAGGCTAAAGTCGGGCGGGGCCGACCCTATGATACACTCCACTTTCAATCCGAATACAATTCAATTCGGTGAAAAAGTGAAAACGGGAAGGTTTTTTGTATCATGTAAATGTATGTATGTGTTTTATAAAAAATGTTAAATCGGAAAGGACATTTGTATAGGGGTATATTGAAATCTGGAACGAAATAGTTGAAATATAATATGTATAGTTTGGCCAAAATCGGTTAAACATATGGGAGCAACATTTGAATTTGGGCTATATTTAAATCTGAACCGATCTTACCCACTTTCAAAATAGTTTTGTTTAGTCAGATTATAAGACGTTGTCCCAAATTTAAAGAAAATCGGGTACAATATATGGTTTTTAGAGCGCAAAATTCAAATCGGGAGCGACATTTGCATGGGGCCTATATCTAAATCTGAACCGATCTAGCGCGCTTTAGCCACAGGTGTTTCTAGTTAGATTATAGATGTTGTGCCAAATTTAAAGGAAATCGATTAGAATATGTGGCATTTAGAGCGGAAAAAGTCAAATCGGGAGCGACATTTGTATGGGGGCTATATCTAAATCTGAACCGATCATACCCACTTTCAACATAGGTGTTTCTAGTTCGATTATAAAATGTTGTGCCAAATTTAAAGAAAATCGAGTACAATATGTGGTTTCTACAGAGGAAAATGTCAAATCGGGAACGACATTTGTATGGGGGCTATATCTAAATCTGAACCGATTTGACCTATTTTCACCACAGATGTTCTTAGTTTAAATATAAGATGTTTTGCCAAATCTGAAGACAATCTGATACAATATGTGGTTTCTAGAGCGGAAAAAGTCAAATCGGGAGCGACATTTGTATGGGGGCTATATCTAAATCTGAACCGATCTGACCGATATTAACCATGGATGTTTCTAGTGGAAATATAAGATGTTTTACCAAGTCTGAAGACAATCTCATACATTATGTGGTCTCTAGAGCGGAAAAAGTCAAATCGGGAGAGAAATTTGTATGGGAGCTATATATAAATCTGAACCGATCTAACACATTTTTACCACAGGTGTTTCTAGTTACAATATAAGATGTTTTGCCAATTTTAAAGAAAATCTGTTAAAATATGTGGTATCTAGAGTGAAAAGAGTCAATTCGGGAGTGAAATTCGTATGGGGGCTATATCTAAATCTGAACCGATTTTCTTCAAATTAAATAGCGTTTGTCCTTATCCCGAAAAACATCGTTGTGCAAAGTTTCATTTGGTTCTGTCTACAATTGCGACCTGTATCGTGATTACAAGAATAGATGGACGGACGGACGGACGGACGGACAGACAGACAGACGGACATTGCTAAATCGACTCAGAAAGTGATTCTAAGACGATCGGTATAATTAACAATGGGTCTATCTCGTTTCCTTTTGGGTGTTACTAGGGTTTGGGGTCCGGGAATTCCCGAATCGTTTTTCCCGGGAATTCCCGGAAAAATTTGGACGGGAATTCCCGGGAAAAAATTTTAAATTTCCCGGGAATACGGGAAATATTAAAAAATATTTTATTGATTATTTTGAGCACTAATTTAGTTTTACTATACAATTGGGAAATTATTTTTTATATATTTAATTATATTTAATATATTTAATTATATTTTAAATTCATATATTTACATTATTGACAATAGTAATGAACATTTCTAGCTAGGGGAATACACACTTTTTATTAGGATATTTGTAGGATTTTTAATAAAGGGTGATTTTTTAAAAGCTATAGGAAAGTTTTTCAAAAAAAAAAATACACATAAAGTTTAGAAAAATGCATAAAATCTTTATTTGAATCGATAGTACGGTCCATATAATTTAATGTTTGAAGATTATTTCATGCAAATGTTGACCTTGACTGCGCCTCAAATGGTCCATCCCATTAGTCCAATTTTGACATTTCCACGTTTTTGACTAACAGAGGCCCAATTGCAGCGAACGGCGACAAATCGATAATTGATGGTCATCATTAACACTGGCCGATACAGCTGCGATATTTTCTTCAGTTCGCACTCTACATAAGCGTGTTGGTGGTTTAATGTCCAACAATGTAAATTTGGTGCGAAATTTAGTCACAATAGCCCGAATAGCCGCTTCAGTGGGTCGATTAAACTGACCATAAAATGGAAGCGCGCGATGAACTTTCTTAACAGAGCACGCATTTTGATAATAAAATTCAACAATTTGCAAGCGTTGTTCGTTTGTAAGACGATTCATGGTAAAATTATAGACCAAACTGAAGATGTTTGACAGTGAAACAAAACACGAAACGTGTGTCAGCTGTTTAAACCAGTGTTGCCAAAAGGATAATAGCTAAAAATTCACCCTTTATAAATCGAAAATATCATACTGACAATACTATGGCTGACATAGTGTCAATACTTAAACCCTCGTGCTATCTGGTTTAACTTTAAATTTCTTGTTTTACCAGAAGAATCTACGAAATAAAAGGTGAAAATAATCTTAATGAAGAATTTATTTTACATATGAAGCCAGTAAGAAATGGTATAAAAATAGGGAAAACATTAAAATTGTTCACCTGGAAACTTTCGAGAGAAATCTAATAGGAATAGAAATATGTATATCCTACGGTAAATATACCGGCCTTCTGTAAGAACTAATGACTGGACTATTTCAATGTTTTAATTTTTTATGAATCTATTTAATTAATATTAATTTTTTATAATGTTTCTATTGCTTTTACAGTTTAGAATATTTCCCCCCGTTGCTGTTAAATATTTTCGTCTCTAGACGAATGAATCTTCTAAATTGAAGACGTTCTCAGCCATACGAGTTATTGTTGCCAGGCACTTGTGCCTATGATTTAAATGTCCAATTTTATGACGACAATTAGTCTAGAATAAAATATTTGTAAAATGTAAAATATTTTGACAAACACATTCGCTTTTAATTTGTAATATGACAGTATTTTTAAAAAGCACATCCGTTACTAAATATTGTTATTTTAAACCATATTGGACATACCTAAAATAAATTACTTTTTTCCCGGGAATTCCCGGGATTCCCGGGAATGAAACTTTTCATTCCCGTTTTCCCGGGAAATGAAAAAAGTCCGGGAAACCCCAAACCCTAGGTGTTACAAACAAATGCACAAAGACATAATACTCTCGTGGAGTGTATAAAAATAAAAAAGAATACTACGTCTTTATACACTCCACGAGAGTCTTTGTGCATTTGTTTGTAACACCCAAAAGGAAGAGAGATAGACCCATTGTTAATTATACCGATCGACTTAGAATCACTTTTTGAATCGATTTAGCGATGTCCGTCCGTCTGTCTGTCTGTCTGTCTGTCCATCTATTCTTGTAATCACGATACAGGTCGCAATTGTACACAGAACCAAATGAAACTTTGCTCAACTAATTTTTTCGGGATAAGAACGAACGCTATTTAATTTGAAGAAAATCGGTTCAGATTTAGATATAGCCCCCATACGAATTTCACTCCCGATTTGACTCTTTTCACTCTAGATACCACATATTTTAACAGATTTTCTTCAAAATTGGCAAAACATCTTATAGCAACACCTGTGGTAAAAATGTGTTAGATCGGTTCAGATTTATATATAGCTCCCATACAAATTTCGCTCCCGATTTGATTTTTTCAGCTCTAGAAACCACATATTGTATCAGATTGTCTTCAAATTTGGCAAACTATCTTATATTTCAACTAGAAACGCCCATGATGAAAATGGGTCAAATCGGTTCAGATTTATATATAGCTCCCATACAAATTTCGCTCTAGATACCACATATTTTAACAGATTTTCTTCAAAATTGGCAAAACATCTTATAGTTCAGCTAGAAACACCTGTGGTAAAAATGGGCCAGATCGGTTCAGATTTATATATAGCTGCCACACAAATTTCTCTCCCGATTTCACATTTTCCACTCTATAAACCACATATTTTAACAGATTTCTTTCAATCTTTCAAAATATCTTATATTTCAACTAGAAACACCCATGGTGAAAATGGGTCAGATCGTTTCAGATTTACATATAGATCCAATACAAATTTCGCTCCCGGATAGACTTTTTCCGCCCCAGAAACCACAAATTTTCTCCGAATTTCTTTGAAGTGACCACAAAACGTTATATTTGAACTGGAAGAACTTATTTTGAAAGTTAGTCACTTTATTCCATGTTTGGATATAGCCCCTATATAAATATTCTTTTCGATTTGACAAATTGGACCAGGTCATATTAGCCTATGATAAGGAAACATACAAAAATTCTTCCCGTTTTCACTTTTTACCGAGTTGAATTGTATTCGGATAGAAAGTGGAGTGTATCGTATAGTCGGCCCCGCCCGACTTTAGCCTTTCCTTACTGGTTTTTACTTATTAAGGATCTTGAGCCAAACTATAACATTGAAAAAAAAAAAAACATTTCCATCCCCCTTCGCCCCGTTTTCCCATTGAAAGTACAAATTCCATCAAAAAATACTTGGTAGTGGCACATTATTACGACCTGCATTATTTTGAAGTGTGAAATAATGACTTCCTTTAATGGTTTATAAAAGCGATTGTTAGTGAGTTATATTTAATTGGAGTAGCAAGTAAAGTTGGACTATAAAATAAACGAAAAGTCTTTATAACTTATATTTCGGATACGTTTCGAATTATTTTTATAATGATACTGTAAAGAAAAACGTACATTACAAAAATTCCATAAATAAGTACTTCCACACACGTTAGCAAAAAGTTAATAAATTATTACTAATGAACGTCTAGTAAAAGTGGGAAAGCGTGGTACAACTATATTTCAAAGTAGAAAAACTAAAAAATCAATTTCGTTAAAATTCTCTTGGTCGCCAAAAAATCATTTCATCATCGCCCAAATATTATCAATTAGATTAATCGTAAGATCAGAACCTTAAAGTTATGTAGTCTGCAGTGTGGTGTATATGCGCTCGTTCAATCAACGTAGGTATCGGGTAAATGGAAGTTAGAAATATTATTAACTTATGAGCGTTTTACTGACACTATTATAAAAAAATATTTAAAAAAAATATACTTTTTTGATTATTAAAAATGTAGTGAATTAGGTTAAAAATAAAAATATATTTTTTAAGACTTTATAATTTAATATTAAACAAAAAGCAAACAATAAAACAATTTCATATTTTTCACAAATTGGGAATGCAGTTCTATTTCCCTTATTGAGAAGTAAAATTTCCAAACATGTCTATATACATTTTATATGGTCTCATTTTCATATTTCAAGGATTGACAAACTTGGTATACCCAAGGATTGATAAACTTGGTGAATGGTATAATAAATGTAAAGAATGACTCATTTGCAAAGATCATAGTAAGCATTGCCAAGGAAATAAAGGAAAACAGATACTTTCCTTTCTGCAGTCAATTCGATTGTTAGTAAATAAAACATTTCTATCTTTGATGATAATATGTCAAATGTACTATAACACAAAGTCCGTGTCGGATATTCGGAAAATGAGTTGTACTTCTCATTCGTTTGTGAGGATCATTTACTCAAAGAGGCCGGGTATGTTGTTGACAATCCACCTAACGAAGACTTTCACAGGTCGGAAATCATGATGGTGTTAGTGTGCAGTCAAGTAATAAATGTCACCATGCAATTTGTAAATAAATTTTCATTCTATAAACTATAGACGCAGAAAAATATCCCAGTTCAAATCAAAATTATCAGTTTTGATTAAAAAAGATTTTTTAAAACAGTTTTCGGTTTTTAAATTTGCATAATACCAGTGAAAACGATTAAACCGGTTTTTTAATGTGGTTAAAATTTTTATTTTATTTCTAATCTTTTTGAAGGTAATTTTTCCATTTTTATTTTGTTTTCCATTTATATAAATGAAATGCGAATGAAATGGAAAAATCCTGTCATCGATAGCCACAATTATATTTATTGTCTGAATCACCTCTGCTGTCAGAATTGAATATGAGGACGTTCATAAAGGTACTCCGTTCCGTACTTCCGTTTTTTTAGAATCATCCCAGACTGATGCTGTAATCAGGGTTTTCAGATATAATTCTGATAATTTTATTGTGCAAGTATCGTAATCGGTTTATGTACGATATATCCAACAAATTAAATTTCTTTGTATTTAAAAACCGGTTTGTCGAAATTAGCATTTTTTAAACCGGTTGACGGTGGCGGTTCATACCACTAAGTTTGTAATAATCACTTTCCATTAAATTGTGCCTTGTCCAGTGACTCTTTGGCCACCCTGTATATTCCCACAAACAAATTTCTTAAATATCAATTGAACAGTATATCCCTGTGGCCACCAACAACGAAATGCCGCATCAACATTTGCGTTAACAAAAATAGAATAAAAAAAGATTTTCATTCTCGTCCTGCGAATGGAAGTTGTAGATGAGGTAGAGAATGGTTGTCATCGGACAGAATCTACGGAACACGTGCCATTTGGGGAATGGGGGGATCACACTCAGTTATGGAAACTTAATCAAGCAAAATCGATTGTAGTCCTGCATCACCAGGATATGCTGTAAAGACAGATATTCAGATATTTATTTAAAAAAACTTAATAGGTCAGGGTTATATGAAAGATCTTCTGGGTCACGAACCTACTAGACGCAATTTTGTTGGATATAGTCTAAAAACCAAATCTTTGAGGGAATTTTTAAAACAACAATTAAGAGTTAGATAGAAGCATGGAGATATTTATATGAAAATAGTATTAATGCATAAGAATAATTAGTATATTAGGTTCAGCGGAAAAACTTGAACACTTATATACTTATGATATATCTGAACTAACCTGTCCCCTGAATACAAGAAAATTGGAAACAATGCGCGACAAAAATAGAGGGTCGAACTCTTCTTATACCACTGCCTAGTTCTAATAAAAAACCAACGCATAAATAATAATAAAAGTGTCCTGCGAAAATATTTCTTCACGACATTAACGACCTTTTAAGACCCTTTAGTATGAGGAAAATCTCAAAATAAAGTTCGATCTTTCAAATTTCTTATAAATATTACTACCGATTACTTTGACGTTGAAAGGAAGAATAACATTCATTTTTGTTTTTGTTTTTGTTTTTATTTTTATTTTTATTTTTATTTTTATTTTTATTTTTATTTTTATTTTTATTTTTATTTTTATTTTTATTTTTATTTTTATTTTTATTTTTATTTTTATTTTTATTTTTATTTTTATTTTTATTTTTATTTTTATTTTTATTTTTATTTTTATTTTTATTTTTATTTTTATTTTTATTTTTATTTTTATTTTTATTTTTATTTTTATTTTTATTTTTATTTTTATTTTTATTTTTATTTTTATTTTTATTTTTATTTTTATTTTTATTTTTATTTTTATTTTTATTTTTATTTTTATTTTTATTTTTATTTTTATTTTTATTTTTATTTTTATTTTTATTTTTATTTTTATTTTTATTTTTATTTTTATTTTTATTTTTATTTTTATTTTTATTTTTATTTTTATTTTTATTTTTATTTTTATTTTTATTTTTATTTTTATTTTTATTTTTATTTTTATTTTTATTTTTATTTTTATTTTTATTTTTATTTTTATTTTTATTTTTATTTTTATTTTTATTTTTATTTTTATTTTTATTTTTATTTTTATTTTTATTTTTATTTTTATTTTTATTTTTATTTTTATTTTTATTTTTATTTTTATTTTTATTTTTATTTTTATTTTTATTTTTATTTTTATTTTTATTTTTATTTTTATTTTTATTTTTATTTTTATTTTTATTTTTATTTTTATTTTTATTTTTATTTTTATTTTTATTTTTATTTTTATTTTTATTTTTATTTTTATTTTTATTTTTATTTTTATTTTTATTTTTATTTTTATTTTTATTTTTATTTTTATTTTTATTTTTATTTTTATTTTTATTTTTATTTTTATTTTTATTTTTATTTTTATTTTTATTTTTATTTTTATTTTTATTTTTATTTTTATTTTTATTTTTATTTTTATTTTTATTTTTATTTTTATTTTTATTTTTATTTTTATTTTTATTTTTATTTTTATTTTTATTTTTATTTTTATTTTTATTTTTATTTTTATTTTTATTTTTATTTTTATTTTTATTTTTATTTTTATTTTTATTTTTATTTTTATTTTTATTTTTATTTTTATTTTTATTTTTATTTTTATTTTTATTTTTATTTTTATTTTTATTTTTATTTTTATTTTTATTTTTATTTTTATTTTTATTTTTATTTTTATTTTTATTTTTATTTTTATTTTTATTTTTATTTTTATTTTTATTTTTATTTTTATTTTTATTTTTATTTTTATTTTTATTTTTATTTTTATTTTTATTTTTATTTTTATTTTTATTTTTATTTTTATTTTTATTTTTATTTTTATTTTTATTTTTATTTTTATTTTTATTTTTATTTTTATTTTTATTTTTATTTTTATTTTTATTTTTATTTTTATTTTTATTTTTATTTTTATTTTTATTTTTATTTTTATTTTTATTTTTATTTTTATTTTTATTTTTATTTTTATTTTTATTTTTATTTTTATTTTTATTTTTATTTTTATTTTTATTTTTATTTTTATTTTTATTTTTATTTTTATTTTTATTTTTATTTTTATTTTTATTTTTATTTTTATTTTTATTTTTATTTTTATTTTTATTTTTATTTTTATTTTTATTTTTATTTTTATTTTTATTTTTATTTTTATTTTTATTTTTATTTTTATGGGAATAGGAATGGGAAGAGGAAAGAGGAAGTACTGTCTGTTGACATCTGTTTTGAATCTCTGAATGTCGTAATTGGAGGGAAAGATATTTGCCGGAAGTCGATTCCACATACGGATAGTACGGGCGAAGAACGAATTTATTCTGTAATGTGTAGTGCGGCCGGTTGTCCAATCGACAACAAATGGGTGAGCGTTCCTGGAGAGTCGCGTATCTCTACCGAACGTTCTCACGGGCGGTATGAGATCACGAATTTCCGAAGAACAAACACCATGAAAGTATCGATAGAACAATGACACACAACCAACATTACGACGATGTTCAAGGGAGACAATAGAATTGGATATCCTACCATCACCTATCAACACCATCGCCCTCCTCTGGACACGGTCAAGTAGCTCCAGTGATGAAGCTGGAGCACCCGACCATATATGGGAGTTGTATTCCATCTTAGGTCTGATGTAGGTAGTGTAGATATTGAGAAGATCAGAGGGTCTTTTTATCTTTTTAAATCTTTTTAAAAAGCCTAAACATTTGAAGGCATCTTTCGACACATCAAATACATGTTTTGTCCAACGAACATCACATTGTATTTTCATGCCAAGAACATCGAGAGCATCTGATTGCTCAATATCTACACCGTTCATTAAAATCGACGACACCGTTGGATCAGTGAATCGCTTGTGAGACATCAAGGAGCACTGGGTCTTACGTGCATTAAAATCTACTCTATTCACTCGACCCCATTCAGAAATGGCCAACAAATCCTGGCTAAGTGACTCATCCATCAATCGCCTTTTATCCTCAATTTCTTTACGACTTGGTCTATGATCGAATGAGTATGAATGACAGAGGTTGCTGTCATCCGCGAATGAGTATATTGGATTCACAGTCCGATCCAAGAGGTCGTCGATGAAAATAAGAAAAAGGGAGGGGGAAAGGACAGAGCCCTGTGGTACTCCTGCGGTTAACCTATGCTCGTCGGATGAGAACCCATCTACAACAACACGTATAGTGCGATCTCTGAGGAAGCTCGATATAAATCGAGAGAAGTCACTACCAACACCAAAAGCGATAAGCTTTGATATGAGTGCGCCGTGCCAAACTCTATCAAAGGCCTTGGAGATATCTAGAGCAACGACCTTACTCTCACCAAGCTGGTGAATAGAACGATTCCAATTTTCGGATAGCAGTGTCATCAGGTCTCCCGTAGATCGATTCCTACGGAAGCCATACTGTCGATCATTAAGTAAGTCATTAGTTTCTAAATACCTAACAAGATGGTGGTTAACCATACTCTCCATAACCTTCGAGAGCGCTGAGCAAATCGCGATCGGTCGATAGTTAGCAGGGTTATTAGCCTCACCTTTTTTAGGGATGGGCTGGATGTTCGCAATCTTCCAACACGCTGGGAAAACTCCTGCACGGTATGCAAGGTTGAAAAGATTGCGAAGGGGACGGGCAAGCGTCGAAGAGCACTTACATAGGACAAGTGCTGAAATGCCATCCGGGCCTGGAGATTTATTTACGTCGAGATTTGCGAGAACCCTTTTAACTCCACGTGTTCGAAAAAAATCTGAGGCATGGAACTAGATACATTTTCGATCACGGGGAGTGGTTGATTGCTTTCCGGCAAGGATGAATTCCTTGCAAACATTTCAGCCAATAGGTTAGCTTTGTCAACCAGGTCAGTGAATATCTGGTCATCTTTAACAAGAGTTGGGATAGATGAGGAGTTATCCTTTACTCTTCTCACAAATGACAAAAAGCTCTTACTTCCCCTAGGAGAAGCAAGAACTTTGGCACGAAGACGTTGTTCGTACAGAAACTTTTCACGTCTAAGTACCCTGGCACACATGGTTCTTGTCTGTTTGCGTAGCAGATCAGTTGTGGCATTTTTATTTAAACGCCATTTCCTGAACGCTTCCTCTTTGGATCTGACAGCAGTCTTGCATGTCTGGTTAAACCAACTTTTATTAGATGGTTTATCCGAAATAACTTTAATTGGAATAAATGACTTCATTCCAATCAAGATAATATTTTCAATCATTTCAGCCGCAGCATCTATATCGCTATTTAGAAAACAAAGTTTCCAATTGAAATGCTGGAAAAAGTTGTTGAGCTCGGCCCAACGTGCCTTTTCGTATATATATATTGTCCGCTTTGGGGCTGGGGTCGAAGCGACACGAAGAGCGGAATACGAAAAGGATGCTGAAACAATACAGTGATCCGAATTACCAAGAGGTGCTAGAACGTTAACATCATACTTTTCATGGTGTGATGTTAAAAAAAGATCAAGAATGTTAGAGTGTTGCCCTTGGACACACGGGAAATACAAACGGAAATTTCCTCACTATTAAAAAAGAGGGCGTGGCCCGATCATAGGGTTTTGGTCGTAAGTTGCCTCTGTGTTTTCCAATAAAACCAGAAACCTGAAAAAATAATCAGTACTTTTTATAGCCGATTTTAATTTTAATTTAAAATTATAAATGGCCCACACTATAGCAACTAAATGTAATGTGCTATTCCAATTTAAATAAACTCGAATAAAATATATCACTGCATGTTGGTTAGAGCACAAAATGCCGCATAAAATTTCACTAGGTCTGCATACACGACTAGTAAAATATAGAATGAACTCTTTAGGACAAACTTATTTTAGATTATTTTTTGTAATTGATTTAGAGTATAATTTTAATAAAAATGTATTTTCCCATTGAAGGGTACAAAAATCTTCAGATTATTTGACAAATAATGATTTACATCGCTCGTGCAATTTGACAAGTTTCAATACTCACATTATTCGTGTGGCGTCACGCTGTCGTACACTTTCGTCCCGATTCAAAACCTCGATTATCATCTTGCGTTCATTCTCGGACAGGCTTTCAAGCACTTTCGATGTGGCCACCGCCAATTCGGGGCCCAGGGCCTCGATTGTTTCGCCTGGTATACCCTCGGTGGCTGCATCGGCTGTGGTGATAACATCACCGAGGCCAGTGTCGCCCATGCCGCCGGTAATGTGTGTCATGCCGGGTACGGCGTTGTTGCTGTACTGGTGATGGTACATGTTTACGTTGTTGATGTTGGCTTCATGGATAGATGAGCCGGTCGCCGATGAGTTGGGTGCCCATTGTTTGTTGTTGGGAGCATTAGGAGTGGGTGGTAGACGAGCACTGCGTCCACTGGACATAATCATAAAGCAACGGAGAACCGAACACGTGTCGATACCCTCCCTCAATCGTTCGCACATTCACGCAGCCAACAGCCAGCGAAATGTTTCCTTTTAATTTAATCCGATTACGTTTAATTTGCGATTAAATCTGCGATGCACAATTATCTCTCATTGGATTGTATTTGTTTTTCGCAATTTATTGCAGTTCCACAACACAACCCATTGACATGATTATTGTAACAATTATAATTTTACTGGTATTGCCGTTAGTTATGCCCCATTTATTGTTGATGGGCTGGCTGGCTTGGCTATTCGTCCAATATGATATCTGAAATTAATCGAGAGAAAAAAAGAAAAGCAAAAATCAGTTTGGATTAAATCATTATATTGTGATCTCTCTCAAAGGTGTATTGTACTCAATACGCGGTGTTGTTTCCCATTTAGTGAACTCCCCCATTATATTCAATCAATTAGTTAACAAATTGGATTTGGGCAGATTATCGTTTATTTCGTGTTCGCGCCAAAGTGGCTTTAAATTAGCGCAAGTGCTTTTTCAACGGAAAACTTTGGAGTACTTTAAAAATTGGAATTCGTATTATGGCCATGCAGGTCAATGGTTGGTCATGCAAAGAGTCCTTGCTTAATAAATTTAAATTAAATACAACAATTATGTGCAGATTGACATAAATGTTATCTTGCGGTTTTAACTCTGACGTAAGTCCTTAGACATCATTATTTTATTAATATACTAGCTGACCCGACAAAATATATCCTGTCTATATTAGGTTGTTTGTGATCGTCGTGTGAATTTTTGAAAAGCTATTTCAAATGTTTAAATGAGAAATGGAATGAGAAAAATATTCTCAGTGATTATTGTATCGATTAACGTTTGCTGGCATAGACATTCAAGTGTTTTGAATATAATTGTGCAGATTCATCGTTCTGCAACTCAAAACGCTTGATAGTACTTAATTTAAATGTCGTGATGTTTTCCACAAAAAGGACATATTCGATATTCAACAACTTAGCTGCAATTTCAGATGAAGCCGGTAAAATTAAATCGTATCCAAAATCTACACGATCAAAATAGTCGTATGGCTCCAACGTGATCGTCCAGAGAATAATCACTCCAATTCCATCGTTCAAAACTTTCATAAGCGTCGTACGTTAATTGCCGATTTAACAGCGGAGCGTGCTTCAATTCGTTAATTTCTCCACTTCCCAGTGTCATTGCAAAAAATAATCTGGTATTAACTGAAGATTCTGATGCGATAGTCTGAGTTTGTCAACAAAATTTTCTCTAGAAACAGAATCCTCCAATTCAATATTTTCGCATCCAATATAGCATGTTCGCTCAACGGCACACTACACGATACACATACGTTGCTCCAGTATGAGAACGCAAACTGAAAAAATCTAAATATCAACAGAATTTTTCTAGAGCGAATGTCCAGCAATTGTTTTGAAAATATTCCAGATTGGCCGATCCACAACACATGATTCTGTCCGCCAGCTGGAGATTGCCGAGGAATCGCCCGTAATGTAAACTGTAATTGAAACAACAGTGAGCCATAGTACACTCCTCCCGACCGATCAAACCTTGGCCACCCCAGATCTTTGAAAGGTTGCACGATGGAGTTTTGTTAATTTCCATAGTCATCCCAACATGAGTGCATTCTTGATGAAGTAAGCATAACTTTAAATTTGCGAGCGAATTTTTGCCAAAATTGGTATGATCGAAAATGATTTTCCGTTTCCAACAAAAGCGTCCAAGAAGAAAATCACTTTAGTTCAATCGTTCAGTAAGCATCTTATTCTCACAATCCATCGTATTCACATTGTTTTTGCATTACATTCCAACTCTTGAGTGTGGGCTGTCATTCATAGTTGGGCTAATATTAATCCAATGTCTTCATAAAATGTCTCATTATGAATTTTCCGAAAAGTCCTCTTTGTATTAGAAAAAACTGTAACTGCATTTCCCTGTTTATTTTTATGACTGATTACGAACTGGAATTATGAACCAAATAAAAATCAATCAACAAAAATATAAAGATTTTTTGCATTTTGTCCGAATTTTCTGTCTTTTCTTTATAATTTTCTGAATTTTTGTCTTCCGAAAACTTTCGCAGAATCATAACGAACGAAACATAAAAGAATTTCGCATATTCATTGCTGCCTTGAGTTCAATCAAAAATTCTAAAAAAAAACACTTTGAGTTTTACACACTCCACGAGAGTATTATGGCTTTGTGCATTTGTTTGTAACACCCAAAAGAAAGCGAGATAGACCCATTGTTAAGTATACCGATCGACTTAGAACCACTTTCTGAGTCGATTTAGCAATGCCCGTCTGTCTGTCCGTCTGTCCATCTATTGTTGTAATCAAATTACAGGTCGCAATTATAGTCCGATCTTAACAGAAATTGGCACAAGTAAGTTTTGTGGATCAAGGACGAACGCTATTTAATTTGAGGCAAATCGGTTCAGATTTAGATATACCCCCCATACAAATGTCGCTCCCGATTTGACATTTTCCACTCTAGAAACCACATATTGTACCCGATTTTCTTTAAATTTGACACAACATCTTATAATCCAAATAGAAACACCTATGCAGAAAGTGGGTAAGATCGGTTCAGATTTAGATATAGCCCCCATACAAATGTCGCTCTTGATTTGACATTTTCCGCTCTAGAAACCACATATTATTCCCGATTTTCTTTAAATTTGGCAGAACATCTTATAATCCAACTAGAAACACCGATGCAAAAATTGGGTAAGATCGGTTCAGATTTAGATATAGCCCCCATACAAATGTCGCTCCCGATTTGACTTTTTCCGCTCTAGAAACCACGTATTGTACCCGATTTTCTTTAAATTTGACACAACATCTTATAATCCAAATAGAAACACCTATGCAGAAAGTGGGTAAGATCGCTTCAGATTTAGATATAGCGCAAATACAAATGTTGCTCCCAAATGTTTAACCGATTTTGGCCAAACTATACATATTATATTTCAACTATTTCCTTCCAGATTTCAATATACCCCTATACAAATGTCCTTTCCGATTTAACATTTTTTATAAAACACATACATACATATACAGGATACAAAAATCCTTCCCGTTTTCACTTTTTCACCGAATTAAATTGTAGTCGGATTGAAAGTGGAGTGTATCGTAGAGTCGGCCCCGCCCGACTTTAGCCTTTCTTACTTGTTTAATCTTAAAACCCAGTTCGGACTACCACGAACTGTTTGTAACAAAGATCAGACATATCTGTTCAGCCGTTCTCAAGTTATACGATTACCAACGAACATCATTTCATTTTTATTATATATATGTATATGAATATGCCACTCGTGCCAACGTTTTGGCCGGGTCAACAGTTTTCTATGTAACATTGTTGATTTGCGTTTTTCTATAAACAATTATTGAAATCTCTTCTACTTTGGTGGCTTTTTGTTCGATTTAGCTGAAGAAAAAACAAGCCTACACTGTTGTTAACATCACACAAACAAAAACAGATTAAATACAACTATAATTATGATGCACTAGGCTTATTAAAATAATAACTTCATTTTAAACTAATTTAAATAACTTATAGTACAGTCATGGTTAATGAACAAAATTAATTAACTCGATTATTTGCAAAAATACAATATTTAAATTAATGCATGTAATGAAACGCGATTATTTGATACTCTCCACTTCCTACTTTATTTAAATTTATTGATTACTATTTATAAATATTTAAAAACTTAATCGCTTAATGATTTTATGACTCTGTAAAAAACGCGGTTCTTTATGTCCCGCCAAGCACCACTCCCAGAACAGATGTTTTTAGGTCAAATATAAGATGCTGTATTCATAGTTCATATTTATTCAGTTCATGGACCAGGAAATCTGACCAAACCCGGACGTAGTAGATACTTCTAGAGCGGTGAAACTCTAATCGATAATGACATTGAGAAAACACTCTGCCAGGCCAGTCGTTATAATAAAGCACAATTCTAGTTCCATAGCAGAATATAATGTCATCCAAGTAGCCAAGTATGTTTGTCAATATTGGCAATAACTATCACTTTTCAATATTCTGTGCTGAGAACAGACTTTTTTCCTAGCAACTCTTGATGTATACGTGTCTTATTCAGGACCTATCTTATTGTTTCGTGGCAAACTTCAAAGTCACATTCTTCCTTAAGTTCATTGACCACTGTTCTTGTTGAAGTTTGTGGGTTTTGCCCCACCTTTCAAAGCAATAAACGTTCTTACGCTCAGATATCTTACTTGGTCGGCCTTGGCGCGATTTCAAATGCTGAATACCGTTTATCTTGTTAAAGAAAACATCTTGGGTAACTCTTGGACACTTTCATCATTTTGGCAATTATAACAGATCAATTGAGTGACCCCAAACGATATTCTTTTACCAGACATTTTGAATTATCTAAATTAACAATTTGTTCTGTATTTAGTAACGAAAAAGTACAACTAGATTGAGTAAATCACAGACAAACGCCAAAAAATAGAGAAAAATTCATATCATATCGGGGCAATATCTCAAAAAAAAAAAAACACTTTCTTGACAGAAGAATTTACATATGCCAATTTTTTGTTTTTGTCGTCGTGTTCTTGTTTTGACTTTTAAAAAGTTCTATTATTGTCGCGATTAGTTAATAAATAAACAAATAATCACAATCTATTCAGAAAAAAATTGCAAAAATGTAGAAAAATTTGTTTTTTATAGAATATGTAAAATTCGATTTTTCGCTTTGTCAAAACAATTTCTTGACATACTGTATGTCTATTAGAGCGACTCACGGAAAAAATTGAAAATTTGCCCCTGAAAATGAAGATTGATATGTTTTCTGATTGTTCCAAAAATATTTCGACTCTATCAACATCCTCTGGCGAGTTAAACCGTTTGCAAACTACCTCTAAATGTTGGTTTTTTACTCAATATTGAATTCGTCATCCCAATTTTAGGCCAGAGAAAAGTATACATACGTATTGAAAATATCTAATTTGCACAATTTTTTTTTTATTTTTTCGTGCCATCAAAAAACTTTTTTAGAAAAAAACAAGTAAGGAACGGCTAAAGTCGGGCGGGGCCGACTATATAATACCCTACACCACTCCCTGCGTATGTACCTCGCTTTGATTACTAAACCCAGGTATTTCATGGGAGCAATTTTATGTAGTTCATACAAATTATATAAATTATATTCATATAATTTATATGCTATAAATTCATCTTTAGTCAAATTTAACGAATATGGTAAATAATATCTTAATTGATCGATAGAGAAATAAAAAATAAAGTAGTATACCAAAGTCATACCAAAGTATGGACATATGGGCATCACTCAAACAATTCTCATTGCAATTCAATTCGGTAAAAAAAGTGAAATCGGGAAGGATTTTTGCATCCTGTAAATGTATGTGTTTGACAAAAAATGTTAAATCGGAAAGGACATTTGTATGGGGGTATATTGAAACCTGGATGTGACCCGCTTTCACCATGTATGTTTATAGGTGAAATATAATATGTAAAGTTTGGCCAAAATCGGTTAAACATTCGGGAGCAACATTTGTATGAGGGCTATATCTAAATCTGAACCTATCTGAGCCATAGGTTTTTTAGTTGGATTATAAGATGTTGTGCCAATTTTAAAGAAAAATCGGGTATGTGGATTTTGGAGCGGAAAAATTCAAATCGGGAGCGACATTTGTATGGGGCTATATCTAAATCTGAACCGATCATACCCACTTTCAGCATAGATGTTTCTAGTTCGATTATAAAATGTTGTGCCAAATTTAAAGAAAATCGAGTATAATTGTCGTTTCTAGAGCGGAAAATGTCAAATCGGGAGCGACATTTGTATGGGGGCTATATCTAAATCTGAACTGATTTCCTCCAAATTCAATACCGATGGTCCTTGGCCAGAAAAAATAACTTCTGCCAAGTTTCATGACAATCGGACAACAATTGCGACCTGTAGAGTGCGAACAAGCTTAGATGGACAGCAGACGGACGGACAGACGGACATCGTTCAATCGACTCAACTAAGCCGATCGGTATACTTAAAGGTGGGTCTAGCTCGATTATTTCTTGGTGTTACAAACATTTGGCGTGAAACTAACTTATATTACCCTAGACCACGAAGTGGTACCCGATTTTCTTTAAATTTGGTACAACATCTTATAATATGACTAGAAACGCCTATGCCGAAATTGGGTAAGATCGGTTCAGATTTAGATATAGCCCCCATATAAATGTCGCTCCCTATTTCACTTTTTCCGCTTTAGAAACCACATATTGTACCCGATTTTCTTTAAAATTGGCACAACATCTTATAATCCAACTAGAAACACGTATGCAAAAATTGGGTAAGATCGGTTCAGATTTAGATCTAGCCCCCATACAAATGTCGCTCCCGATTTGACATTTTCCGTTCTAGAAACGACATATTGTACCCGATTTTCTTTACATTTTGCAGAACATCTTATAATGCATCTAGAAACACCTATGCTGAAAGTGGGTATGATCGGTTCAGATTTAGATATAGCCCCCATACAAATGTCGCTCCCGATTTGACTTTTTCCGCTCTAAAATCCAGATATTGTACCCGTTTTTCTTTAAAATTGGCACAACATCTTATAATCCAACTAAAAAACCAATGGTGAAAGTGGGTAAGATCGGTTCAGATTTAGATATAGCCCTCATACAAATGTTGCTCCCGAATGTTTAACCGATTTTGGCCAAATTTTACATATTATATTTCACCAATAAACAGACATGGTGAAAGCGCGTCACATCGTTCCTGGTTTCAATATACCCCCATACAAATGTCCTTTCCGATTTAACATTTTTTGTCAAACACATACATTTACAGGATGCAAAAATCCTTCACGATTTCAATTTTTTACCGAATTGAATTGCAATGAGAATTGTTTGGGTGATGTCCATATGTCCATACTTTGAAATGACTTTGGTATACTACTGTATAATTTGTATTTGTCTGTCGGACAATTAGATCAATTACCATATTATTTACCATACTCGTTAAATTTGACTGAAGATGAATTTATAGCATATAAATTATATGAATATAATTTATATAATTTGTATGAACTACATAAAATTGCTCCCATGAAATACCTGGGTTTAGTAATCAAAGTGAGGTACATACGCAGGGAGTGGTGTAGGGTATTATATAGTCGGCCCCGACCGACTTTAGCCTTTCCTTACTTGTTTTTGTTTAGGTTATTTTTGGTCATTAATAAAAACAGTTTTTGTCGACTGGCCCTGCTACTCTTTCTACGTGAAAGTGAAATTCACAACATTTGCAACCCTAATATTTTCTTTTAATTTAAGCTATAACCGATCAGACTTATACTCCCAAAATTATAGCCAAAATACAAGAGAAAACAAGTAAGGAAAGGCTTTCTACTCCACTGCATTTCGATTCGGTGAAAATGTGAATGACATTTGTATGGGAGTTATATATAAATCTGAATCGATCTCATCCACTTTTACCATAGATGTTTCTAGTGTAAATATAAGATGTTCTGCCGAATTTGAAGAAAATCGGTTAAGGTATGTGGTTTCTACAGCGGTTAACCTCAATTCGGGAGCGAAATTTGTATGGGAGCTATATATAAATCTGAACCGATTTGACACATTTTTGTCACAGATGTTTCCAGTTAAAACATGAGGTGTTGTACAAAATTTGATCAAAATCTGTTTAAATTTACGGTTTCTAGACCGGAAAATGTCAAATAGGGAGCGACATACCATGGTGGCTATGTCTAAGTCTGAACTGATTTGATCCATTTTCACCACAGATTTTTCTAACTTAGATATAAGGCGTCGTGCAAAAGAAAAAGGGCAGAAAAAGTCAAATCGGGAGCAACATTTTCATGGGAGCTATATCTAAATCTGATCCGATGTGCTTCAAATTAAATAGCGTCCATCTTCGGCATGCAAAAATCGTTTGTGTCAAGTTTCGTTAGAATCGTACAATACTTGCGACGTGTATCGTGATTACAAGAATAGATGGACAGACAGACAGACATGGTTAAATCGATTCAAAAAGTGATTCTATGTCATTTGGTTTAATAATCGATGGTCTATCTCACATTTTGGGTGTTACAAACAAATACACAAAGACATTACCCTGGCGTAGGGTATAAAAATTGAATTGCAATACAGATTTTAAATTTAAGTTTTGGACATCAAAATTCATCAGAAAATATTCTACAAAATGATTGCAAACTAGTGTTGTCAAAAGGGAAAATTCTACTTTCAGCAAAAGACGAATGCAGTGCAAGAATTAGTGCTCATGCTCATGGTCTTGTTAAAACTTTATCACGGATGTGAATGAGTAGGTTTGACATAGGGTTTGGGTTCCGGGAATTCCCGAGCCATTTTCCCGGGAATTCCCGTCCAAATTTTTTTATTGATATATATATTTTAAATGTAGATACATATATTTTAAATTCAAATGTTTACATTACTGACAATAATAATGACCATTTGTTTATGTTATATTACTACTAACAATACTTTTTAAATTCGCTAAGTCGCCATTTTTGGGGAATACACACTTTTTGCGGGGATATTTGCAAGATCTTTATTGTGAAACAAGAATATCATATTGACAATACTATGGCTGACATAATGTCAATACTTATCCCATCGTTTTATCTGGGTTAACTTAAAATTCCTTGTTTTCCCAGAAAATTCGGTGAAATAAAATGTGAAAATCTTATAGAAGTTAAAAGTTGTAAAAGATATTATTTTATCTAGGATGGTACTTTAAGGGGCGTGCAAATGCACAACAACAATTTCAACTGATTTCGACAATCCAAATGGAAGTTATATTAGTTTTATTTTGACCAATTTGTGTACGAGGTACCAGGGTGTGTCAATATTGCCCCTATTGCACGTTTGGGAGTATTCCGATCATCCGTTTTATCTTATAAACGGTTTTAAACAGGTTTTATTTTACGTAGGTTCGGGTGATACTAGAAGGGGGTTGCAAACCCCACCATATTTTCTGCGATACAGCTTTATCTGATTACAAAAGCTTTATCAAATACCAAAATACAGCTGATTCTGAACATCTGTGTGGATGTTACATTGGTTTTAATTTAACATTGGAATATTACATTATATATTAATTATATTACTATGTGGAAAGTTTGAATTGATTCCTTAATTCCGTTCGAAAGTTATCGTATAAACCACCCAGCAAAACAGACGGACGGACGAACATGGCTCAAACAAACATTTTGACCCAGTCTTCGATTAATCGAACAGTAAACAGTAAGAAACAGTGAAAATCAAATTTAGCTCGGTTAAAAAGTCATGAAACGGATTTGGTCCACACATACTTCGAAGTGTTACACTTCATTTGTGTCTCAAGCGACATATACCCTCCTACTCTGTACAGTGAGGGTATTCAAATTCTATAGGATTGAAGCCCTTTACAACCCTCATGGATGTTTAGAGTTTTATTCGACAACAAAAAAAAAATTGTGTAATGCAATATGTATTAAATATCTCTGTTAATATAAGAATAATAAAAACATTTTTCCATGCTGTCAAAAAATATTACATATTTTTTGTCGCTATTGTAAATATTTTCAAATGTTTTTGATATTTATAGGGGACATGCCCTGAATGATGGTTTAGTGGAAAATGAGATTATTCATTGATTAACTGATAACACATTTGCCTGCATTTCCACAATGAATAATCTCAAGGAAACAATTGAACATGCTTGATATAGCGCCAAAAAGTATGGCTTGGAAGGAGATTTTTTTGGTGGCCCGATCTAATGAATACTCTGTTCGAAAAACTTTAATTATTTTTAAACTATTCCCCAGCAATGAAAACACAATGTTCGCCCGCAACCCAAACTGTCAATTACCTCATAAATGTCGCGAAATTTAAATAACGCAGGTGTTTTGGGACAACTTTTAGAGGCAGCCGCACATCCCGAAAAAAACAACCTTTACTTGAAATTAATCATCTCAAGAGGTTCGTATACATTTCCATCAACCCCTTCTTCTTCCAATGACATTTTCATGGCAAATTTAAGCATTCCAGTCAATTGTAAATGGAGCGACGAGCTCCTCGTCGGCAGCAAAATAAAAAAATTAAATCTTTCGATAAATTCTCATTGAGTGGATGTTGTAAAAAGAGATCCTGTGAAATTGTCCACACGGGAATACAGCGAAATTGAGAGTTATTGTAAAAAAATGTACATGTACATTAGGATGAATTTATTTTTGAGTGTTTTTAGGTTCGCCTGACACGAGCCAACCACTGATGTATCCTTATTAAAAACGGATTAGAAAATTGATTTTCTAAAATGACATCAAATATTTGTCGCTTACATCAAGTGATTCCAAAGTTGCATATCTATGTACTCTCGTAATTG
This sequence comes from Polietes domitor, assembly GCA_947397865.1. NCBI lineage: Eukaryota > Metazoa > Arthropoda > Insecta > Diptera > Muscidae > Polietes > Polietes domitor. The sequence continues at coordinate 118,809,131 of OX377618.1, read as the reverse complement.
AAACGATTTAATTTTACGCTCTTTAAGAAGAAACAAGTAAAAACGGCCGGGCCGAACTTTTATACCCTCCACCATGGACTGCATTCCACAGAGGCTGTCGATTTTCGTAAAAGTACTTCAAGCCACACTTATAAGGCAAGCCATCCATTATCTGAAGTACACAGGGCAAGATAACCTAACTTCATGATTCAACCATTTCTTCCCGTAAAAGTAAAAAAGTACGAATTGAGAAATGTGTCGAATTTCATGATTCTCGCTGCCTTTTGGTTGGTACAATTTGTAACCCCTTTTTCCTTTTTTACCCCCTAAAAGTACGAATTGTCTATGCAATCAGAAGAATGTATACACCGAATTTCATTATTATGGCTGTTTTTCTTTAAGTCTGGATAACTAAGCTGCGAGAACAAAAATATACATAAATAAAATGTTAAAATTTCACTCAAAATAAAAAATTATTTTTTAAAAGTGTTGCCAAAAGCAATATCAATGTGTGTGTGAAAACAAATTTTGAAAAAATAATTTGTGTTAAAAATGTTTGACTTAGCCTGGATAATTATCCAGTGTAAGTCAAAATGATGGATATTGAGGCTAAGTCCAATAAAGTCGACACACAACATTTTTTGGAAAATTTCTTTTGATACATATATTTATATTGTAGTTGGCGACAATGTGAAAAATTAATTTTTTATTTTGAACGAAAAATTAAATTTTTATTAAAGTTTTTGTTATCGCAGCTTGTTATCCCGGCTTAAAGAAAAACAGCACTATTGTATGTGCAGCCGTTTAATTGGTACCTTTTTATCCTTATATTCCCATTTTACCCCTTAAAAGTACGAATCTGGGAAAAGTACATTTATATTATGTATCTACTCAATTAGGGGAATTTACACACCGAATTTCGTGCTTCTAACTATTTCGTTTATATATATATATATATACTTTATAGGGTCTCAGATCGATATTTCAAGGTGTTGCAAATGGAATGACAAATTCAGTATACACCATCCTGGAGGTGGAGGGTATAAAAACAAAATTTACCACATACACCACTGTTTTGATTTAAAAAATAAACATATTTTAAATTAAAATCTACTTTTTGAATAGTTTGAAATATTGTGGAAATGTTTACTAAATTACAAACATAATAATTGATTTATTGACAATGATGTTCTCGTAATAAAAAATATATCATGCAATATTAGTACCAATATTTCGACAAGAAAGACAAAAACAAAATTTTAATATCTTAAAATTATGAAAATTTTCAAACCCATTACCCGGGGGAAACTCTTTGGCCGCCAGAAAAAAAAACAAGTGATTTGTTTCCGAATTTTGTATTGCCTCTTCGATCTTTCTAGAGCCGATTGGAAACTTTGATAAAATGTATAGCCAAAAACTCACCCTAATGTACATGTGTGTGCAAAATGAGGGACACAAAGGAATGTGTGAATGGCACGGTGAGCTGTAAAGCATAACGTTTTGTTCAACAAGCGCCGAAGTGTCACGATAAGCCTGCAAATAACGGTAAGCTAGAATATCAATTGGTATTTATACCCTACACCACACTGTCGCTCAGGGTATTACTTATGTATTATAACCGAGTGATTGTGTTTCTAACATCGAACAGGATGTTAGATAGGGGAAACATGGGCATCTCCCAGTAATCCGGACGCGACATTCGCATGCTTTAAAATATAACAAAAAAAAACAGAAAAAGTCGATCAGCATTTTGTGAGGATTTTGCACAAATTAGTACAAAATTGTAACCAATTGTACATTGAAACCATATACATATTCATGTAAATGAAGATCAGAAGATAACTTTTGTTTGTAGATTTGAGAAATATGAGAACTATTTCCTTTGGCGTAGGAGGGATATTCCTTGGGGGTGGTTTAGCCCTCCAATTTCTTTTTTGTTCAAAAGTCAAAAATATATTTATAGCCGCACGGATAATAGGGCTGTTTTTCTTTAAGACTGGATAACTAAGCTGCTATAACAAAAATCGAAATAAAATGTTAACATTTCATTCAAAATATATTTTTTTTAATTGTCGCCAAAAGCAATGTCAATGTGTGCGTGAAAACAAATTTTGAAAAAATAATTTTGTGTTAAAAATGTTTGACTTAGCCTGGATAATTATCCAGTGTAAGTTAAAATGATGGATATCGAGGCTAAGTCCAATAAAGTCGACACAAAATATTTTTTGAAAATTTCTTTTGATACATATATTTATATTGTAGTTGGCGACAATGTGAAAAAATATTTTTTTATCTTGAACGAAAAATTAAATTTTTATTAAAGTTTTTGTTATCACAGCTTGTTATCCCTGCTTAAATAAAAACAGCACTATTAATGTGTGAATGAAAAGAAATTTTGAAATTATATAATAATTTTATGTTAAAAATTTCGGATTTAGCCTGGATAATTATCCAGCATAAGTCAAATTTATGGTTATCGAGGCTAAGTCCAATGAAGTCAACACATTTTTTTTGAAAGTTTGTTTTAATACAAATATTAATATTGTAGTTGGCGACAATGTGAAAAATTAATTTTTTATTTTGATCAAAAAGTTAAATATTTTATTAAATTTTTTATATCGCAACTTGTTATCCCGGTTTAAAGAAAAACAGCCCTAATATAACACTGTACCCCTGTTCTGTTCAGTAGACTGATAACGGTTTTAAGTTGTTTGTGTAAATACTACTAACGAATGTTCATACAACGATTTGAAACATTAGGGGTGTTTACACATGAATATGTTTTGTATTTATTTATTTATTCACAGCTAGATGTTTGACAATTAAATTAAAAAAAGAGTAAATAAACAACAATGCAAAAAATACTTGGCAGCGGCTGTAACCTTTATTTGCGGAATTAGAAAAACTGATGAAGCAACTTTAATTAAATCCAACTTTTTTCACGTTCAATTTGAAAACTCATATCTTTTCTTTTTGTGTTGACAATGATTTATACTTTTCCAACACTGAAAAAAATTAAGTACTTAAAAAATAAGATTTTGTATGACGCAGGCAAATAGTACAAAATATATTATACTAATTTAAAATTCAGGAGGAGGCTAACATTTTTCTGGGGATGGCTTAGACCACCCGTCCTACGCCAATGACTATTTCTTAGATTTTTTAAATTGGTACTGCAGCAATGCGTCGCAGCAAAATATTTCCAGGTGTAGTAAAAAAGTAGTAACTTTCGTTAGAACACTTCAACTTTTAATGAAAATAAAAGAGAACAAGGAAAAACATAAAGTTAGAAGCTATAAGTGTGGTCTGATTTAATTTTTTGGTCGACCATTTTTGGGAGATGCCCATATGCGATTCAGAATTTTTCGATATTTTAACCCATTAATGGCCAAAGAAAACTGTTGTTTGGCATTGCACTTGTTGCAAAATTCACTCTTGCAATTGCATTTATTTCAACTTTCTCTGTCTGGGTTTCTGAAACAATTCTGCCAAAAATATCCCCTATTTAGTCAGCAATCATATGCCAAAAGTATTTTGGTATTCTCTATATGATAGAAAATTACACGGGTTTTTCTCAAGGCACTTTTCAAAATTTTTGACTTTACAGCCAACAACAACAGCTGATCTTCCAAAAAATATGGACGAATTTAAACCCTAGTGATTTATTATACCCTTCACTGGGGTATTATGTCTTTGTAACACCCAAAAGGAAACGTTTATTATACGGATCGGCTTAGAGTCGATTTATCAATGTCTGGCTGTCTGTCCATCTATTCATGTAATCTATTTAATTTGAAGTAAATATGTTCAGATTTATATATAGCTCCCATGCAAATGTCGCTCCTGATTTGACTTTTTCCGCTCTAGAAACCACATATTTTAACCGATTTTCTTCAAATTGTTCACAGCACCTTATATTACATCTAGAAACATCGATGGTAAAAGAGGATCAGATCGGTTTAGCTTTAGATATAGGCTCCATAAAAATTTCGATTCCGATTTCACTTTTTCCGCTCTGAAAACCACATATTTTAACCGATGTTCTGTAAATTTATCTAGAAACATTCATCTAGAAACATCTATGGTAAAAGTGGGTTTTAATATAACCCTCATACATACAGTTGTAATGAGGTAGAAAGTGAAGGGTCGGCCCCGCCGACCTTAGCCTTTCCTTACTTGTTTTTTAAGGTCTAAAATGTTCTACTCAACATAGCCCTTCAAAATTATAGGGTCGCTATTCCGTTCCAATCAAAAAGCCTTAATTTGTTTGACACTGTAATTGATGGCTATTAGAAAACACATATTAACACGCATTTTCACAATGGCATTAACCCCATTTTCACCAACTTTGATTAGATATAACCAACAGTTACAGCTGTCAAACTCCACAAAAACTGACAGTTATAACTGTTGGTTAGCTTTAACCAACAGTTATAACTGTCAGCCAACCAACCCCTCTGGGAGGGGTTTTCATTAGTTTTACAAAATATAAAGTCAGTCTATGGCGCAATGATAAATGACGTTAATTTGATTTTGTGTGATGACGTGAGTGTTTGGGAACCATTCATATTTTATTACCAGGATCTTCGAGAAATATTTTGATAAATTCATCGGCAAAATTTCATTTCAGTAACCCATCTATCAGTACACTCAAAGGAATTTGTCAGTAAAAGAAAGCAGAAAGTCTACCGAAAGTGCAGATTTTCTGCTGAAAAAGAGACAGCAGATTTCTGATCTGAACAGCTGTTTGCTGTTTTTAGCAATATAGAAAAAACTTTAAGCATATGTAGAGAACAGTATGACCACTTAAATATACATGTTAACAAAACTTTTTATTTATTTATTTTAAAATTACTAAAATATTTTTTATTAAATTTCCAAACTTTTATTGTATTTAGTACACAATTAAAAATTCATAAGATATTGCTCTAGTCAAATTTCAAGAAGTGGCGAAATTAGCATTACACAATCTTGAAATTGGCACAATTCGTTTAGTTTGTTTGTATTTTTCATAACTTTTTTCCGAAATTCAAGAAAGTGTCCACGATTTTTTATGTAGTTTTTGTGTTTCCATGATTTTACTGTAATATTACCATTTCAGACGAGTTATTTTAAAAAAAAATAAAAATTCTATATTTTATTGCATTGTGAAAATGAGGAAATTAATTGTCAGGAAATATGCAAAGCAAACAATAAATTACATGAAACCAAAGATTTTCAGCTATTTAACAAGCAAGAAACTGGTTATACAAATGGCACACAATTGACTTTATAAAGTTTAACCATTTAGTCATAATCTCCATAAAAAGCTAAACATAAATATTAGCACATGCTTCTAGTATTTTAATTAACTGCTTGCTCCTTGTCTATTTTCCACATTTTGCTAAATATTTCATCGTTTATTTTTCTTTAAAATTAGTCATCCCTCTTATCATGTGCACGTTAGCAGCTACAAGCCGCGAACCATCGGCATTGTGCCGGATTTAAGCTATGGTGGTCATTTCCATGTCCTTGTTCTCACACACACAGTGTTCTATCGACTATATTAGCCGCTCGTAACATGTTTTCGTACGAAAATAATAAGCGTCCTGCAAATATGTTGAAGTCGCACATCCAGTAGGATTTGCATGTTTGGCAAATTGTTGTTAATGCATCTTGATGGCGGGTCACCAAAATGGAGTCACACTCTTTTGCATACGAATCATGGTAGGTAGACGATATCAGAGTATATGAGCGCGCGGCGAGAGGTGTTATTACAGCAAAGTGCTCTGGCTGCGAAGTACAACAACAGCTGCTCCAGTAATTAACTCGTACATTATTAAAGTGCATGGGACAGAGGGCAGACAGCCTGTTCACAAATGGGTGACTGTTAATACCCTATCTTTTCAGCGATGGAATACCATTTGCCAAGTAAACAAAACGTTAATGCATACAAATACGGAGGGCTTTGACTGCTATCAAATTGGAAGGCTGGCAGAGGCAGTGTCAGTGACTAGACCGAATGACTGAAGCAATGCATGAGTGGGAACCCAACAAACTATAACCGTTGGATACATGAACCAGCATGGCTTTATCTGCCATAAATACTATGTTGATCTGTGGATTTTCTTCAAAATTTGTTTAATAAATTACACCGTGGAACAGAAAAAAGGAGGTGTAAAAAGGAATATAGTTGTATTGGCATTTTGAAAATACAAACGAAAGCTGTAGATATAATATATTAAATAAAGTATCAGCACCAATTTGTATATTTTTTATACCCACCAGGATGGGGGTATACTAACTTTTTCATTCCGTTTGTAACACCTTGAAATATCGACCTGAGACCCTATAAAGTATATATATTTTTGATCGTCATAAAATTCTAAGACGATCTAGCCATGTCCGTCCGTCTGTTGAAAGCACGCCAGCAGCTAAACAAAAGGAGCTAGGACGTCCAAATTTTCCATAAATGCGTCTTATAGACGTATATCAGTTGGGATAGTAACTGGGCGAAATCGGTCCTAAGGGAAAAAATTGTCCCTCACAAGGACTGAGAATACCCATAATAACACCTCTATTTTAGTATATTTAAGCATGTTTTTCCACTATGTCTGCCTGTACTTACTTTATATTGGGTATGCGCATTCCCCATATAACAAAAACGTGCACCATAAAGTGATTCTTATTCGTAGGGGGTGAAATGGGGCAAAAAGGGATAAAAATGGTACCTATCTAAGGACAACAGCCTAGATAGGGATAAAAATAGTACCAACCAAACGGATGCACCTAAAAAATTTAAATTCGGTTTACACATTCTTCTTATTGCGTAGACACGTAAAATAAACGGATTCTTCGAAATTCGTCCTTTTTGAGGTTAAAATGGAAAAAAGGGGATACAAATTGTACCAACCAAATGGCCGCAGCTCGAATCATGAAATTCGGAGTATTCTTTCCTCTGACTGTGTAGACACGAAAAATAAAGGACTTTTTTGCAAATTTGTACTTGTAAGGGTTATAATGAGAACAGGGGGATAAAAATGGTACCAAGTAAACGGCTACAGCTAGAATGATGAAATTCGGCGTGTACTTCCCTCTAATTGCGTAGACACGTAAAATAAAGAGATTTTAGAAAGTCGTACTTTTATGCGGGTAAAATGGAAAGAAAGGGATAAAAATGGTACCAGGCCGCAGCTAGAATCATGGAAATCGGTGTATACATTCGTCTGACTGCATAGACACGCAAAATGAAAAAGAATTTTCCAAATTCGTATCTTTTACATTTACGTCATAATTTGTATTTTTGGAATTATAATAGAATGGAAAAACAACTAACTGTAGCACCAACTATCTACCAATATTTAGGTTATTTAAGTTTTTTTGAAAATCACTGTCTTATAAAGGGTGATTTTTTAAGAGCTTGATAACTTTTTTTAAAAAAAAAAAACGCATAAAATTTGCAAAATCTCATCGGTTCTTTATTTGAAACGTTAGATTGGTCCATGACATTTACTTTTTGAAGATAATTTCATTTAAATGTTGACCGCGGCTGCGTCTTAGGTGGTCCATTCGGAAAGTCCAATTTTGGGCAACTTTTTCGAGCATTTCGGCCGGAATAGCACGAATTTCTTCGGAAATGTTGTCTTCCAAAGCTGGAATAGTTGCTGGCTTATTTCTGTAGACTTTAGACTTGACGTAGCCCCACAAAAAATAGTCTAAAGGCGTCAAATCGCATGATCTTGGTGGCCAACTTACCGGTCCATTTCTTGAGATGAATTGTTCTCCGAAGTTTTCCCTCAAAATGGCCATAGAATCGCGAGCTGTGTGGCATGTAGCGCCATCTTGTTGAAACCACATGTCAACCAAGTTCAGTTCTTCCATTTTGGGCAAAAAAAAGTTGGATATCATCTCACGGTAGCGCTCACCATTCACAGTTACGTTACGATTCGCATCATCTTTGAAGAAGTACGGTCCAATGATGCCACCAGCCCATAAACCGCACCAAACTGTGACTTTTTCTGGATGCATTGGTAGCTCTTGCAATGCTTCTGGCTGATATTCACTCCAAAATCGACAATTCTGCCTATTTACGTACCCATTGAGCCAAAAATGAGCTTCGTCGCTGAACACAATTTCTTTCTTTCTGAACTTTCTTAACAGAGCACGCATTTTGATAATAAAATTCAATGATTTGCAAGCGTTGCTCGTTAGTAAGTCTATTCATGATGAAATGTCAAAGCATACTGAGCATCTTTCTCTTTGACACCATGTCTGAAATCCCACGTGATCTGTCAAATACTAATGCATGAAAATCCTAACCTCAAAAAAATCACTCTTTATTTACTTTTTGGTCTTAATAAGTCTCGTACACGAAACAGATTCAGCGAAATATGAACTATGTCTAATTGAAAATTATGCTAAAATAATGTGGCAATTGTATGAGTTTGCCGAAAAATGCTGACGATATATCAATTCCATCATAAACTACACACTCAGACAAAGACTTTCACATTTACACTTTGCGCCAAGTTGAGTCCTATATACAGCCTTTGGTCCACGACATTTATAGGTTATGCTCACTACGAATCAACAAATTACAACACTTAAGAAAACTTACTAGACTACAGTAATCAGAAAAGGTTATATAAAATTTTCCAACTACTCACACAAGTCTTCAATTTCAATAATATAGTCACTTTATTATTTTCTTTTTACGCCTTACTTTTAAATATTTTTTATAACTGCTTTATACCCGAACTTATCCCACTCGATTCAACGGCAAATTTAAATACCCTTCAGGCTTACGGTGTTAACACCTAGTTTTCACCATTACATTTTCTTGATTGCTTGGAGTGTTGCCATAAAGAAAATTTTAATTTCTGCCAAAAAATATGGATTTGGGACTAGTGTGCAGTGGATATATCGATACTCCACCACGTGAAAAGCCACACTATTGTATCGCAACCTTAATTCTAAAACGGAGTAACTGATATATGTTCGAAATCGAGTTTTTATATACTGAAATATGAAAAGAAAAGTTTCTTGGATACAATGAAATGTTTCTTTATCGTAGTGAAGTATTTCATTAACAATATAACCGTTATTGTGTCGTGTTTTTTTAGTGTGCGTATTCTTGGGAGACATACAAGATGTATGTTATAATTCTCGTTTATTTTGTGGTTCACTTAACTTATCTATTTTGGTATCTGCGCCAAATAGTTGCTAGAAACAAGATTTAGAGAGTTAATAACGTAAAGAGCTATACGAGAAACATTTCTATTATTCCTTTTTGACGTATCAATGAAATATTTGCATTATATCAACCTGTTTCATTAATATATTGACAACGTTTCATTGTAGTAATGTCAGTTTACATTAATCTAACACTAATAAAACATTTTGCAATGATTGTTAATCTAATAACAATCATTTACATTGTATCAAAAAAGCTCTACGTTGACCTAAAAATAATAACAAGTTTCATTAATGCAATGTACGATTTATGTACGATTTTATAGAAAAATACTTTTACTAAGAATTAATATTGCTATTTTCTAACACCAACTAAATCACATCATTACCCAAAAGTTTACTTGGGTTTACAGCTATATACCCACAGATAGTGATTGCGGACGTTTTAGAGAAATTATTGATATATAATTAGAATAATGGCAAAACGAACAAACCAACTAACCGAGCACATGTTGAATGCTCAACCATAAACGTGGTGAACAAACAAAAAACAGAAACGACTATTTTCTTAATTGAATTTTGAATATGAAATGAATGAGTGCACGAACAGAGAAAAAGCAAATGACACAACGCAAAAGAACAACACCCCTGATATACTTTGACGAAGCCAACGACACATGCTGCAATTTGACAGACACGAACCCCACTGTTTTGTTTTCCAACTCACGGAGTTAAATATAATGCGTTCGATATCTAAAAGAGGATGACAGCAAGGATGAATGGTATTTAATAGAGTGTTGGCATTAAATCTAATATATTTATTGATATGAAATCCATCGGCATTACGGAGATACGGAATGTAAAGATATTGTGGTGTTGAGTTCTGGCGATCGAAATCTTGTATAGCCCCGATTATGCTATACATTAAGAAAGAAAATAATGGAGAAATTTGTTGTATTGAAACAAGTAAGGAAAGGCTAAAGTCGGGCGGGCCCGACTATATGATACACTCCACTTTCTCTCCGAAAACAATTTAACTCGGTAAAAAGGTGAAAACGGGAAGAATTTTTGTATGTTTCCTAATAATCGGTGCTTCCATTTGAAATATGAGATATTTTGAAAGATTTGAAGAATATATGTTAAAATATGTGGTTCATAGAGTCGAAAAAGTGAAATCGGGAGTGAAATTCGTGTGAGAGCTATATATAAATCTGAACCGATCTGACCAATTTGCGTATCTAGAGTGAAAAGAGTCAAATCGGGAGTGAAATTCGTATGGGGGCTATATCTAAATCTGAACCGATTTTCTTCAAATTAAATAGCGTTCGTCGTTGTACCGAAAAACTTCGTTCTGCAAAGTTTCATTTGGTTCTGTCTACAATTGCGACCTGTATCGTGATTACAAGAATAGATGGACAGACGGACGGACGGACATTGCTAAATCGACTCAAAAAGTGATTCTAAGTCGATCGGTATAATTAACAATGGGTCTATCTCGCTTCTTTTTCGGTGTTACAAACAAATGCACAAAGCCATAATACTCTCGTGGAGTGTATACAAATTTAGGAAGTTTTTACTTAAAAATAAATTTATGTCAAGTTCTTCATACATTCAAGTATTAATGAACTTGAAAAATACTGCAGTATTCTTAGAAAAATACATGAAGAAGCAATTCTCGTTCGTCTGCCAAGTCTTTCTTCTTAATTACTTCAAATATTGTTTTAAACACTCAATGCGAAGGCCCTATCGCAGAAGTCGTTGTGAAGTAGCTATACTCTTTATGGTTCCGATCATGCTATGCATTCGACTTTTACACCAGCAGTTACAGTTGAGGACCGTCGATATTCTCCGAATAAGAAAATTAGTCCCTAGACGTGCTTAGATAAGATCAGACTAAGATGGTATGGTTTAGGACTTTTCTCAATCACCTCAACTCCGGAAGTTCGTGGTGATATTTCTGCGGTAAGATTGATGAAGTTTCCGAGACAGCTATTCTCATCGAACACACAACACGCTTCATGAACGGGTGAGCACCACAGGATCATTTTTCTATTGTAAGGACTTCACAACATTACTGCGAGTCTCCGATCCTCAACACAAACCAGATTTTTAAACAAAAGCACCTCCTATCTACAACCCATAGTGATATTATACAGAATGCTCTAAACAATGTGCATGTGGGCCAGGAGTAGTGGGCAGGGAGTGAATCCGACCAAAAATGAATTATCTTGACGAGGGGGATCAAAATTCCTTTTGGATTGGTTGAGAAGAGTAGCTATTTGAATCCGCTGATAATGCTACATAAGCCGAGCAATAAGAACAACTGGACGGACGCATTACAGGTTCTGCTCCATATGTAGAACGCAGGAAGCTCTGTATTTAGTAGAAGTAAAAAATTCAACTAAAATCAGATATTTTTCAAAAATATGGCATCACTTGTCATGCGCCTTTTGAGAAAAACTGAGAAAGCAGCAATATCTATTGAATGTGAAATACTAATTTTTCTGCTAATATATCAGCAGAGATAATACTAGCTTCAAGGTGTATTTTCGAGATACTCCCAAAACGTTAGTAGGAATTTTCGTAGCAGCCCATCCCCGCTTATGTCACAAAGCTAGAACATTTAGATCGTTCATCCCACATTTACCACCACACCCCTTATTCTAAAACCCAATCACGTCTGCACATTAGGGTGCGTTTTTTATACTTGTTCAGAACTTGCAACCTCCTCTTTAATGGGGTGTGAATAAGTATTTAAAATAATTTTTCTAAAATTGTACTCTGTTGAACTTTAAGAGGCAATAGGATGAGGAAATTAAAAACTAAAAACGGCAATTAGCTCCATTTCACCTATAATTTCAGACGTATATCACCTGGTACAAGTGTAATATGAACTGTCGGACAGTGTAATTGTTTCTAGTTTTATAGAAAATTGTCAATTCTTAAAAATATTTTTTCTTGTTTTTTATAAACATAAAAATGTTTTTTAGTAAATAAAATTTTATTAATAGCATAAGTTTTATGATGGATTTCCTGGTACTAATGCTACAAATAATTATATACCTGATTGAAGAAACAATAGAAATAATTAAAACAATTAGGGTTTCACTCTTAGTAGCAAATGGGGGTTGTAGATCTTGCTAATTTAGCTTTTACAAAAAAAAAAAAATTATTCCATTTTGGCGTGTTTTTATTCTAGAGTTAACAATTTTGCCCGACATTGTGTCTTCTTCAAATTATAATTTGCAAATAAACTGCGAGAAAAAGACCTTCACTCTACGTAGCATAATCGTAGTAACTTCTGCAAGGGTTGCAGAATATGCTACCAAGAGTGTATACCCTAAATATATTTTGAGCTGAGTTCAAAAAAGATGTGACTGTTCCGACTGAAATATTTTTTTGGGTTTTTATTGTATTATGCCAAAATATTTCAGAGCTAGCAATTTTTTACTATTATTTTTAATGACTATCAATTAATATTAAAATAACCACGAAAAACTCACCCTAATGTATATGCGGCATACATATGTATAACTGCATCCCTGCGTGTGCAATAGTTCAATATGAAATTGAAATGCAATTATAATTTTTATCAAAACAAAGGCAAAGTAAAGAGCAAACACACCAGAATAGAATAACCAAACAAAAGATACGAATACCATGAACAAAGGAGCACACAACAAAAAACTTTATAACCCCAGACACACACATGTAGTATGTACATTAAAGTGGGTAGTGACAACTTCCAAAATATCAAAAAAACTAGTGCAGCCGTTATATTCCAGGCTGAAGTTGTCGGTGGTACAAGTGATTTGTTTTGACTTTTTTGGTGACATGAAAAAAAAAATAAAAATTGTTTATTTACTATTATTAAAAATTATTAAAATCTATGGATAACATAGTTACAATTTAAAGTCGTTACACTTCAACGGGAAGATATACGTATGAAACTATAGGCAAAATGGAGTTACTTTACGTTTTTAGTTTTTCATTTCCTCATCCTGTTGTCCCTACACAGGACTACAAAGCTCCAAAGGATACAATTTTTCAAATTTGTATACGCACCCTATGTTCATAGATTTGTGATATATGAGAATTATCTTTTAGATTTTTCATTAGGTACAGCACGCGACAAATATTTCCATGTATAGTAAAATAAAGTAGTAATTTTCTTTATAACACTTCAACTTTTAATAAAAATAAAGGAGAATAAATTAACTTCAAGATTCATAATAAAATAAATAAAGTTTAGTCAGATTTAATTTTTTGGTTGACATTTTTGGGAGATGTCCATATATGAAGTCACGCATGTGCACTTAAACAGTTACACATATTGAGAAAAAGTCCTTACGATTATTATTCTTTATTATTTTTAAAAATTAATTTAAAAAAGTGTCTAAAAATATGGGTTGCAGAAAACTAGCCATAGCTTCGAGGGAGGTGGTGGTCACCCCAACTGAGCTGCAATAACAAAACCCTAAACAAAAAAATATTTTTTAAAATTGTCACCAACAGCACTATTGTTGTTTGTATGAAAAAATTTCTAAAAAAAATATAATATAAAATAAAAAAATAAAAATAAAAAAATAGTGTAGTAAAATTTATGGTTATCGAGTAAAATAATTTCTTTAAAAATTTTGTTTTAATACAAAAATGTCAATTCTGTCAATACCTGATGAACGCAGTTAGCGAATGACAATAAAGAGTATGACTTGATTTTCCATTCCGCGATCAACTTTTTTAATTGCGATTATTTTAGCCCGAATCGAAGAATCGGTCCTGAGGATCAGTTCTTTCTCGATTCGTGGTGAAATTTCGACCCTACATCTCAGAATGTTATATTTTGTTAATCTATTTCCAGTCTATATACCCAGCAAAAAAATTGGAAGTACTTCCGTAGGAAGCACATTTCAATCTACCCCCGGTAGCGGCGGTTATTTTAAAACAGAAATGGAAACAAGTGAAAATGTGGTTCCTTTGCAACGCTTTAAAATAACTTTTAAGTCTTAATAAAGGACATCCCTCCTATGACAACTCCATGTTAAATTCAGTGGTGAAGATCCCAATTCAACTAATCCAACTTCCGATTCACAAGATGAACATCTTTTTCACTTTTTTTGTATTTTCAAAGCCCAATTAGGTTCGTTATCTCGTTTTAAAATTGTTTGTTTTTTAGCTAATGTGATCCATAGGTTTCGTCACAATTTTGCGACTTCTTCTGGGATATAATTAACTTCCGTGGAATCGATGGAACCAGAGTTGCAAGTTACTAGTATATGTGGAGCCCATTTAAGGATTACTATCTCCCAGTCTACGCATTCATTTGACCATCTGTCCTTTGTCCAATAAAGTTGAAGGTTAAAATATCAATGTAACAACATTAGACCATATTCTCCTAGGCAAACTGCATCAATCATTATTAGAAATGCCGCAACAATGTGCGATGATGTATGTACATATACACGTATATGTGTTTATTTATACATACATGCATTTGCACATTGTACAATGTACGAGTACATACCAGAGGCTGAGGCTGAGTCTGAGTGTCGAGTGATAGTCCAACGAACAAAACGACAGAATGAAAACATTGTAGAAAAATGAAACGTTTCAATGGCAGTGACAGTTTAAGTGTTGCTCTTGCACAACAAAGGAGCACATGAAAAGGAAAATCATCTCCGGGTGCCCCCAGTCCCATCGCCATTAGGAACAGGCGTCAGCAGCCGGTTCATCATCACCATTGTCATAAACACTCGTACAATAGGTGCAAGGATTGTGGCAGAATGTGAACCACCGTCATAATAATTGCAACACTCGCAAAGCGCTTTGTCCACAAACAAATGAACAACATCCTTTTTTCTTTTCTCGTTTTTTTCAACATAAAGTCATAAAGTGATAGAAGGATAATATGTTTAGTGCTTTTAAAGCAGTAGTTTTTAATTTGTTCCAATGAAGGGTAAAACTTTTTGCAATCAATAAAGTATTGAAAACTTATTGAAAATCTTGGACCAAGGACAATCTAAATAAATTTTGTGGTTTTATGAAGTGGAACAAAAAAGATGATGAAGATACCCAACAAGACATACAGTAGATTTAGCGATTTTTTCGCTAAAAGCTGTAATCTATATTTAATAGAATGCAAATTTAGAAATTGAGAATCATCTCCTTATAGAGGCCGGGTTTGATGTTTAAAAGTCGCTGCGAAGCCACTTGAAAAGACTTTTGTCATGGTCGAAATCATGATCGTGGTAGTCTGCAGCCATGTCATAAATGTCACCATGCCATTTGTAAATAAATTTGCATTCTATTAAATATATATGCAAAATGGTCTTGAGCCAGGACTGTATCCCAGTTCAAATCAATATACTTTTTGTGTATATTGAGACATACTGATATTTTATTTAACTTTTACTAAAATAATTGTACTATCACTTTGGCCTTTGAATATACCTGCTTATTTATGTTTGTTTGATATTTGGGGTAAAACGTACTTTAGGGGGTAAAATGGAAAAGGGAGTAAAAACTTTTTCCGCAAAAATGGGTAGAAGCATGAAGTTAGGTTTTCTTGCACTGTGTACGTGAGAGATATGGATTTTCGAAATGTGTACTTTTGGAACTATAATTGGATGAAAATACAACAAACCAAACGACTGTAGCTTGAAATGCACCCACTATCTCCCAATATTTAGGGTATTAAAGCTTTTTGGAAGATTGCTGCCTTATAAAGGTTGATTTTTTAAAAGCTATAGGAAAGTTTTTCAAAAAAAAAACACATAAAATTCAGTAAAATGCATGAAATCTTTATTTGAATCGATAGTACAGTCCATATAATTTAATGTTTGAAGATTATTTCATGCAAATGTTGACCTTGACTGCGCCTCAAATGGTCCATCCGCTTAGTCCAATTTTGGCATTTCCTCGTTTTTGAGTAACAGAGGCCCAATTGCTGCGAACGGCGACGAATCGATAATTGATGGTCATCATTAACACTGGCCGATACAGCTGCGATATTTTCTTCAGTTCGCACTCTACGTAAGCGTGTTAGTGGTTTAATGTCCAACATTGTAAATTTGGTGCGAAATTTAGTCACAATAGCCCGAACAGCCGCTTCGGTGGGTCGATTAAACCGACCATAACATGGAAGCGCGCGATGAACTTTCTTAACAGAACACGCATTTTGATAATAAAGTTCAATAATTTGCAAGCGTTGTTCGTTTGTAAGACGATTCATGGTTAAATTATAGACCAAACTGCTAAAAAATCACCCTTTATTTACTTTTTGAATTGACTTGAAGTATTATTTCGATATATACAGTGGCCGACAAAAGTCAACATACGACCCACATTTTTGCGTTTTAGCGAGTTCCAAAAAATATTTGAAAAAAGTAATGATGCGGTTTTGTTTGAAATCGTTTTTTATTCATATAACAATAACAAAATGCTTTACTTCAATATAAACTTAAAAGATATTGGCAAAATAAACAAAAAACACCTTGACAAAAGTCTACATACGACATACCATCCCATGCTTTACGTCATTTTTTATAATGTACTTTATAGGAGAATTGACGAAATTTGTATTGTCATTTGTCTTGTGCTTGCTCTTCTTTAAATAAATATAATTCAAGAAACATTAGTCCGCGAAAATGGCTTCTCGTAAAGAAACTGCAACTGATATTCGAAATTTAGTAATAAAATGCAGAAACGAAAGGAAATCTTTAGGCGAAATAGCTAAAATGGTTAATTTAAGTAAATCAACTCTCCAAACTATATGCAAAAACTTTAAAAATACGGGTACTGTTGAAAATAAGCCCAGAAGTGGGCGTCCAAAAAACTTAGTCGACGAGATGAAAGCTTTATTTTAAAAGAAGTTAATGAAAACCCGAAAGTGAATGCTACAATGTTGTCCAAACAACTCGCAGAAAGGTCGGATACAATTGTACATCCAAGAACAGTTCAAAGAAGTCTGAATAATAATGGTTTCCGAAGCAGAACGCCACGCTAAAAACCTCTTATAAGAGAAACGAATCGTAAGCTTCGCCTTGAATTCGCCCAGCAACACTTGGACAAGGGATTAGACTTCTTAAAAGCGGGTTTTATTTACGGACGAGTCGAAGTATAATATATTTGGAAGTGACGGGAAAGCCAAAGTATGGAGAAAAGCGAATACGGCAATGAATCCGAAGAATTTACTTGCTACGGTAAAGCATGGTGGTGGCAACGTAATGGTTTGGGTGCCGTCGCGGCGTCTGGAGTTGGAAATCTTGCGTTTATTGAGGGTAACATGGATCGCTATCACAGATTTAAAGAAAATCGGGTTCAATATGTGGTTTCTAAAGCGGAAAAAGTGAAATCGGAAGCGACATTTGTATGGGGCTATATCTAAATCTGAACCGATCTTACCCACTTTCAGCATATTTCTAGTTCGATTATAAAATGTGTCAATTTTAAAGAAAATCGAGTACAATATGTGGTTTCTAAAGCGGAAAAACCGATCTTACCCACTTTCATCATAGGTGTTTCTAGTTCGATTATAAAATGTTGTGTCAATTTTAAAGAAAATCGGATACAATATGTGGTTTCTAAAGCGGAAAAGGTGAGCGAGCGGGAGCGACATTTGTATGGGGGCTATATCTAAATCTGAACCGATCTTACCCACTTTTAGCATAGGTGTTTCTAGTTCGATTATAAAATGTTGTGCCAATTTAAAAGAAAATCGGGTACAATACGTGGTTTCTAAAACAGAAAAAGTGAAATCGGGAGCGACATTTGTATGGGGGCTATATCTAAATCTGAACCGATCTTACCCACTTTCGCCATAGGTGTTTCTAGTTCGATTATAAAATGTTGTGCCAATTTTAAAGAAAATCGGGTACAATATGTGGTTTCTGAAGCGGAAAAAGTGAAATCGGGAGCGACATTTGTATGGGGGCTATATCTAAATCTGAACCGATCTAACCAGCTTTCGCCACAGGTATTTCTAGTTTGATTATAAGGTGTTAAGCCAAATTTGATGAAAATCGGGTACTATATGTGCTTAATAGGGCGGAAAAAGTCAAATCGGGAGCAACATTTGTATGGGGGCTATATCTAAATCTGAACCGATTTCCTCCAAATTCAATACCGATGGTCCTTGGCCAGAAAAAATAACTTCTCCTAAGTTTCATGACAATCGGACAACAATTGCGACCTGTAGAGTGCGAACAAGCTTAGATGGACAGCAGACGGACGGACGGACAGACAGACATCGTTAAATCGGCTCAGCTGGTGATTCTAAGCCGATCGGTATACTTAAAGGTGGGTCTAGCTCGATTATTTCTTGGTGTTACAAACATTTGGCGCGAAACTAACTTATAATACCCTAGCCCACGAAGTGGTGTAGGGTATAATAATTGAAATATGGACAGAAAATGTTTGTGGGTCAGCTAGTTTCTTAATAATTGTAAAAACATGATCAAATATGAAGTCATAATGGATTTCAGGCACTGGTAAAGGAGTTATAAAGCATTTAATTTTACCTAGGATAGAGACAATTGTGTGGGAGGTACAAGAAGGGGCGCCGCTAAAGCGAAAATATGTTTATACCCTCCACCTCCAGGATGGGGGTATACTAACGTTGTCATTCCGTTTGTCACACCTCGAAATATCGACCTGAGACCCTATAAAGTATATATATTCCTGATCGTCATAACATTCTAAGTCAACCTTGCCATGTCCGTCCGTCCGTCTGTTGAAAGCACGCTAGCATCTAAACGTAAGGAAAGGGTGAAATGGGGCAGAATGGGATAAAATGGTACCTATCAAACGACAACAGCTAGAAACACGAAGTTCAGTGTGTACTTTCCTCTAATTGAGTAGATGCATAAATAAAAGTATTTTTTCAAATTCGTACTTTTAAGATATAAAATGGGAATAGAGGAATAAAAATGGTACAAATTGTATACATTCCTCTGATTGCGTAGACACGTAAAATAAAGGGAAATTCGTACTTTTGGGGGTAAAACTGAAAAAAAGGGGATAACAATTGTACCAACCAAATGATCGCAGCTAGAGCCATGAAATTTGGTGTATTCATGCCTCTGACTGCGTAGACACGAAAAATATAAAGGTTTTTCCAAATTCGTACTAGTAGTGATACAATGAAACAGAGGGAAAAAATTGTAGATTTGGAGATTTAAGAAAGTCGTACTTTTAAGGGAATAAAATGGGAAAAAGGGGATAAAAATGGTACCAACCAAATGGCCGCAGTTAGAATAATGGAATTCGGTGGACACCGAATAAACAAGCAAAATAAAAATATTTTTCCAAATTCGTATTTTTTGAATTTTTTGTGAATCATGAAGTTAGGTGTACGTGAGAGATAATGGGTTTTCAAAATTTGTACTTTTGGAATTAAAATAGGATGGAAATACATCCTGAAGTGTTTAAGCTTTATTGAAGATTGCTGTCTTATATTTACTTTTTGAATTGATTTGAAACGTCTGTGGAAGGCAATCCATGGTGGAGGGTATATAAAGTTCGGCCCGGCTGAACTGAACGCCGTATTTACTTGTTTATGTGTAAATTGATTATAGAAACATCTTCAAATATCAAACTGGTTTTAATTTAAACAATAATTATGACACTTTGTGAATGCAACTTCTATAAAAGCATTGCCAAATATAAAATTTCACAGTATTCCGATCATCCGAATAGAAGTTATAACAGCTTTAACTGTACATAGTTTTTGCTGATTTGTGTGGGAGGTACTGGAAGGGGCGTGGCAAAATTCGCCATACTCTGAACACTTAAAGT
Source organism: Polietes domitor (assembly GCA_947397865.1). Classification (NCBI taxonomy): domain Eukaryota; kingdom Metazoa; phylum Arthropoda; class Insecta; order Diptera; family Muscidae; genus Polietes; species Polietes domitor. The sequence continues at coordinate 118,789,187 of OX377618.1, read as the reverse complement.
TATTATAAAAACATTATCAAATATCAAAATAGAGCCAATTCCGAAGATCCGTGTGGCAGTTACATTAGTTTTAATTTGACATAGGAATATGGGTCATTTTTGTGGGGGTACCAGAAGGGGCATGGCAATTTCGCCCATCTTCTAACTTAAACTAAGTTTGGGAAAAACATTACCATCTGCAAAGTTTGAATTGATTCCTTAACTCCTTTCGAGAGTTATCGTTTACACCAGCCGGCCAGACGTACGGACATGGCTCAAACAACTTTAAAAGTCGAGAAATGGATTTGGTCCAAACATACTTAGGGTCTCAAGTCACTGCTTCAATGCGTTACTCTGTATAGTGAGGGTATAAATAAATGTTTAGGTCTCGGACACAATTTTTTATTTTTTGTTGCAGGGTAACAATTAGGGTTTGCATCCTCACATTCGCACATTTTTCATTTCCCGTATCCCGGGAAAAAATATTTTTAAGCTGCGTTCGGATGTAGACTCAAAATCCACTTTTTCGGATTTTGTCAAGCTCCATATGCAAAAAAATTAAAATCCGGGAAAAATAGATTTTGGGCGTGTATCCGAACGCCAAAAATAAAGAATTTAAAGTTTTCGAAGCGAAAGGAAAAAGAACAAATATTTCATTTAATGCTCTACTCACTATCGTTCTCCGTCGCGTCCACATTTTCCAATAAAATAAGAAATATCTGATCTTTAATAATTTTTGAAACTTGAAAAGATGTTTGAATTGTTCTCTCATAGCGCTTTATTATATGAATTCTGTGACTGGTTCGTTGTGAAATATATATTTATTTTACTTTAATAAAATGTGAATGTTTCATTGAAAAAAATAAGCTTAACATGGTAAACGATTTGGTAGACGTGCTGTCCCGGGATCCCGGGAAATTGAAAAAAAAATTCCCGTTTCCCGGGAAATAAAAAGTGCGGGAAAATGCAAACAATAACAATAACAATACAATACCCTATTTAAATACACATAAGATTTAAGAAGTCAGTTGACATTTTATTTACACTTTTGGATCAGTTCAGTGATGTATCCTATCACGCTAGCTCAGGATAGAAACTTTTATAGCATTTAAAGGGTGACAGTTTTGCAGTTAGAACAAACTATCTCGAAAATCCGTGCTCTTAGCTTGTTTCCAAGTCTGTCACATTCTTCTACATTTTAAATCTAATTATAAAAACTTTCAAAGTGTTTCGTATATCCCCACAAAATCCCCGAAATATTAAAGAAATCCCCACAAAGATCATTTCATATTTTTTGTCCCCCTCAGCTTGGGACAAATCGCCACGTCTGGCAAGACTGGTTACACCTTTCTGGAATTATAACATCATGTTCATGAATTGATATTCATATTCATTGCCGTGCTGCCACCATCCCTAATGATAATGCATCACACAATTGCCGCCTTAATTCCCTGCCGATGACTGACTTGTATCCTGCTGCTGCTGTTGCTGCAGCCAGTGTTCGGTTCTCCTGTGAAACGCTTTTATCGTTATTGTTGTTGTATGTATTGTCATCGCCCATCACACAATTGTTGATGTAATTAAATATTAATTGAAATTTTATTTTATAATTATCGGTTTGTGCGTGTGTGAGTGGCTATTTTAAATTGCTGGCATCTCGCAGGAGGCCACAGTACAAAAGAGTTGTGTTTATACAATAGGGTATCCAATCAATGACAATGAATTCAATTTATAATTAAGTAAGTGCTTAAAAATTGTATATGTGAGCGCGACGATATTCTAGTCAAAGTTACGTTGTCGAAGTTTTCAATAATTTGACTAATCGTATTTATAAAAACCTACAATTTCCAATTAATTAATAGCTATAAATAATAATAAAAAAAATAAAATTCGCATGCGAATAATTTTCAAATCTGCTAATTTTCAAACAAATACCACCTTATTTGTAGTACTTTGTCTCAGAATGAACCATAGTATACTTTTTCGTTTCGAAAATGACCCAGTTTAAGGATATCCTTTTTAGGGACAATTGCTTTATGCTGAGCGGATTTTTGTCTCACGTCACCTTTAAAAAGTACATATTTTGAAAACTCCATTTAGTTTCAACAATTTGCCCACATTCGGCTCACCTTTGTTTATGTTTCGCTTCTACACAGTCAATGTATGCGCAGCGAATTTCATGATTCAAGCTTCAGTCGTTTTATTGGTACCATTTTTATCCCTTTTCGTCCGTCTGTCTGTTGAAAGCACGCTAGCTTCCGAACGAAATGAGCTAGGGGATTCAAATTTGCCACAAGTGAGTCTAATGATTGTAGGTCGGTGGGGATTGAAAATGGGCGAAATCGGTCCAGAGGGAAATATGTTTCCCTAACAAGAACTGAAAATTGTCCCTAATATTTAGATTATTTAAACAATGTTTTTTTAAAAAATTAGTACATATATTTGGAGAACCAAAAGTTAGTTTTGAAAAAAAGTTAGGGAGTGGAATGGGCTAAAAAGGGATAAAATTGGTGCCAATCAAATGACAACAGGTAGAAACGTGTCAATTGTAAAATAATTGGATATTTCTAAATTAGTACTTTTCAGGGGTTTGAAGGGAAAAGAGGGATAAAAATGATACGACCATAAGGCTGAAGTTAAAATAATGAAATTCGATGTGCAGACTCGTAAAATAAAAGGGGATTCAAATGGTAACTGTAACTGGAATTATGCAATTCTGTGCATACACCGCTCTTAATGCGTAGACGCGGCCCGGCCAAACTTAACGCCTTTAAACTAATAATATTCGATTCATCGAATAACATTTATTGGGTTGGATACCCTAGTATACACACGTGTGGTCGTCTGTGAGCGTGTGTGAGTGTTGTACTTACACGAGTATTTGTGATTGTATTAATTACTGCTCACCAACCACAACAATACACATCCGTACAAACAACAGACTCAGAAATACTCCCACACCCACACCCAACTAGAGTATGCCACTTTCGACAATCCTGGAATACAATAAAAAAATGAAATGGTCTTCGCAATAAATGTGCTTCTTGCAAAGATAAATTTGGATCTAGTCAAAATATTGATTTGATATGTGAAATAAGGGAGGGGTAAGGAACAGTCGAAACTATGGTACATATTATATTTGGACGGTTTTGTTGCAATGTTAAAACCGTAAACCGAGTTTTCTTCAAATTGAGAATTTTTTAACAAACCGGCATTTGACATCTCTAACCTCCCACACACACACCTACCATGTAACCTACATTATTTGTAATTAAACAGTCAATAAACTTTGTCTTCTGTGGATATTTATAAACAGAAGCCTTGGGAGCGAATGTAAATGTTGCTTTCATTTACACTGCCAGACAGACACACAATTAAGATTGGAGTACGTAGGGTGCACAACAAGTTTACTTAGCCGGTATGTCAACATCTTGTTGCACATGCATTGATATTTACTTATGCAGAGACATATATTTTATATCATGTACACGGATAAAAAATCAAATAGAAATAATAAAGAATTTGTTTGTGATAACTTTTGTTTTAAGAACAAATATTTTATGAAAAAAAACATTTTATTTTTTGATTTAGCAACACTTGTGTAGTAGTAGTTATTGAAATATAGGCAATACTGTAGAAGTACTCATGTGATTTTATGCTGTTTTAGTATTTTTCCATGATTTATATAAGGTTACTTTCTATATATGTTTGTGTGCCACAAAATTTGAAATCAATTTTTGAAAGCTTTTTTCTCAACCAATTTTGCTCAAATTTTGCACACTTAATCATTTTCGATGACAATACAAGGAAATGGAAAAATTTGACCAATTGGACAAAGGGGCGTGGCACCTCCCATACGAAGTTAAAACCTATTATTGAATATTGTCAGTTCTATGACACCTAGAATGCTGAAATTTTGTGTAAGTGCATCTAGCATCAATTCGCATAGTTGTGCCAAAAAGGGGCGGTATTGGAAAAGTGGGCGTGGCACCTCCCATACGAAGTTAAAACCTATTATTGAATATTGTCAGTTCTATGACACCTAGAGTGCTGAAATTTTGTGTAAGTGCATCTAGCATCAATTCGCATAGTTGTGCCAAAAATGGGCGGTATTGGAAAAGTGGGCGTGGCACCTCCCATACGAAGTTAAAACCTATTATTGAATATAGTCAGTTCTATGACACCTAGAGTGCTGTAATTTTGTGTAAGTGCATCTAGCATCAATGTGCATAGTTGTGCCAAAAATGGGCGGTATTGGAAAAGTGGGCGTGGCACCTCCCATACGAAGTTAAAACCTATTATTGAATATTGTCAGTTCTATGACACCTAGAGTGCTGAAATTTTGTGTAAGTGCATCTACCATCAATGTGCGTAGTTCTGCCAAAAATGGGCGGTATTGGAATAGTGGGCGTACCACCTCCCATACGAAGTTAAAACATATTATCTAATAGTGTCAGTTCTATGACACGTATAGTGCTCAATGTGCGTAGTTGCGCCTAAAATGGGCGGTAATGCAAAAGTGGGCGTGGCACCTCCCATATGAAGTTAAAACCAAAATTACACCTACTGTAATTTTGTGTAAGTGCATCTAGCATTAATGTGCGTAGTTGTGACAAAAATGGGCGGTAATGGAAATGTGGGCGTGGCACCTCCCATACGAAGTTAAAACCCATTTTCGAATATATGCCGTTCTATGGCAGATAAAAAACTGAAATTTTGCAGTAATTTTTCCTTCTACAAAAGATAACTAAAATAGAATTTCTAGGCCCAATAGAATTCTGCTTGCATAAAGCATGGATTTGAAAAAAAATTTTTTTTTGATTTACTTTATAAAGCATGGAAAAAGAAATGACAATAATTTCCTAAATAAGTTGTGTTTTATTCAAAATCAACGTCGGCCCTTACAATTTAACCACCCTTTATATATATTTATTATAACGAAAGGAGCTAGAACGTCCAAGTTTTCCATAAATGCGTCTTATAGTCGTAGATCGGTTGGGATTGAAACTGACCGAAATCGACCCAAAGGGAAAAATTTTCCCTCACAAGGACTGAAAATACCCTTAATAACCCCACTATTTTAGTATATTTAAGCATGTTTTTCCACTATGTCTGCTTGTACTTACTTTATATTGGGTATGCGCATTACCCCTATAACAAAAAACGTGCTCCATAAAGTGCTTCTTATTCGTAGGGGGAGAAATGGGACAAAAGGGATAAAAATGGAACCTATCAAACGACAACAGTTAAAACACGAAATTCGGTTTGTACATTCATCTAATTGAGTAGATACATAATATAAAAGTATTTTTCCAAATTCGTACCTCTAAGGGGTAAATTGGGAATAGAGAGATAAAAATGGTACCAATGAAGTTCGGTGTTTACATTCCTCTGATCGCGTAGACACGTAAAATAAAGCGATTCTCGAAATTCGTTCTTTTTGGGGTTAAATTGGAAAAATGGGATAAAAATAGTACCGACCAAATGACCGCAGCTAGCAGGGCCGTGCGCAGGGAGGGGGTTTTGGGGGTTCAAACCCCCCCCCCCAGAGAAGTTTCGAACATATACTTTTTAAAACCTTCTAGACTTTCTGAAGCAATAAAATATAGAATTTTTAATGTCTTTTTAAAATAACTTGTCTGAAATGGTAATTTTGCAGTAAAATCACGAAAACACGAAAATTACATAAAAAAATCGTGGACACTTTCTTGAATTTCGGACAAAGGTTATGAGAAATACAAACAAACTAAACGAATTGTGCCCATTTCAAGATTGTGTTGTGCTAATTTCGCTAATGGACACCAAATTGTTCGGAAAATTTTCATTTTTATTAACCGATACCACTTCTTGACATTCTACTAGAGCTATATCATATGAACTTTTAATTGTGTACTGCAATAAAAGTTTGGAAATTTAATAACAAAATCGTTTAGTAATTTCAAAAAAGTGTAGATAAGAATCACTATGCTTCATAATGAAATCTAAAATATTCTTAATAAAAGCAAATAATTTGCTTGATGCTTGTAGAGCGCTAAGATGTAACATTTGCGATTGGACATTTTTATGGAGCTGTATCTAAATCTGAACCGATGTGTAATATTTTCATCACAAATGTAATGTTTCCAATGTTTTGGGAGTTTGAAATTATATTACAAATCCATTTCGACAAACGAAGAATACTGTTTGATATACGTAAACGTATTTCTCTTTGTTCATTTACAAGAACTGATGACATGTTTACCGCAAACTAATTTTTCCCACAAAAGAAACTCAAAAACGATGTTCACGTGTCTAAAATTTCGTTTGTACGAAATGCATTTTTTCTCTGCGTGTAGGTCTCTATTTTAAAATCTACTTTAAAGTTGCGAAACAATAAGAAATGAGTGTTAACTTACTAAAATTTGTGTTATATTTATCACTTATGTCAAATATTTTTCAGAGTTAGTATTTTTTGTACATATGTAACAAGTATTATTCAAAAGAGAAACAACAAATTCAGTAACATGGATCTACGTAGGAAAACGAAACTCTAAAATACGAATTATTTGGTTTTTTACATATTTAAGAATATAAAAATGAAGAAACATTTCCAAATATTTTTTATTTAATCGGAATATGCGTATAAAGATTTTGAGTATACATCCTGTAACTCATGTCCTATATAAATTAAAAACTCCAAAACAATTTAAACATCCTATTTAGACCCATAATTCGTGAAGAAGCATATCCAATTTATCCAAAAAAATGCGGGACTGAAGGGTTTATCGCCGAGGAATATTATCGTTTTTTGTGTAATATTTCTTCAAAATATATATCGAGGGCTTATATCTAAAAGTGGCTATGAACCATTTTCTCGAAAATGAGTTTTTGATGCCAAACTATTATCAGATTTGGATGTCATCTGTCATATAAATTTGGAAAAGATTTTTTTAAAGCCATTTTTTTAATTTTCTGATTTGGCTATCCCCTCGCACTTTAGTTTGTGACTGCATAAGTGGCTATGAACATAAAAATAATAGAAATAAAATAGTTCAACAATGGAGCAGCATAAAACCGAAGGTTATAATTCGCTACAACGATTTTGTTTAAAACATTTTTCTAGATCTAGATTTGATTCCCCAGTTATGAAGCTAAAATAGGAAAAATGGTGGCTGTAAAGTCAAAAATTGTGAAAAGTATATTTAGAAACACCGGCGTAACTTTTTGTTATATTGAGAATGCCAAAAAAATTCTATGGCATGTGATTGCTGACTTCATGGGGAATATTTGTGTATGAAAAGTTTCAGAATTATGAATGAAGAAAGTTAAAATATAAGGAATGGCAACGGCGAATTTTGGATTTTTCATTAATTGCAGCGATTTTCGTGACTGGCTACATATATGTTACAAGCGACCAATCTGATGGATGAAGCTGGAATCTTTAAATTCGCTGTGTACATCACAGAAAATGCGTTTTCCATACGACATAAACTAGAAAATCAGTTTTTCGCTCTCCTGAAAAGTTATGTTTTTGTTCATAGCCACTTATGAATATAAGCCCTCGATATGTATGTATGTAATTTCAAGCAACTATTTAAAAAAAGTTATACACCTAGAGAACAAGTCTGTTAATAAAAGCAGCGATTGTCTGCTGCCTATCAGCAGACACTTTTCTGCTATTACAGCTGTTTTTTGGCATAACAGCAGTTTCCTGCAATCTTACATCACCATTCATATAGATGATAGATGGATTACTGAAATACAATTTTGCCGACAATGTCTGTCGGACGAATGTATCAAAATATTTCTCGAAGATCCTGGCAATACAATATGAGTGGTTTCCAAACGCTCCAGTAAAAATTTCCTAAAAAGTTGGAAAATTAACTATATATGAGAAAAGTTTCCATCTTTCAAAGCCATAGAAAATAGTTCATTTACTATAAAAAGGGTGGTAGATTTACTTAAAAACATTTCTTTTGATCTAATACAAAATTCTTACAATTGAGTAAATTCAAACTTATTTGGAAGAATATTTCCAAGGTTTTAAGTGAGAAAAAATCTGAAATTTTTTGTATGGAAAAAATTCCGTTTAGGAAATTTTAACTTAAAAATGTGTTTATTTCCTAAAAGTAAGTTAATATGTTTACAGAAATTTATGCCGAGTTCTTCATACATTTAGGTATTAATGAACTTATTAAAAAACATTTGAAATTGTTTAAAAAATTCTTGAATATTAATCTAAGAAGCAATTCTCGTTCGTTTGCAGAGACTTATTTCTCAATACCTATCTTGCATTCGCAACAATCAATCAACTCCTTATGGCAGAGGTAACATGAAACTCTTGAGAAATATCTCATGTTGTCATTTTTTGTATCAGTTTTGCATACTCTGAAGCAAAACTATTTGTTTGATTTTTTTGTTAAATTGAACTTTTTTCCTTGTATAAAATAAAATTTTCCTCAGTTTAAGTGAAAATTTCCTCGTTTTGAGGAAAAAAATCAGCAAAATAGTCCTCAGTTTGAGTAAATATTAACTTGATTTGAGTAAACATTTACTTAGTTTTAGGAAATTTTCAGCAAAATTTTTCTAATATTTAGTAAAAATTTACTTAGTTTTAGGAAAATTTCAGCAAAATTTTACTTATACTTAGTAAAAATGTACTTGGTTTCCTAAATTTTAGTTAATTTTAATTCATTATAGGGTTAATTTTTTTATGAGTGTAGATGAAAACCCCCCCAGGGGAAAATCCTGCGCACGGGCCTGGCAGCTAGAGTCACGAAATTCGGAGTATACATTCCTCTGACTGCGTAGACACGCAAAATAAAAGGTTTTTTCCAAATTCGTACTTTCAAGAGATACAATGGGTACAGAGGGATAAAAATATTACCAACTAAACGATTATGCTAAGAATGATTGAAGTGTATACATCGCTCTAACTGCGTAGAGACGTAAAATAAAGAGATTTTAGAAAGTCGTACTCTTAAGTGTGTAAAATAGGAAAAAGGGGATAAAAATGATACCAACCAAATGACCGCAGCTAGAATCATGGAATTCAGTGTATACATTCCTCTGACAGCATAGACACGCAAAATAAAAAGAATCTGCCAAATTCGTACTGTTTACTTTTACGGCAAAAATTGGTTGAATCATGAAGTTAGGTTATTTTGCACTATGTACGTACTTTTGGAATTAAAAGGGAATGGAAATACAACTAATTGTAGCACCCACTATCTACCAATATTTTTGGTATTTAAGCTTTTTTTGAAAATATTAATATAAGAATATTTATTTTTTGAATTGACTTGAAGTATTATTTCGATATGTAAATTTATTGGTAGCCTTGCCTTATAAGCGTGGTTTGAAAATAAAAGTTTTATATTTATTTATAAAATTATTTTTTCAATATTTTTTGTATTATAAAAATTAAATAATTAATTTTAATATCTCATGAAATAATATAAAATCTGTACATGTGTACAGAACAAATGAATGATGTTATACACCATTTTAAAGGTAATTTCACAAATCTCGTTCACAAATCTGATTCAGAGATATGATGAAATATGTTAACTACGGCTAATCGACAACTGTACTAAAATAAAATGACAATTGTGGGAGTTTGCCGAAAAACGCTGACGAGATATTCAAATATAGACTGCAACCTCAAACGAACACCTTCGCATTTACAAGTTGAGTCCTACATATAACTTTTGCTCCACGACATTTATAGGTTATGCTCACCAAGAATCACAAAATGACAAAAAACACTACAATAATCACCAAATGTTAAATATAAATTTTCAAATACTTAATTTCAATAATATAGGGTCCGCCATCTAACGTTTTTTTTAACTATTCAACCGTTGGACTATTATTACTGGGGTGCGCTCAGCAGCCATTTGAATGATTATTTTCCATTATTAACCGGAAGGATTGTACTTTCAAATAAAGAAAGAAATTTGAGAAAATATTCAGTAGTTTTTTTATAGCATTTAAAAAAAGTTATTTGGCGGACCCTATATTTCACTCTATTGTTTTGTATTTACGCCTTAATTTTAAGTATTATGTATAACTGCTTTAGGCCCGAATTAATCCCACAAACTTTAAGTACCTTTCAGGCTTGTGGTGTTGCCACCTAGTTTTCTCCAGTACATTGTCTTGATTGCTTGGAGTATTCTCATAAAGAAAATATATACACATTTATCGATTTCCAATTTAAATTTGCTTGAATTTCTGCCAAAAAATGGGTTTCAAACCAATGTGCACTGTTCTTTTGTGTATTGAAATATTGGCATCGTCTCATGCATGATATGGGGTTAATTTCATTGTGTTTTGGCTGATGGCATAATTGATATATCTCCAGCTGCGGAAGCTAAGCAATTTAGTCTACATTGAGAGGGTGTGCAACTCCCTAAACGGTCTCTTAGAAGATTCCATGTAATACCTTTCAAGATTAACTTTTTTGTGATATTAACATAAAGTGTCACAAATAAACCGAATATATTGTTGTCATGTTTCTATCACGGAATGCTCGCTCTAAGCGTTTTTAGCTGTGCTGTGATACTAGCTCCAAGTTCAACGTGATAATGTCACATAGCAAAGTCATCTGACAGGATGGACCAGGGACGAGGGACGAAGGACGAGGGCCACATGACGGAGACAAGAGCAAGAGTTCAACTTGTTCGTTTGTTTGACATTTCTAATAAAAATGTGAACAAGTGTCGAGTAAAACGGCAAACGCTGAAGACGACGCACAAACACAGAAAATATCCTGCAACACAACAACAACAGCAGCCAGAACGAACAGCTTGAAACAGTGAGGTCGTAACGGAAATACTATTTTGACACTTGTAACGTCCGTCGGACTTGTTGTCTACGAACCTGTCCCCTCCTCACAGAATGACAATGTGTGAGCATGTCTGTAAGTATAGATGTATACGTGTGAGTGTGTGTGTGTGTAAAAAGTTTTACGAAATGATAACGGCCACCAGGAACAAAATGGCAACTAAGTTAAAGTTATGACAGCCATAAAGGAATTGATACTCGCACTTTGCGATGCATAACATTTTTATTGATGTTTGATACTGACATTCGCCACTAACGATTTTTTACGATCTGCTGGTACTACAGTGGGACAAACAGATGGAGCTACTTCTTTCAAACAGGCACTGCAAGGCATGTTGAGTTGTTACTTAATATGCTTCGCCCGGATAGGAATTGAGGTTTATATCCATACAATTAAACATTTTATGTTGAGTATTTTATGGTCGGTGATGTACACTTTGAAAAAAGTCTGCTATTAACAGCAGAAATTGTTTGCTGCCCATTCTGTTGTTACAACAGTTTTTTGTAGTTTTGCTTCAGCATTCAAACTGCTGAAGAACTTGCAACCGGCCGACTGCAAAAACGAGTTTACCTCGAACTTCGTTTCCTATCAGTACGTACGCTTAAATAGCAAAATTACACGCCAGCTTATACAACAAAATGTCTAGGGTTAAAATTGTTCCATGTGTTTTTGTAAGATCGATCTTTCTCGACAAAAAATGTGGGTAAACAAAAAATACAAATTGGATATTTTTGCAAAACTTTCATTTCCGCGAGAGATAATGCATGACATTTGTTTTGTAATTTTCTCGCGATCTATCCAAAGGATCCGGCTGATGTTTCGCATGCGTATTAAGAACCAATGTCGCTTGTAACATATATGTAGTAAGTCGCGAAAGTCGCTGCATTTCTGCCAAAAATCTAAAATTCGCGGATGAAATTTCATATATTTTTACTTTCTCTGTCTCTAGCATTGGTTCATAATTAGGGTTTGGGGTGCGGGAATTCCCGGGAAAAAATTTTAATTTCTCGGGAATACGGGAAATATTAAAAAATATTTTATTGATTATTTTGAACACTAATTTAGTTTTACTATATAATTGGGAAACGTTACTGACTATAATAATGAGCATTTGTTTATATTATATTACTACAAACAATACTTTTTAAATTCGCTAAGTCGCCTTTTTTGGCGAAACCTATATAGGGGAAAACTCACTTTTTGATAAGATATTTGCAGGATCTTTATTGTGAAACTGGCAATACTATGACTGACATAGTGTCAATACTTAACCCATCGCGCTATCTGGTTACTTTAAATTTCTTGTTTTCCCATCGACGAAATTAAAAGTGAAAATCTTCTCAAAGAAGAATGGTCTAAAAGTAGGGATACAATTAAAATTGTTCACCAGGAAATTTCAAGAGAAATCTAATTTGAATACAAAAATACCCTACGGTATGTTTAAAGACCCTTTGCGAGAAGTAATGAGTGGACTATTTCAATGTTTTTATTTTTAATTTAATTAATCAATATTAGTTGTTTAATGTTTCTATTGCTTTTACAGTTTGAAATATTTCCCCCTGAATAAAGTGTTGATTTATATGTCTAATGACTCTCTCAATTTTGAGGATTTGTCTAAAGTAAAAAATGTGTAAAATGACGAATAATTTCTAAAATATTTTGACGAAAAAACTTGTTTTTAATTTGTCAATAATATGTCAGTATTTTAACCCATAATAACTACTAAAATAATAAAAAATATTTATTTTTAGATTAATATTATTTTGTTTTGTTGTTCTCTATCACTTGCGCCATATAATTTAATAATTGGGAATTGCATTCATATTGAAAATTATAAAAAAGTACGAAAACCCGTGTTGAAATAGTGTACGGTGGGCGCTAATGGGTTAAAAAAGCACACTAGTTAATAAAAGTTGATATTTTAAACCGTTTTCGACAAATTAAAAAAATATTTTTTTCCCGGGAATTCCCGGGAATGAGAATTTTCATTCCCGTTTCCCCGGGAAATGAAAAAAGTCCGGGAAACCCCAAACCCTACTCATAGTACACATGCAAAAACTCAGCCAGATCCGTTCGATAATTCGAGAGAAAATCACAAACCAAAAATGTATTTTTTGCCAAACCTCAAAATCATGTTGACCATATTTCCGCGAAAATGAACATTTTACAAAATATTTAATTTGTCTTTTTATTTGCGTGCTTTACCGAAATATCCACTTTTTGTCGAAAAAGCTCGACCTTCCAAAAAACATGGACATGCTTTACGAATTTTAACCCATATTTCAAAATTTGTACTTATAAGGAGGAAGGGATAAACGTGGTGCCAAATAAAGTACATGCTTTTAGGGGAAAGAGGTGCAAAGAGTTATAAAATGACCGACTGCATCTAGAAACATGAGATCGAGGATATAAAAGACCCTGTGATTGTATTTTTTTGTTAGAAACTGGGTAAAAAAGTGATAAAAATGATACATACGAAGGGAGTTCAGTTCAGCTAAAATAAAGCAATTGGACTGTATATGAGTGCTTTCTAATTGGAGGTCTTCAATTACTATTTTAGATGTATCTATATCCACCAAAAGAAAATTCAATAAATACAAATACTATCCAAAACAGAGATGGATAAAGCTGATAACATATAACTGGCTTTTCCACGTGATAAGTAGCGGTCACTGCTAGTATAGAGATACATCTGTAAGTGTAACCTCTTATTAACACTGCATTAGGCATGTTTCTCATATTTAATTTTATATTTTTTTTTCATTTCTCCGTAGATCGATAACCAAACTTTTTTTAGTAAGCTACTTGATGTTTCAAGTCGCTAGTTCGATTAGTAATATATTTAAATTTATATATTAAAAAAAAAAACGAAAAAATGACCTCCACATTGGAACGACGGGAATAAATATATAAAATCGAAAAAGGATTGGCCAGACTTATGTGCCCAACGGAGGGTTAAGGCTATTTGTATTAGTATTTTTGTTAAATACTCCTACAGTGTGTTCGATCAAGAAAAGAAAAAGGTTTGTTTTTTCTTACATTTATTAACTTAACTTAAAAGACAATACCAAACTTTTGATGGTCTCGAACGTTCTTGTTAGATCGTAGAAGAATGAACGAATGTTAATTGACAGATAGCAGTGTTGCAAACTGAATATATGTATATCAGTGTGGTCTACGCTGTTACTCAAAAACGGCGAAATTAAATTAAGTTAACACCACACTCCAATGATAACGACGTTTAAGGGAAACAATGGGAATTTTAATTAAAAAATATACATAACAATTCTAAGGATAAGTTTTGTTAATATTTATCCATCATACTATTCTTAAAGTTAATATGCCTAAAGTTTCAATATAGCGTTTCTCTCATTCACTATATGATTATAATTATGTTGGTAAAAGGAGCAAACAACTGATTCAGCAAGGACAACCTCTTTTCAGCAGCAAATCTCTCTGCTTTAATTTACTGACAAATTCTTTTTAGTGTAAGAATATCATACAAAAAAGAGAGCGATTTGTAGTAATAGACTAGTGGGAGTGATGGGGCCACATAATAGAGTCAACATTTATTCCCACCATTTACCATAAGAAATTCCACAATTGCTCCATTTCGCTATATTTTTGCTTCTAATTCAAAAATTTATTATCCTCATGCATAAGTCATATGAAATGATCCAAATCTAAAATTAATTACATTGAACAAAAAACAATTGAAATTCATTACCAGACATAAAGCAACTTGCGTAAAAATACGAAGAAATTTTGAAAAAATTACCTGTCATATTGCATTCCACATTCTGTGCTGTTTCGAGCATTTGAATTCACAAACTTTCTTCTTTGTCATAAGGATGTACATATGTACGATTCTCGTATTTAAGGTCATTATCTTATGACGGAAAGTTGTCTGTCATTTAACGCCACTTGCTGTTATTACCGTCTGTTGGGTTGCATCAATGATATCTTCAATTACAATAAATGTGTGTGTGTATTTTCAATGTAAGACTATGGAAACAAGTTGGAGGATGGTCGATGATTATCGTTATGAGGGAGTTATTTATTCTAATATTTTATTAATCTATTCTTACGAGATGGAGAACTGCAAAGTATCGTCGTTTGAAATGCAAAATGACGAAACCCACATTTTCATGAAGTTCGTATTATTTTAATAAATTCTATATTTTAAACGTAGAAGCCTATATTTTTCTGCGATTTTTTATTTGCGTTTTAAAAATGTAAATTTTATTGTTGGAATCAAAATATTGCTACTTTATGAAAGGAAAAACTGTACATTTTCGATATAGATCTTTATTTCCGACGAAGAAGTCTAAAATTTTGTCCTCTTCCGTGGTTTAGTCAAAAATACCATAATCAACAAAAATAAAATCGATTTGAGAACTTATGTATACACATTTTTAGGAACCAACGACCTTGGATGCTTTAAAAATACACACAATTCACATACACAAATCTGGGTTTTCTTGCAAAAAATCCACGGTGTTAATGTTATTGAGAAAAAAATCGAAAACGTAAATGCCAGTAATTTACGATTTTAGTTCTATTACTCATAAAATCTGCAATAACTTTTTTATTTTTAGACGAATTCGAGTTTAAAGCAGCTGGAAGTAACCCGTTTGCATAGTGATGGTTAACGGTGATTATTAGAATTTGGCAAATTTTAGAAAAACATTGTATGTATTCTTATAAAATACGAAAATTACTTAAATATTATCGATACTAATTTGGTATTTAGTACATCGTTAAATTGAGTCGATAGTTAATAATAATAAATAGAGAGAATAATTATATATTAATGACACATTATGTTGTTATCGAGGGTTAAGATGGAAGCAAATATGCCTCTAGAATAATTATTTCCTCAAAACTAAGACATTAATATGTATTTTTGTGGAAATGATT
This sequence comes from Polietes domitor, assembly GCA_947397865.1. NCBI lineage: Eukaryota > Metazoa > Arthropoda > Insecta > Diptera > Muscidae > Polietes > Polietes domitor. The sequence continues at coordinate 118,773,463 of OX377618.1, read as the reverse complement.
AATGTACGAGCTTATTTGCTATATATATGTAAATGTATGTGTTTCCAGCAATACTTTTTCTGGGTGCAAAGAGCCCCAGCTTACTTCCAAAGTAGTGAGTCTTTAACGCAAACTGTAAGAAATTTACGCTGAAAATTTTCGCGTTTTCAGATGAAGCTCATTTTCGTCTCGATGTAAAAAAAAAGTAAAATTATCGCATAAGCCTATGCATCTACAATGAGGCATTTTTTGGTGTGGATTTTTGGCTGGCGGCATCATTGGGTCATGTAATGGGTGGATCGGATGAGGTACTGTCGAGCCAGTCGTGGCAGTCATATCAATTACATTGTGTTCCATTATTAAACGACTAATTTCAATCTTTCCAATAACCAGCAATTTGCAAAATCAAGGCAAATATGGATAATATTATGAGAATCTTTGGCTGGATTATAATGTAATTCAATAAAAAATTTGATGCCGATCGGATAACGCTAGGGTCTGCCCAAAATTAATTGAAAAATTAAACACACTTTATATAGGAGAAATTATGAGTTTTACCCAAAAGTCGTATAGTCAAGGGTCGCAGGAACTTTCAGTTTCTGACTCATATGCTATAAACGGTCTAATGTACATTTGACAAGATATATTTTACAACAAAACGACAACAAGTGTCGCAGCAACTTTCATTTTCTGCCTCATATGCTATAAACGGTCTAATGTACATTGGACAAGATATATTTTACAACAAACACGAAGAACTGTCGTTTCTAGCCAGCTTTAATTAGGAAAAACAATCATTTATGCATACTTGAACTTTCACAATTGCATGTTAACCCAGTGTGTGATCAAATAAAGAAATATGTTTGCCAATAACATTGATTCGGCTCATTTCCTGTTTCCTGTGAGTTCATAAATACGGATATCCAAACAAATACAATAAATACTCATACTTACAAACTTGTGTAATAGGATGGAGCAATTTTGCAAAGTACTAGAATTCGAATCAACATACCTTAGCACGTATTTTTGGAAATTCAGAAAAAATTCAACAATGCGAACTATGTTCCGCCAGGAACAATATCCTCATTGGATATAATCAATACCTATATATATCGCACTAGTAAGGGCGCTACTTCCCTTTTAAACCCGCCATCTTATGATGAAGTCATTGTCATTCCGTTCAGTATATCTAGTCTGTATCTTGCTAAAATCACATTAGCTTCCAAAAGAAAAAAGCTACAGCGTTCATGGCGTTGACAGCTCATTGGAAGGAAACCAGGCTTCCTCTCAAGGACTGAAAGTATCTCTAACATATTGAGGTGTTTTGTAGTCGAAATACTTTTCTACTATTTATGCAGATATAGCCGAAAACTACACCATTATATAATTACAGACAACAAATTTAAATTTTACAAATACGATAAAATTAATAATGTAATTCCAGGTAGGCGTTGCAATATCACTGATTTTCTACATCGAATGATATTCCATTAAGAGTGCACGATTTAAGTAAAAGTAAAATGAATGTTTTTAACCTGGTAGTGACATTTTTAAAACATTTTAATACTTTAATAAAATATCAGACAAATGGACCCGTTGCTCTGATCACGGACCTTTAATTTTATTCTTTTCATGAAAATTTCGTTGACTTTTTTGCAAAACGATCTCACTGATTAAGTTTTAAATTTCGGCTTTGAGCTTATTAATTGATTGTGGTTTATTCACATAGGCCAGGGTTTTCTTAGGCCTTTAAAAAACGAAATCGTACGGCGTTAAATAGTGCGATTGTGGTGTCCGGATTTTCTGTTGTTGATTGTTTCAGGCGCTGTGTGGCAGATGGCGTCGTCCTGCTAAAATCGCTGTCGTCCAGACACATACCATCCTATTGAGACCACAAGAACTTCGTCATTATGTTCCTGTAACAAATGTCATTAACCGTCACTGCATTGCTGATCTTATTGTCAAAGAATTAATTTCCGTATTTAATGAATGGAATACTCGCGGGCGACAGCGAGAGAACATTTTGAATTAAATTTTGGCACAAAAAGCAATTATTTAATTGTGAAATATAAATTCTGATCAAAAAAACGGCAATTATATTTAATTTTGTTGTTTATATTTCTTCAGCTATTCACCGCACAAACTAAAGTTATGTTCCTCAATTAGCGCCATGACACATCTTCCCTTCCTTAGTATTTTTGAGTTACATATAAATAAAACCACATTTTCGCAGTCTGTGGCTAAGATGTTTGCAATACATGAAAACGCTCTTAGAACACATGTTTGTTAAAATGTGGGACACAGTGGGACATTTGCATGGAGTCACCACTCCAAGTGGTGCGCTGATGTTGTCAACTAGTTTTGAACATATTTAAAACCGATATACTTTGTGTGTTTGATTGACATCCAGGAAAATGCATACGTAACATTTTTACTTCGATATTTTATGAGAAGTAAAGTTAATACAAAAGTAGTCATTTGTAACACATATAGCTTCACTCGAAATTCAACAAGACCATTTTAAAGGGTGGTTAAATTAAATTATTTAGGAAATTATTGTCATTTCTTTTTATTATGATAATATTGGTATGGTTCAATTATGTATGGAACAAAATATCGGCCAAATGGCCGCAGCGACCTCGGCTTCGATGACACTGAGGCATAATTGAGGTTCTATGCCGTTAATGTGCCGAATTATCTCATCCTTTAGCTCTTGAATTGTTGCTGGCTTATCGACGTACACCTTTTCTTTCAAATAACCCCAAAGAAAGGAGTCCAACGGTGTCAAATCACCTGATCTTGGTGGCCAATTGACATCGCCACCACGTGAGATAACACGGCAATTGAATTTGTCGCGCAAAAGAGTCATTGTTTCGTTAGCTGTGTGGCAAGTGGCACCGCCCTGTTGCAACCACATATCCATATCTTCCAATTCGAGCCATAAAAAGTACGTTATCATCTCACGATAGCGAAGACCATTCACAGTTACTGCATAACCGGCCTCATTTTGGAAAAAATACGGTCCGATGATGCCGCCAAACAGTCACTTTTTGTGGGTAAATTGGTTTTTCGACAATCACTCTTGGATTATCATTCGCCCAAATGCGGGAATTCTGCTTATTGACGAATCCACTGAGGTGAAAATGTGCCTCATCACTGAAGATGATTTTCTTCGAAAATTGCACGATATGCATTTTGATTTGAACGTCCATTTTCATAATAAGCCTGAATAACTTTAAGGTGTTGCTCCATGGTTCAAATTGAGTTAGTCTGAAATGGAGAAATGTCGAATGAAATGCAGAAAAAAAACTTGACGTAATATCTTTCAGTTTTTCGCTTATTCGCATATTTTCTCCTTTGTTATTTTTACTCGCCATCACTGTGAGGAATCGTGTTTGATATTTTAATAAGATGTGATTTATTTATGCTCGGGTGTAGGAAGAGGGTGGCTAAGCACACCTCCTCATTCCCAGATTTTTTAGTTTTAAGTTTGATAAGCAAGAAAGGCATTGATGAAAAATAAAGTTCGTTTCAGTCAGAACTTTAATTTTATTTAGGGACGGATTTTTTGTGTGGGACGTACAAGAAGATTCGTGGCACGTTGTCTAAACATGATCAAGTAATAGAAGTTTTAAATAAATGTTACCTAGAATAGCGACAATTGTGTGAGAGGTACTAAATGGGGTGTGGCAAAAGTTATATCGGTTTTATTTTAACCAAAGTTTATGCCAATTTGTTTGTCCGTTCGTCTCTTGAAGCACGAAAGAAGCCAGGGCGTCTAAATTTTCAAGAATATTTCTAATAGTTGTAGATCGGTTGGCGAAATCGGTCCCGAGGGGTATTAAAACAAGTTTTTTGAATATGTGTGCTTATATTTACTTGATATTTGGTATGCACATTCCCGTTACAGCATAATTCTTATTTATATTTTATTTATGAAATGGGGCAAAAAGGGATAAACAGAGTACCTATCAAACGAAAACAGCTAAAAACACAAAATTCGGCGTGGACATTACTGTAACTGAGTAGACACGTAAAATAATATCCATATCCATACTTTTAAGGGGAAAATGGGAGTAGAGGGATTAAAATGGTACCAACTAAACGGTTGCAGCTGCAGTAATGCTTTCTGCTGTGTATTCACGTGATATTTGGTAAATTAATCCTTTTATAGCGTGAACGCACACCATAAAGAGATCCATACTATTAGGGGTTGAAATGGGGCAAAAGGGATAAAAATGGTACTTGTGACACGACAGCTAGTAAACTGAAATTCGGTATGTACATCCCTCTAATCGTATATACACGTAAAAAAATATATTTTCGAAATTCCTACTTTTAAGGGGGAAATGTGAAAAAATTTAATAAAATAGATCAAAAGGTTACAGTTAGATTAATGAAATTCGGTATATAGAGAGGGCTTACATTCATAAGTGGCTATGAACAAAAACACAACTTTTCAGGAGAGCGAAAAAACTGATTTACTACTTAATTTTAAGAGTAATTATGAAACATTCTTCTACAGTTTAATCTAAGGATTAATACTAATTGCTACGATTAAAAAGTTTTCGAAATTTCGTATTATTCGCGGTTTTATGGTTCATAGCACGTTTAAAATTGAGCACTATGAATTTTGAAATAAGCACATTTATGCCCAAATATATAAATAAGATTAATTGTAACGTTTTTTATGAAATGTTGGCAATGTTGTGTAGAAAACGCATTTTCTGTGATGTACACAGCGAATTTAAAGATTCCAGCTGCATCCGTCAGATTAGTACCATTTTTATTCCTTTTCCAATTTTTTTACAAAAAGTGGATATTCCGGTAGGGAACGGTATAAAGAAAATAAAAATTGGATATTTTTGGAAAATTTTCACTTTCGCGGCAAATATGGCTGAAATGATTTTCACTCATGACATTTTTGTTTTATGATTTTCTCGCGATCTAGCCAACGGATCCGACTGAATTTTTGTTTGTGTATTAAGAACCAATGTCGCTTGTAACATATATATAGCCAGTCGCGAAAATCGCTGCAATTGTTGAAAAATCCAAAATTCGCGGTTGCAATTGTTTATATTTTAACTTTCTCTGTCCAGGATTCTGAAACTTTTCTGACACAAATATTCCGAATGAAGTCAGCAATCATATGCTATAAGAATATTTTGGTATTCTCAATATGATAAAAAGTTACGCTGTTTTTTTTCTAAAGATACTTTTTACAATTTTGACTTTACAGCCACTATTTATCCTATTTTAGCCTAATAACTTGGGAACCAAAATGCTATTAACCGCGTAGTGATGAAATTTGATAGCACGATATGCCCTAAATCTAGAAAAAGGTTTTAAACAAAATCAATGTAGCGAATTACAACCTTCGGTTATATGTTGCTCCATTTTTGAACTATGTATATTATTTATATTATTTTTATGTTCATAGCCACAAACTAAAGTGCGAGTTTATAGCCAAATCAGAAAAAGTTGAAAAAAAAATGGCTTTAGAACAAAATTTCTTCTCCAAATTTATATGACAGATGACATCCAAATCTAAGAATAGTTTGGCATCGAAATATCATTTTAGAGAAAATGGGTCATAGCCACTTATGAATATAAGACCTCGATATACACTCCTATGACTGTATAAAAGTGCAACATCACGGAAATTTTCGAAATTTGTACTTTCATAGGGAAGCGTTAAAATTGGCACGATTATACGAAATATAATGCCAGCATTTGATACTCGTACTTTTAGGGTCAAAATGGCCAATAAGGCATACATTTTTTGGCGACCGAATGTCTGCAGCTAGAATCATACAATTCGACGTGTAGATTGCTCTTTTAGGGATGACAGAGTTAAAATCATGAAATTCTATATAAAATTAATTAATTAATTTTAATTCAAAATTATAGTAATGAAACATCTCAATTTTTTTAACAAATATCGTTATTAGCAAAAAATATCATAATTTTTCTAAACTTGTACTACACTTATACGTGAAGTCAACAGCCTCTAATCCGCCGGTAGTACTGAGAAATGTACTTGTTTACGCTCATTGAAAAATGAAGGCTAATTCAAAGTCAAGAACAGAACTTTAGTTTGTCGAAAGGAGGAGAAATTTCTTATTGAATTTTGAAAATTAAACATTTGCTCTGAAATTTCTTCGCTCACTCTTCTCTATTTTCTGCTTTTGTCATCTCGTTCGCGGTAGTCCTCTTCGCCTGAAAAATCTGACATCGTGTTAAGTTTTGACTTTTGCGGTCTGCTGTTGTCCATGCGTGTCACGTGACCTGATCAGCTTAAGCGTTGCGCTTTTATGTATTTTTCGATGTCCTCTCCTTGACGAATTTCGTTACATCTTTGTGTGTAGTACGCATTAAGATTACGCGTTGCATCGGATATTTGTCGTAAAATCTTCCTCTCGAAAATTCTAAAACGCTTTTGCTCGTTTGCAAATGCCAAGTTTAACGCTGTTGGTCGTTTGCAAATTCCAAGTTTCGTATCTATACGTTGCCTTGGCCTGATAATCGATTTATAAAGGCTTAGTTTGCATGATTTTAAGATTAGTTTGAACGTGAAAAGTATAGAGATAGCTTGGAAAATGTAAATAGTGATGAATTAAACACACAATTAAATCATTCGGAGCTACTAGGGCATTCACGCCCCTTAACCCTCTTAGGACCAGAGAAAGCAGCCGAGGTGGCGTTAGTCGGCGCCGCGCCGCCGCCGCCGATGAATACGGCTGAAAACGGCGCACCAAAAACTAAAATTATAGGTTAAAAACATTTTGATCTTCATGTAGATCAACCATGTAGATATCCGAAATAACTACTAAATATTACAAGCGGCTTGTTAACATAAACTGCCGTCAAAAACGCACAAGAGCCACATCAAAAATAATAAAATAAATCTAAATATGACTCACCAACCATCTATTATTAAGTTTTTCGCCAATAAGAAATGGATTTATCGGATTAAGACGAAGAATTGAAAAATATGGAATGTGCAAAAAATCGTAATATCATCCAGACCTGGCGCTGAATGTTGGAAATACATTGGCCATTTTGGGTAAGACCAAATTTAGTAATAAATGCTTGCAAACTGAGAATAGGATTATGAAACTTTAAATAACAGGACTGTTTGATTGAACTTGCTAGATTAATATTTGTATGGAATTTACTCACTTAACAAGAAAGTAGCTTACTACTCTCTTATTTACCAAGTAAGGCGGTGCCATGTGTTTATCTGTGATTTGTATACCCTCCGCTAGGATATTATGCCTTTGTGCATTTGTTTGTAACACCCAAAAGGAAACTAGTTAGACCCATCGTTTATTATACAGAGCGGCTTAGAATCACTTTCTGAGTCGATCTAGCAATGCCCGTCTGTCCATCTATTGATGTAATCAAATTACAGGTCGCAACTATTGTCTGATCTTAACAAAAATTGGCACAAGTAAGTTTTGTGGATCAAGGACGAACGCTATTTAATTTGAAGCAAATCGGTTCAGATTTAGATATAGCCCCCATACAAATGTCGTTCCCAACTTGACTTTTTTCGCTCTAGAACCCACATATTCTACTCAATTTTCTCTAAATTCTGTACAACATCTTATAATCTAACTAGAAACACCTATAATAAAAGCGGATAAGATCGGTTCAGATTTAGATATAGCACCCATACAGATGTCGCTCCCGATTTGACTTTTTCCGCTCTAGAAACCACATATTTTAACCGATTTTCTTCAAATTTGGTTTAACACCTTTTAATCCAACTAGAAACACCTATGGTGGAAGTGGGTAATATCGGTTCAGATTTAGATATATCCCCCATACAAATGTTGCTCCCGATTTGTCTTTTTCCAATCTGGAAACCACATATTGCACCCGATTTTCTTTAAATTTGCACAACAGCTTATAGTGGCACAAGAGCTTATAGCGGTACAACATCTTATAGTCCAACTATAAAATCCGATGGTGAAAGTGGGTAAGATCGGTTCAGATTTAGATATAGCGCCAATGCTGCTCCCGATTTTGGCCAAAGTTTATATATTATATTTCACCTATAAAAATTCATGGGAAATGCGGGTCATATCGCGCCAGGTTAACATTTTTTGTCACACACATACATTTACAGGATACAAAAATTCTTCCCGATTTCACTTTTTTACCGAATTGAATTGTAATGGGATAGAAAGAGGAGGATGTCATATAGTCGGCCCGTCCGACTTTAGCCTTCCCTTACTTGTTTTAAATAAAACCAATGGATAAAAATATTTCCTCCTTATCTAGTCTCTTAATTGTAAGCTGGTAATCCCAATCGAACTGGCCTAATATTTTCATGCAGTAAAGGGCTAAGAAAAGGCTAAAGACGGCCTGGTCTGACTGTATTATAACCCACTCTACATTAAATACTCTATGCAGAATTCATTGGGACGATTTTAGGGATCAAATTATGAAAAAATATAAAATCTAGAACGAATTTTTAACTCCATATTAACACATAGGTAAATGTTTAATTGTCGAAATTTAATGATAATTAAAATTTAATTACACCGCCGCTGACCTGTCAAAATTGGGTCGGCTCAGCCGTCGAGCCGCCGCCGATAACCGTTAAAATACTGCGCCGCCGCCGACGATTTTAGCTCAGCTTCTTTCTCAGCTTGGGACCAAAATCAGTTAATTTAGTTTTCTAACATCACATAGTTAAGAATAATCAAACAAGACAGAATTTGAAAAAGGTCACGCGTGATAGAAATCCGCGAATTTATGGACCATATAAATATAAAAACATGAACCTATTCTTCCAGTTTAATTTTCGAGCCTTGGTGTTAGCGCTTGTTTCTTCTTTATTCTGCAGAGCTTATTGTTAGTATTGAATATCTGGTTGTACAATAATTTAATAGTATTTAATGTCAGAGATCAAGTCAAGATTATTTTTTCAGCTTAAATAGACAGTTATAATTCATACATTTTAAATTTCCAAAAAATTACTTTTATAATTAAGTAAAAAAATAAGAAGGTAATACTTAGGGGTATCAAAATAATGACTTAATATGCGAGTGCGTAGAATTTTGGCAGCGAAACTTGAAGTTTGTTAATATCGTTTTTAGTTTTTCTTTAACTAATTTCATGTAGCTCATTTAGTGTAGAGTGTATGTTGAAAAACCTCTCGGAAGATCAAATATAGTTTTATCATCATTTATTTTTATTTGGTGATATTCATTTATTGGCACAACAGTGGCATTTCTTCCCCTACTGGCGCAAACTACAGTTCAGTTATCCATTACACATATCCTTCTTCTTCTTTAGAATTAGAATTTAGAATTTAGCTCAAAGGGCTCCCATTGCACGAGATTAGAAAATATTGAAATTCCAGAAATTTGGCAAATTTTGTGGTATTTGCATTTTGCTCAATATATATATATATATATATATATATATATATCTGAGGAAAACATATACAGTTTGGTGCTCAAAGGGCTCCCATTGCACGAGATTAGAAAATATTGAAATTCCAGAAATTTGGCAAATTTTGTGGTATTTGCATTTTGCTCAATATATATATATATATATATATATATATATATATATATATATATATATATATATATATATATATATATATATATATATATATATATATATAACTTTCAGGTTACATTTGAGCAAACCCAGAAATTATTCAAGGTTTGACATTCATATGGAAATAGTAGTACCAATCAATTTCATTACACAAAATATTAAATAGTTTAGACTTTTCTCCATGAAAGTGGATGAATCATTAAAGTCGATTTGAAGATTTCGTTGATTGTTCTGAAATATTGATTTTTTTCAGAAACTAATAAAAAAGTGTGACGATGAAAATTGGCGACTGTATTGCAAAATATTAAATTAGACAAAATCGTTTTTATACCCTACACCACTTCGTGGGCTAGGGTATTATAAGTTAGTTTCGCGCCAAATGTTTGTAACACCAAGAAATAATCGAGATAGACCCACCTTTAAGTATACCGATCGGCTTAGAATCACCAGCTGAGTCGATTTAACGATGCCTGTCTGTCCGTCCGTCTGCTGTCCATCTAAGCTTGTTCGCACTCTACAGGTCGCAATTGTTGTCCGATTGTCATGAAACTTGGGAGAAGTTATTTTTTTCTGGCCAAGGACCATCGGTATTGAATCTGGAGGACTTTTTCCACTCTAAAATCCACATATTGTACCCGATTTTCTTTAAAATTGGCACAACATTTTATAATCGAACTAGAAATACCTATGCTGAAAGTGGGTATGATCGGTTCAGATTTAGATATAGCCCCCATACAAATGTCGCTCCCGATTTGACTTTTTCCGCTCTAAAGTCCACATATTGTACAAGTTTAAACTCCAACTTAAACATCTATGGTGAAAGTGGGTAAGATCGGTTCAGATTTAGATATAGCCCCCATACAAATGTGGCTCCCTATTTCACTTTTTCCGCATTAGGAACTACATTTGTACCCGATTTTCTTTAAAATTGGCACAACATTTTATAATCGAACTAGAAACACCAATGCTGAAAATGGGTAAGATCGGTTCAGATTTAGATATATCCCTCATACAAATGTTGCTCGCGAATGTTTAACCAAATTGAATTGTAATGAGATAGAAAATCCGTACGTCTTTAACTTTTCCTTACTTGTTTGGGAGATGCCCATATGTCCATACTTTGGTGAAAGCCAAATGGGGCCCCATTCTCATATATTACGGCTCCAGCAACTACATCTTACATCGGATCGTCATCAAATTTTGCAGATCATTATATGTTTTAAATTTTTAAATGTCGGTCCGATTCATCCTATTACTACTGTATAATTTGTATTTGTCTGTGGGATAATTGGATCAATTACCATATTATTAACCATATTCGTTAAATATGACTAAAGATGAATTTATATGAACTACATAAAATTGCTACCATGAAATAACTGGGTTTAGTAATCAAAGCGAGGTACATACGCAGGGAGTGGTGTAGGGTATTATATAGTCGGCCCCCCGATTTTAGCCTTTCCTTACTTGTTAAATTTGTAGAATACATTTAAAATTTTAAATAACAACAACTGAAGCCTCATGACCATCCGATGCGTTTTCGCTTCCCCCATTGGGCTGAAGATTGTTCGGCAGGAGGTAAAGAATTTGACCGAAAAATCGTGTTTTCAGATGAAGCTCATTTTCATCTCGGTAAGCATGATTGCCGCATATGGGGTTCAGAGAACACACACGTGACTATTGAGAAGCCTATGCATCCACAACGAGTCACTGTTTGGTTTAAATGTTGGCCTGGCGGCATCATTGTGCCATTGTGAGCGTTACCGTGCCAACGAATTTTTCTTTCCAAAAATTCAAGAGAATGACATAGACGCAATTTGGTTTCAACAAGACGAGGCCACATGTCACACATCCAATGCAACCATCGATATTTTACGCACTGTTTTGAAAATCGAATAATCAGCCGAAATTGTTATGTCGATTGTCCGCCTTTGATATTGTGTTCCATTATTAAATGACAAAATTCAAGCTTTCCATTAAAACCAGAAATGTGAAAAAATAATCAGTACTTTTTTATAGGCGATTGAAATTTAAAATTGTAAATGGCCCACCCTGTACTATTGCAACGCTGTACTTTCATATTGAATTTTTTGAGGAAGGGGATATGTGATTGAGTAGTTTTTTAGCCATGTTTAAAAAAGTATTATATGTGCATTTTGTAATTTGTTTTACATTTGCCCGATGGCTTTGAATTACAACTTGAAATAAATATGTAAATCAAATCAAATAACCTCTAAATCGATTTTGGTGTTTATGTCTGCAACGGTGGGTGGACGTGGGGGTTATGTCACGGCACCTTATTCAACCTTTGACATATTTTGTTATGTGAATGATATTGATATTTTTTGCCGGAGAATTGTTATTCTTTAGAGATTAAAAATTAATAAAATAGCTAATAAGCACTGCTCTGCAGATATTTTGATAAATAACTCTATGTAAACAAATCAGTAAACTTTAGTGGTAAAATGATGATAAAAGTTGACCATATTAGATAAGTATTAAAAACAAAAATGTCATGCATACAAAATCATTTTAGCCACATCTCCCGCGAAAATTAAAATTTTGCAAAAAAATTCAATTTGTATTTTTTGTTTACCGTGTTCTATCGAAATACCCACATTATTTGTCGAAAACGATCGATCTTCCAAAAACATGCACGAATTTTAACCCTTGTATAATAGTGCGTGCAATTTTGCTTTATTTATTTACAACATTTGTGTCTTCGGTGACCCCCATTGAAATTTTCCGACAAATTTGTTCGTAGAACATTTTAAGCCTTAAATATCAAATTGACCCATAAATAGATGAGCTAGAGGGATAAGATCTTCCACAAAATGATAAAATTCCTCAATATAGTTCTGACAATTATAATTCTCTCAGACGTTAACTTACAAACCTTTTTTCGCTTAGTATAATGCTCCCTTCGACCAAAAAATGAAAACTTTGACCCACTGTTAAAATAAGTTTTTCTACAAAAATGATCTATTCAGCATGCCCTTTCAGAATTACTCTGTTCCAAAAATGCTGTTGGAAAGCAAAATCAAAGAGAGAATAGTAAAATATTTTTGATGAAGGTATTCTTAATGTGAAATTATGAAATCGGAAAAATTTTAGTACATTTTTTCCAAATTTGAAATCTATGTGAACCTTTTTTAGATGATTTTCGTTCCATTAGATAATTTGATTTATTTAAAGGTTTTTTCAAAATGGACCATGCTCAAGAACGTTTCAAGCTACATTTAAAATAAATTCAGAATCGTTGTAAAGCTAACCAAACAAACAAATTTCTGTGTGAGGAACTCTAATGTAAATATGTACATACGAGTACATTCACGTGTGTGTAATGAAAATAAATATTATAATATTACTGTTGATTTCACCACGAAATGAATTCTAGATGGATTTCTGTTTCCGCATATGAATATTCGCACATGCGAGCAAACACTCGAGTATGTGTGCATACGTAGGTATACAGTATCTGGTCGTATAATTATAACCAGAATATATTTGGCCGACTGGAACTTCAATTGTAAAGGGTGATTTTTTAAGAGCTTGATAACTTTTTTTTTAAAAAAAACGCATAAAATTTGCAAAATCTCATCGGTTCTTTATTTGAAACGTTAGATTGGTCCATGACATTTACTTTTTGAAGATAATTTCATTTAAATGTTGACCGCGGCTGCGTCTTAGGTGGTCCATCCGCTTAGTCCAATTTTGGCATTTCCACGTTTTTGAGTAACAGAGACCCAATTGGTGCGAACGGCGACGAATCGAAAATTGGTGGTCATCATTAACACTGGCCGATACAGCTGCGATATTTTCTTCAGTTCGCACTCTACGTAAGCGTGTTGGTGGTTTAATGTCCAACAATGTAAATTTGGTGCGAAATTTAGTCACAATAGCCCGAATAGCCGCTTCAGTTGGTCGATTAAACTGACCATAAAATGGAAGCGCGCAATGAACTTTCTTAACAGAGCACGCATTTTGATAATAAAATTCAATAATTTGCAAGCGTTGTTCGTTTGTAAGACGATTCATGATGAAATGTCAAAGCATACTGAGCATCTTTCTCTTTGACACCATGTCTGAAATCCCACGTGATCTGTCAAATACTAATGCATGAAAATCCTAACCTCAAAAAAATCACTCTTTAATAAAGAAAGAGCACGTCACCATTTTTGACAGAGTTAAGTAGATCCTCTGTTTTTAAACAAGCCCAATGTGATCTATATAATACGATGTGCAAACTGTTTGGTAAATTTATGTTGCTATCGTTCTTAATGTAACGACCAAAGACTGTATATGTACATGTTTTCGAAAATGTGTACACACTTCCATTCCTTATTTATTCTAATATTCTTCTTCTGGGACTCGGAAAATCAAAATGAAATGAAACATTAAATAATATATGAACCAGATTTTGATTGAAAAGAAATGCTGAATAACAAATGCATTGGTTGGCTGTATGGAACAGCGGCGATCTATAAAAAAACGGTATCATCCCTGGCATGATTAAGTGAAGCAAAGAATGTTTTTCCAATATCAATCGAACGAAGGACGCCAATCGACTTCTTTGGTAATAATGCATGCATGCTGTGGTGTGAGTACATTTTGTTGAACAACAATTTCATGTATTTGATAAAATACATTAAAAAAATTACTTAAATATTTAAAAAGTTTTAACAGATAAGCCACCTTTGCGAAATTTTGAATGGTGGTAACATCACTGTGTGAAACAGGCTATTACAAGATACCTTCGCACCAAATGTTTGTGAAACCTAAAAGTAGCCGACCCGATCGACCGACAAGATTTTCAATAAACTGCTTACAAATTTGTTTATTGATTCATTATCACACAATTTTTGAATAATAATTCATTTGAAACGGCTGCAACCAGAAACATGAAATTCGGAAATTTTAACTACCGATTACTTTGACTTTGAAAGGTAGAATAACATTTATTTTTGGGTTAATGTTTGAAATTTGCAAAATGGCATGGGAAAATGTTATTTTGTTTGCAGTAAAAGTGACATCACTTGTTGTAAATGAACAAAACATTTTGTGAGAAGGAAATATATTTACATACATATATCAAACCCGTTTCTTCATTTGTCGAAATGGACTTAACATCATTAGAACGTCCCAAAAACGTTTAGAACAGAACAGAAAACGTTTTTGTTGCATCTGTGGTCTACACAGTCAGCTGAATGTATACACCGAATTTCATGATTTCAACTTCAGTGGTTTGAGTGGTACCATTTTTATCCCTCTTTTCCGATAGTACCTCTTAAAAGAACGAATTTTGAAAAACCCCCTACTTTAGTGTCTACAAAATTAGGGAGATATGCATTCCACATTTCACGTTTCTAACTGTTGTCGTATCATTCGTACAATTTGTATCCCCGTTTGTACCATTTTGCCCTCTAAATCTTTTATTTACTTTTTGGTGCTTTCATGCTACAAGAGGAATGCACACAACAAATTTCAAGTGCATATTAAGTAGAAATTCTCCAAAAATTAGCTTTAATAATCTAAATATTAGGGGGTATTTTCAGTACTTGTTAGGGAAAAAGTTTTCCATCTGGGCCGATCTGCAACCATAAAATTGCAACTAGGGTTTGCAACCCGGGATTTCCCACGGGAAAACTCCCATGAATTCACATATTTTTCATTTCCCGTGTCCCGGGAAATTCGTACGGGAATCCCGCGGGAATTCGGTAGAAATTTTTACATATTTCTTCGCATATTTTTTCCATCATTTCCACAATAAAAATGTTGTACAATAATTTAGCTCATATCGATTTTAATTTGACATGTCAAATATTGCAGTTCGATGACAAATACGTTCGGATATACACCCAAACTCCATATGAAAACTCCATTTAAAACCCAGAAAATGGAACGCCCGAAACAAATGAGGTCAGTCGTTTGAAAATATTTTAAACAATGCTATAGAAAACGCAAGTAAAAATATTGTATTAAAAAAGTCAAGATAGCTGTCTAAAAAAGAATTTATAGTTTCCAAAGCGACAGGAAAAAGAACAGACAACTTAAACATTTTATTTAATGCTCTACTAACTACATCTGTTGAATGTTAACGATCGTTATCCGTCGCGTCTACATTTTCCAATAAAATAAGAAATATCTGATGACGTCATAAATTCATTGTCTGCTTTTAATTCAAATATACACTTTCAAATTTTGACTGCAAACATTTAATTAATTTTGAAGTGATGTTTGAGTTGAATTCTGTAACAGGTTCGTTGTGAAAAACATTTTTATTTAACTGAAGCGAGAAACTATCCTGGCTCAAGACTATCTATATTTAAAATTTACTTACAAATGGCATGGTACATTTATTATTTGGCGGCAGACTACCACTATCATGATTTCCACCCTGTGAAAAGTTTCGTCAGATGGCTTCGCAGCAACTTTTCAACAACATACCCGGCCTCTTTAAGTAAATGATTTTCAAAAACGAATGATAAGCACAGCTCATTTGCCGAATATCCGTTAAAAAAATCGCAGACATCCCACCGTAATAAAATGGAAATGTTTCATTTTAAAAAATAAACTTAACTCATGGTAAACGTTATATTGATGATTTCCCGTGCTGTCCCGTGATCCCGGGAAATTGAAAAAATAATTCCCGTTTCCCGGGAAGTAAAATGTACGGGAAAATGCAAACCCTAATTGCAACCTCGTAGCTCACTTCGGACGTACGGACAGACAGACGGACATGGCTAGATCAACTTAGAATTTTACAACGACCCAGAATATATGTATATACTTCATGAAGTCTCCGATAAATCTTTCAAGGTGTTACGGTGTTAATCTATATATATAAAAGAGTTGCGTTACTGACTGACTGACTGACTGACTGACTGACTGACTGACTGACTGACTGACTGACTGACTGACTGACTGACTGACTGACTTATCATTGACCAGCCCCCAGACCAAACGGCTGAAATTTTCAGGGTAGTTCCCAAATATGACGTAGACGTCGACTAAGAAAGGGTTTTACGAAATTCGTACTTTTAGGGGATAAAATGGCTCAAAAAGGGATAAACATCGAACCTTCGTCCTGACTAAATGGCAGTAGCTATAAACATGAAACTCGGTGAGTTCCTTGCAATAACCATGCAGACCAGCTACAAATAGGGATTTTTCGAAATTTGTACTTTTAAGGGCCGAGCGGGACAAAAAGGGATAAAAATGGTACCAACTAAAGTATTACAGCTAGAATCGTGAAATTTGGTATGTAAATTCCTCTGGCCATATAGAAACGAAGTAAAATTGGATTTTTCGAAATTTGTACTTTTAAGGGGCGAGCGGGACAAAAAGGGATAAAAATGGTACCAACTAAAGTATTACAGCTAGAATCGTGAAATTTGGTATGTAAATTCCTCTGGCCATATAGAAACGAAGTAAAATTGGATTTTTCGAAATTTGTACTTTTAAGGGACGAGAGGGACAAAAAGGGATAAAAATTGTAACAACTAAAGTATTACAGCTAGAATCGTGAAATTTGCTATGTAAATTCCTCTGACCATATAGAAACGAAGTAAAATTGGATTTTTCGAAATTTGTACTTTTAAGGGCCGAGCGGGACAAAAAGGGATAAAAATGGTACCAACTAAAGTATTACAGCTAGAAACGTGAAATTTGGTATGTAAATTCCTCTGACAATATAGAAACGAAGTAAAATTGGATTTTTCGAAATTTGTACTTTTAAGGGGCGAGCGGGACAAAAAGGGATAAAAATTGTAACAACTAAAGTATTACAGCTAGAATCGTGAAATTTGCTATGTAAATTCCTCTGACCATATAGAAACGAAGTAAAATTGGATTTTTCGAAATTTGTACTTTTAAGGGACGAGCGGGACAAAAAGGGATAAAAATGGTACCAACTAAAGTATTACAGCTAGAAACGTGAAATTTGGTATGTAAATTCCTCTGACCATATAGAAACGAAGTAAAATTGGATTTTTCGAAATTTGTACTTTTAAGGGACGAGCGGGGCAAAAATGGTACCAACTAAAGTATTACAGCTAGAAACGTGAATTTTGGTATGTAAATTCCTCTGACCATATAGAAACGAAGTAAAATTGGATTTTTCGAAATTTGTACTTTTAAGGGGCGAGCGGGATAAAAATGGTACCAACTTAAGTATTACAGCTAGAATCGTGAAATTTGGTATGTAAATTCCTCTGACGATACAGAAACGAAGTAAAATTGGATTTTTCGAAATTTGTACTTTTAAGGGGCGAGCGGGACAAAAAGGGATAAAAATGGTACCAACTAAAGTATTAAAGCTAGAATCGTGAAATTTGGTATGTAAATTCCATATAGAAACGAGGTAAAATTGGATTTTTCGAAATTTGTACTTTTAAGGGACGAGCGGGAAAAAAGGGATAAAAATGGTACCAACTAAAGTATTACAGCTAGAAACGTGAAATTTGGTATGTAAATTCCTCTGACCATATAGAAACGAGGTAAAATTGGATTTTTCGAAATTTGTACTTTTAAGGGACGAGCGGGAAAAAAGGGATAAAAATGGTACCAACTAAAGTATTACAGCTAGAAACGTGAAATTTGGTATGTAAATTCCTCTGACCATATAGAAATGAGGTAAAATTGGATTTTTCGAAATTTGTACTTTTAAGGGCCGAGCGGGACAAAAAGGGATAAAAATAGTACCAACTAAAGTATTAGAGCTAGAAACGTGAAATTTGGTATGTAAATTCCTCTGACCATATAGAAACGAAGTAGAATTGGATTTTTCGAAATTTGTACTTTTAAGTGACGAGCGGGACAAAAAGGGATAAAAATAGTACCAACTAAAGTATTACAGCTAGAAACGTGAAATTTGGTATGTAAATTCCTCTGACCATATAGAAACGAAGTAAAATTGGATTTTTCGAAATTTGTACTTTTAAGGGACGAGCGGGACAAAAAGGGATACAAATAGTAGCAACTAAAGTCTTACAGCTAGAAACGTGAAATTTGGTATGTAAATTCCTCTGACCATATAGAAACGAAGTAAAATTGGATTTTTCGAAATTTGTACTTTTAAGGGACGAGCGGGACAAAAAGGGATAAAAATGGTACCAACTAAAGTATTACAGCTAGAAACGTGAAATTTGGTATGTAAATTCCTCTGACCATATAGAAACGAAGTAAAGTTGGATTTTTCGAAATTTGTACTTGTAAGGGACGAGCGGGACAAAAAGGGATAAAAGTGGTACCAACTAAAGTATTACAGCTAGAAACGTGAAATTTGGTATGTAAATTCCTCTGACCATATAGAAACGAAGTAAAATTGGATTTTTCGAAATTTTTACTTTTAAGGGACGAGCGGGACAAAAAGGGATAAAAATGGTACCAACTAAAGTATTACAGCTAGAAACGTGAAATTTGGTATGTAAATTCCTCTGACCATATAGAAACGAAGTAAAATTGGATTTTTCGAAATTTGTACTTTTAAGGGACGAGCGGGACAAAAAGGGATAAAAATGGTACCAACTAAAGTATTACAGCTAGAAACGTGAAATTTGGTATGTAAATTCCTCTGACCATATAGAAACGAAGTAAAATTGGATTTTTCGAAATTTGTACTTTTAAGGGACGAGCGGGACAAAAAGGGATAAAAATGGTACCAACTAAAGTATTACAGCTAGAAACGTGAAATTTTGTATGTAAATTCCTCTGACCATATAGAAACGAAGTAAAATTGGATTTTTCGAAATTTGTACTTTTAAGGGACGAGCGGGACGAAAAGGGATACAAATAGTACCAACTAAAGTCTTACAGCTAGAAACGTGAAATTTGGTATGTAAATTCCTCTGACCATATAGAGACGAAGTAAAATTGGATTTTTCGAAATTTGTACTTTTAAGGGACGAGCGGGACAAAAAGGGATAAAAATGGTACCAACTAAAGTATTACAGCTAGAAACGTGAATTTTGGTATGTAAATTCCTCTGACCATATAGAAACGAAGTAAAATTGGATTTTTCGAACTTTGTACTTTTAAGGGACGAGCGGGACAAAAAGGGATAAAAATGGTACCAACTAAAGTATTACAACTAGAAATGTGAAATTTGGTATGTAAATTCCTCTGACCCTATAGAAACGAAGTAAAATTGGATTTTTAGAAATTTGTACTTTTAAGGGACGAGCGGGACAAAAAGGGATAAAAATGGTACCAACTAAAGTATTACAGCTAGAAACGTGAAATTTGGTATGTAAATTCCTCTGACCATATAGAAACGAAGTAAAATTGGATTTTTCGAAATTTGTACTTTTAAGGGACGAGCGGGACAAAAAGGGATAAAAATGGTACCAACTAAAGTATTACAGCTAGAAACGTGAATTTTGGTATGTAAATTCCTCTGACCATATAGTAACGAAGTAAAATTGGATTTTTCGAAATTTGTACTTTTAAGGGGCAAGCGGGATAAAAATGGTACCAACTAAAGTATTACAGCTAGAATCGTGAAATTTGGTATGTAAATTCCTCTGACCATGTAGAAGCGCAGTATAATTGAATTGTTCGAAATTTGTACTTTTTAGGAGGTAGGCGGGACAAAAAGGGTTCCAATTTAAGAATTGCAGCTATAGTCGGGAGATTTGGAGTGTAAACTGTTTGTAAAGCGCAATCTAAATGGATTTTTTGAAATTTTCTTATAGGGGTTGAGCAACAAGGGATAAAAGTAGTACCAACTAAAGTATTGGAGCGATAGTCGTGAAATGTGGTGTGTAAGTTCCACTGACAACGAGAAGCGCAAATCTAAACGAATTTTTCTAAGTTTGTACTTATAAACAATGAGCGGGATAATAATAGTACCAACTAAAATATTTCGGCTATAGTCGTGAAGTTTAGTGTTTAAATTTCTCTGACAACGTAGACATCGTGTGTGAGTGCTAGCTAATAGGAGGTTTCCAAATTACTATTTTAGATTTATCTATATCCACCAAAAGAATATTAAATAAATACTATCCAAAAACTAAGACGGATAAAATTAAAAAATAACTGGCTTTTTCGCGTGCGAAGCAGCGGGTACTGCTAGTTTACGATAAAAGATAGCATTTGAGGAAAATGTCTCAACTATCCAACTAAGCGTTTAGGGTATGTACTAGGGTATCCAATTATTCGTAATTTTAAAATATTCGATTAATCGTTTATTTGAAAGGAGCGATATTCGATTAATCGAACAATTATCACCTCAGTAAAGCATAATTAATAATAGCTATATAGGCGAGAAAATGTGATTCAATTTTAGTCAGTACTTTTTCATATTTATGTGTAAATGGTATTTCAATGTTACGATTTAGACATAATTGACTTTATATGAAGGTTTTAATTTGAAATTCAGAAAATGCTGTAATTTTTTAAATTCAACGGATTTAGTCGACGAAAATAACAAATTGAGATTATAGTTTTGAAAAATTACAGTTAATAATAATCGAAGCATATATCTTCTTTGTGTAATCTGGATTTCCTTTAAATTAACGAATTAATTCTCCTTTGCTTGTGCTTTGAACATCGTTGAGCATATTTAAACCAATCAGTCCACAATTCCTTCGTTAAATATTGAAAATAGACAAAAAAGCCAACGAATTATTCTAAAATGATATCACAATTTGATGCAAAACTTATATTATCGATTATTTGGGTAAATTTATTCGAATTATTTGTTATTCGAAAATCATGATTTTTTGATTATTCGAACAAATATTTGAGGAAAGTTATTCGATTAATCGAATAAAATTTAATCGGTTGGACTAGGGTATGCAACTATGCACTAAAGAAGTTCCAAACAGCCTCCAAACGTATTTTTTCTCTGCATATAAAAGAGTTCCAACTTTAGCACGTGTGTCAGATTTTGGACATTGTTTACGTACATATGTATAACATTTTAAGCTGCCAAAAAGTGTAACACATCCAAGGAGTCGTTTAACCGACTAAAACTTGTTTACCTGTTTTTATTTTCTCGAGATTTCTGCCACTTGGTAATTTATTTTAGCTTATCTCCAACAGAAGTTTCTATTATTTAGAGTTTGCGCTTAATTTGCGTGTACCTTTCTAGTTTACACGCACGAGGTTGAAATCCAACTTTTGCTGAGTGCAATTTATGTAATTGTTTGTTTGTGAGAAGAGAACTTTCGAAGGTGAAATGGCGTATAAAACAGAAACTCAGAGCTAATATTAAATTTACGATAAAGCGAAAACATTGTTATCAGCAAAAAAAGCAGTTAATGCAATTACAAACATTGCAGATTCATCTAATTGGAGTATTGTACCAATTCTAATTAAATGTAGAACAAGTTCGGCAGCTGTGTGTATTACACAGTATTAGGGCAGATTAGAGACTGTCGGCTTAACATAAATGATAACAGATTAGGAAAATTAAGATAACTTTTATGCAAATTTTGATATTTGTTTACTATTACAAACTACCGCAAACATTTATGTTTATTGTTTTAAATAAATTGTCCATTTAGACTGTAAAAGTGCGAATATCAAAAGATCTCTTTTTCTTCGCAAAAAGTACAAAGTTATCTTCATTTTTCGCGTCTACGCAGTCAGACGTGTACACCACAACCGGAAAATTTCGCAGCGAAGTAGTTTAGCACAAATGTAGAAGTACTCGTGTGCAAAAATAAATGCACATGCATATTTTAAAATAAACGAGTAAAAGCGGTTTTTATATACCCTCTACCATGAATTGCATTCCACAAAGGTTGTCGGTTTTCGTAAAAGTGCAGTAACATCAGAGGAAAATGTAAATTAATATAATTTGTTATTATTTCAAAACACGCTTATAAGGCAAGACAATACGTTTATACTATGTATATCGAAATATTACCTCAAGTCAATTCAAAAAGTAAATATAAGACAGAAATCTTCAAAAGAATCTTAAATACCATAAATATTGCTAGATAGTGGGTGCTACAGTTGGTTGTATTTCCATCCTATTTTAATTCCAAAAGTACAAATTTTGAAAATCCAATATCTAACGTACACAAGGCAATGTATACACTGAATTTCATTATTCTAGCTGTAGCCGATTAGTTGGTACAATTTATATACCCTTTTTCCCATTTTACCCCTTAAAAGTACGAATTTCGAAAAAATATTTTCGTATTATGTATCTAGTCAATTTCGTGTTTCTAGCTGTTGTCGTTTAATATGTACCATTTTTATCCATTTTTGCCCCATTTCACCCCCTACGAATAAAAATCACTTTATGGTTCACGTTTTTGTTATAGGGAGAATGGTTTTTAAAAAATGATTTACAATATTTTTTAAAATGAAAACCAAATATTTTTATTTTTCATATGCGTTAGAAACCAATATTGCTCCTGCAAAATAGCTGTCTCACAGTTTACCTTTAACGCGCTTTCATCGTCATCGAGCTGCTGTCTCGTTTTCATTTCCCAGAACACTTCTTCTTGTCCTCTTTAATGGCAAATTAATTCTTTTAATACAAATTAAATCAACAACGCACGACAATCATACACAATCTCAATGTTACGGAAATATTGACAACCCATATGCGCGCTTGTGGGGGCATTATCGTTCATCCTACAAACACTAAAGCATTCACGCCTCCTCGTACACACACACATACAGGGATATATTAAGGATAATCCTTTGAATAGACAAAACAAAACGAAAAAACTTTGCTTTCCACTCACGCAGGAAAAAGTAGTTTCCAGCAACTCGAGTCAGGATAAATGAAGAATGGGGGATGATATGAATTTAAGCGATATGAGACCTTCATCGACAACGCTAATGCATTTTTAATGTGAAACGAAAGGAGAGCCACGGAAGTAAAAATTAAAACAAAATGGAATATAATGGCATAACCAAAGCCATTATATCCGCTAATATTTAAATCGTTAACTTTACGATACGCAAGTGAAGAATGATCGATGTTTCTTGTAAAAAATGTGAATCTGAATATGCAAAAAAAAAAATAAAATGGATTTTTTGAAGATTTGCCATGGTTGAAACATCCACAGCGGAAATCTCTTTTGACAACGATACATTCACGCTTCCAAACAATAGCATGCTAAGTCACTTAGTCGGTCTTTAAATTAAATTCTCTCAAATTTTTTTAATGTTCGGCAAATCCAATCCCAAGTTATTAACGTTTCGGTTTATTTCCATTTATTAGCCGGAAATTATTCGAAATACAAGGTGACTTTTTAGGCGCACCTACTGCGTTATAGAGAAATGACGGACCGGTGGTAAAATACATGTCTAAGACTGCTAATATTCATTGATTGATCAGTAGGCCCGTTGACAAACAGGGTTTTCTATCTAGAATTAAATATTTAGTTCCACTGACTCATTATAATTTAAAAGTGGATAACAAAATCTGTATAAAAATTATGGCATATTGTGTCAATCATACCAAGGACAATACATAAAAAGTCTTTCTTCAAAATTTGATTAATTTTATCGTGTCCTCAATATAAACATAACTAAGTCATTCAAAACACAAGCACATTACATACACTGTTTTATTTTCAAAGAATTTGGTATATTCGATATTTTATTCTAAAATTATTCTCCACTTTTAAACGAAATTATTTCTCCAACAATACACAAGGTAAAGTTGTGATATATTGAATTTATTTCTACACACTAACATGAAGTATGATGAGCTTAAACACATATTGTTACATTTGTGAAGTTCACATTTCTATATTTGATTACAGTTCCTAGTGTGCTGGTCTCTAGGGCGTTTGAAGGACTCCTTTAGCATATGAGTCATTCCATTCCTTCCAAACTCGCATAGTCGCTTAAAAAGAGACCCAAGAACACTACTTTAAAGTTTCCACCAAGGATTGCATTCCATAGAAACTGGCTTTTCGTAGAAGTGCAGTAATATTACAGGAAAATATATATTTTTTTAATATAGCCACACCAAAACAAATGCAAATATTGAGAAAATAATTTTATTTTAGTTTTCGTTTGTATTTTTTGGTCTGTAATCAATATTTGATTTGAACTGGGATATTGTCCTGACTCAAGACCATTTTGCATCTATATTTAATAGAATGCAAATTTATTTACAAATGGCATGGTGACATTTATTACTTGGCTGCAGACTTCACATACTTACATATGCAACTCAATGAGATGCTTGTAAGATGGCATGTGTACTTTATTACTTGGTGCGATTTTTTAAACGCAAATTCGGCAAGTGAGTTGTGATTCTCGTTCGTTTGTGAGAATCATCTCCTTATAGAGGCCGGGTTTGATGTTGAAAAGTCGCTGCGAAGCGACTTGAAAAGACTTTTGACATGGTCGAAATCATGATCGTGGTAGTCTGCAGCCAAGTAATAAATGTCACCATGCCATTTGTAAATAAATTTGCATTCTATTAAATATAGATGCAAAATGGTCTTGAGCCAGGACAATATCCCAGTTCGAATCAAAATAATTTTATTTCAAACTACGCTTACAAGGCAAGGCTACCAATAAGTTTACACTATATATATCGAAATAATACCCCAAGTCAATTCAAAAAATAAATATTCTTATATATATATAAGAATATTATATATTATTATTATTTATTATTATATAATATTATTTATATATACAAAAAAGCTTAAATACCATAAATATTGGTAGATAGTGGGTGCTACAGTTGAGTGTATTTCCATTCTATTTTAATTCCAAAAGTACAAATTTTGATTGAATAATGATTCACCCAATTTTTGCAGTAAAAAGTACGAATTTGGAAAAATCTTTTTATTTTGCGTGTCTATGCAGTCAGAGGAACGTATACACCGAATTCCATGATTCTAGCTACGGTCATTTGGTTGGTACCATTTTTATCCTCTTTTCTCTATTTTACCCCCTTTAAGAGTACGACATTCTAAAATCTCTTTATTTTACATGTCTACGCACTCACGTACTCACCGAATTTCATCATTCCAGCTGTAGACGTTTGGTTGGTACTACTTTTATCCTTCTGTACCCTTTGTATCCCTTGAAAGTACCTTTTATTTTTCGTGTCTACGCAGTCAGAGGAATGTATACTCCAAATTTCATGACTCTAGCTGCAGTCATTTGGTTGGTACTATTTTTGTCCCTTTTAGCCCCATTTCACCCCTACGAATAAAAATCACTTTATGGTGCACGTTTATGTATAGGGGGAATGCGCATTCACAAGTAAGTACAAGCAGATATATTGAGAAAATGTGCTTCAATACTCTAAAATATAAGGGAATATTATGGGTAGTTTTAGTCCTTGTGAGGGAAAATTGTTTCCCTTTGGGTCGATTTCGCCCAGTTTAAATCCCAACCGATCTACGACTATAAGACGCATTTATGGAAAATTTGGACGTCCTAGCTCCTTTCGTTTAGGTGCTATCGAGCTTTCAACAGACGGACGGACGGACATGGCTAGATCGTCTTAGAATTTTATGACGATATATATTACAACCCATAATAAAGTCTTCTGTGAGTTAACGCTCCTAAAAACGCCTCTAAAAAATCATATTTCTTTCCGTGTAATTTTTTCTGTTTTTTTCCTAAATTAATAGACCCTTGAAAGGACTTTAAATATACATTTTTTTTCTTGTCTTAGAATATTCCATTGGTCGTATTATTGGACGTTGAGAATACTTTTTGTGGATTTCGAAGACAAATAAAAACTCATACATCTTCAACCCATTTTATAAAAGTCATTATGCAAAATATCAAAATATCAGTATCAATGATACCCAAATGATGAATATCGGACGAAAAATTTTACTTCTACTCCTCATTGTAACACTACTCGTTTTCGAGTTATTGTGAATGGGGTTTTTGAAACAATAAAATGGTAAGGCTTAAAATATTGTAACTGAGGAAATATAACACATTTTATTATTTTCATTAAAGAAATTATGCTCGAGTAGTTTCAGCTAATGTTGCCAATTGGTTTTACATTATCGCAACAGTGTTACCAATTAAAAGTTTCTATCGATTTCCTAGATTGAAAATTATGGCTAGATTGTTTATTATTGTAAACCCATTTAATAAGATACGTGAGTCCGCCCATCTTCGAAATTGTCCATATGAAAATATTTACAAGTATGTGAACAGAAGTGAATTATCGACAATAATATTTTTTAACTATTCATTCAAAAATGTAATTCATTAATGTGAATATTTATTTTCTTATGATAATTTTTAGTTTCTATAATTTATCCGGAAACTAATCTTTGTTTTTTGTTTATATAATAAAATGCTGAAACTTTTTCTTGTTTTAACGATTAACGATTATAGATTGATAAATAAATATTTTATTCATAGAGAGCGAAACATCTCGCGAAATGAGATAGTTACATCATTCCAAACTTTAATATAGCCCGATTTAAGTTTTTTCTCTCAGCCACATACTTTTACAAGTGGGTCACATCGGTCCATGATATAGGATCCATATTCCCGATTTCATTTTTATCACCGAATTGAAATGTAATGGGGTAGAAAGTGGGGAGTATCGGCCCGATTTTAGACTTTCTTTACTCGTTTCGAATTTAAATTCTGATCGGTTTTAATCTTAATTGCTATTTCCCTTGATTTTTAAAATGAATCTATATCAGCGCAACAAAGCATGTGATTTTAAGAACAGGTGTAGTCGTGACATTCACAATAACATTTAATGCCATAAGTATGGATCAAATACGAAACAAATTGAGGGTGGCTTCAAGGAAAATTAAGACCAAATCTGTGAATGAGTGCAAAAAGAACAGCCACAGATCATGAAATTACTCCGGGATTGTAATTTCTTCATTTTTTTGAGATGGGTTCACCTGAATGTAGCAATAACTCAACAACGAATGTTGTTTTTTCCATGCTTTATAAAGAGTGATTTTTTTGAGGTTAGGATTTTCATGCATTAGTATTTGACAGATCACGTGGGATTTCAGACATGGTGTCAAAGAGAAAGATGCTCAGTATGCTTTGACATTTCATCATGAATCGTCTTACAAACGAACAACGCTTGCAAATTATTGAATTTTATTATCAAAATGCGTGCTCTGTTAAGAAAGTTCATTGCGCGCTTCCATTTTATGGTCAGTTTAATCGACCCACTGAAGCGGCTATTCGGGCTATTGTGACTAAATTTCGCACCAAATTTACATTGTTGGACATTAAACCACCAACACGCTTACGTAGAGTGCGAACTGAAGAAAATATCGCAGCTGTATCGGCCAGTGTTAATGATGACCACCAATTTTCGATTCGTCGCCGTTCGCACCAATTGGGTCTCTGTTACTCAAAAACGTGGAAATGCCAAAATTGGACTAAGCGGATGGACCACCTAAGACGCAGCCGCGGTCAACATTTAAATGAAATTATCTTCAAAAAGTAAATGTCATGGACCAATCTAACGTTTCAAATAAAGAACCGATGAGATTTTGCAAATTTTATGCGTTTTTTTTTTTTAAAGTTATCAAGCTCTTAAAAAATCACCCTTTATAAGGTTACTTTCTATATATGTTTGTGTGCCACAAAATTTGAAATCAATTTTTGAAAGCTTTTTTCTCAACCAATTTTGCTCAAATTTTGCACACTTAATCATTTTCGATGACAATACAAGGAAATGGAAAAATTTGACCAATTGGAAAAGTGGGCGTGGCACCTCCCATACGAAGTTAAAACCTATTATTGAATATTGTCAGTTCTATGACACCTAGAGTGCTGAAATTTTGTGTAAGTGCATCTAGCATCAATGTGCATAGTTGTGCCAAAAATGGGCGGTATTGGAAAAGTGGGTGTGGCACCTCCCATACGAAGTTAAAACCTATTATTGAATATTGTCAGTTCTATGACACCTAGAGTGCTGAAATTTTGTGTAAGTGCATCTAGCATCAATGTGCATAGTTGTGCCAAAAATGGGCGGTATTGGAAAAGTGGGTGTGGCACCTCCCATACGAAGTTAAAACCTATTATTGAATATTGTCAGTTTTATGACACCTAGAGTGCTAAAATTTTGTGTAAGTGCATCTAGCATCAATTCGCATAGTTGTGCCAAAAATGGGCGGTATTGGAAAAGTGGGCGTGGCACCTCTCATACGAAGTTAAAACCTATTATTGAATATAGTCAGTTCTATGACACCTAGAGTGCTGTAATTTTGTGTAAGTGCATCTAGCATCAATGTGCATAGTTGTGCCAAAAATGGGCGGTATTGGAAAAGTGGGCGTGGAACCTCCCATACGAAGTTAAAACCTATTATTGAATATTGTCAGTTTTATGACACCTAGAGTGCTGAAATTTTGTGTAAGTGCATCTAGCATCATTTCGCATAGTTGTGCCAAAAATGGGCGGTATTGGAAAAGTGGGCGTGGCACCTCCCATACGAAGTTATTATTGAATATTGTCAGTTCTATGACACCTAGAGTGCTGAAATTTTGTGTAAGTGCATCTAGCATCAATTCGCATAGTTGTGCCAAAAATGGGCGGTATTGGAAAAGTGGGCGTGGTTTGTATGGGAGGTACCACGCCCCTTTGTACAATCCCGCCCATATTTGCAGCAGCACTTAAAAAATTCACACCAAACCGACGTACCAAATTTTGTTCAAATACCGTTATCAGGAGCAGAAATAATAGATTTTTAATTTGTGATTTGTATGGGGGTACCACGCCCCTTTGTACATCTATTATTTCTGCTCCTGATAACGGTATTTGAACAAAATTTGGTACGTCGGTTTGGTGTGCATTTTTTAAGTGCTGCTGCAAATATGAGCGGGAATGGACAAAGGGGCGTGGTACCTCCCATACAAACCACAAATTAAAAATCTATTATTTCTGCTCCTGATAACGGTATTTGAACAAAATTTGGTACGTCGGTTTGGTGTGCATTTTTTAAGTGCTGCTGCAAATATGAGCGGGAATGGACAAAGGGGCGTGGTACCTCCCATACAAACCACAAATTAAAAATCTATTATTTCTGCTCCTGATAACGCAGTATTTTTTCCTTCTACAAAAGATAACTAAAAAAGAATTTCTAGGCCCAATAGAATTCTGCTTGCATAAAGCATGGATTTGCAAAAATTTTTTTTTTTTGATTTACTAGTTATGTCTCTCTGAAATATTTTATTATAAAATCGTGTGAAAGAAGTGTTTTCATTTAGATAGTGAAAAACTTTGTTATGGAACAGCAATTGATCGATCAATCCAATATCGAGGCGATTATATACACTTGAATTTCTAAAAAGAGAAAAAGTGCATACTATTCACTATGAACTTAAAATTTGTAAAAAATTTAAGAACATTGTTTCTATGATAACATCATTTGTAAATAAATTTGCATTCTATTAAATATAGATGCAAAATGGTCTTGAGCCAGGACAATATCCCAGTTCAAATCAAATATTGATTACAGACCAAAAAAAAAAATACAAACGAAAAAACTAAAAGTCAATTTATTGCTTATAATCCGGATTTGTTTCACTTTTTTCAAAATCGTAATTCAAATGCCAGAGACTGTACGTAAAATGCTATATATTTAGTCCAAATTGGTATTATTAAATAAATGTATTTATCTTCCTCAAGCCACCTACATTTAATGAAAGAAAGATGTTCATAACACCGCCAACAACTCACTGGTCACTTCAAACGATTCCATTGAGCATATGCGTGCGTGTTGCAAAGACACAGCAATGAACATACCGACATAAAAGCCCAAACAAGCGGTAATTTCCATTCATTTTGAGGCATAAAACATTCAAATGACAAATCCTTGAATGTGCAAGTAATAGTACCTGTTGCTGTCCGCCATCATCATTTCAAGGACATCAAAGCACTCCAATTAAACTCAAACCAAAATATCGTCTCAAATACATTTGCATAATGTGTTACCGGAAACGGAAATAATGTCTGGTACATTCTGTGCCAAAAGCGCGAATAGGTCGGTCTTTGGTGAATGAATAACAACACAATTTGTTGTTATTCTCGTTGAGCAATTGCTCATCTTAGTGGGCGTTGATATAAATATCTGCTAGGAGTTTACTATCCAATATACTCTTCTTCTTCTTCGTATTTGGCATTCACCTTTTGACTGTTTTGAAAGTGGATGTTCAAAGGTCAAGGGTCACAAGAATATTGGATGATAAGTGAAGCAGGGTGGAGCTATTGGGAAATCTGTGTTCGTTTGTTTTAACCATGGTTTTATAAATTGACTTATTCTGGGAGCAAAACTCCACAGCGATTGTTGAACGAATGATACCACTGCGTATTTATCTAATATTTAGTGGTGACCTGCAGCATGTATTGGTCGCATCTCGAAACAATGCCTCAGATCACAGTTAATTTAAGGCATCGTGGTGAACCACTGCTTTGAAATTAAATAACTACCGTGGATGAAATTAAATAATTGTTGCAGATATTTGAAGTTGAAGCTTATGTACGATTAATTAAATTTTTAGAGCGATATTAATAATGAATGCAGTAAAATTGACAGCTCAGAGTGTCACATTGGAATATTTGCGGGAAAAATATAGGAATAGAATTAAGATTTAAACAAGTAAGGAAAGGCTAAAGTCGGGCGGGCCGACTCTATGATACACTCCACTTTCTATCCGAATACAATTTAATTCGGTGAAAAAGTGAAAACGGGAAGGATTTTTGTATCCTGTAAATGTATATGTTTGACAAAAAATGTTAAATCGGAAAGGACATTTGTATGGGGGTATATTGAAATCTGGAACGAAATAGGTGAAATATAATATGTATAGTTTTGCCAAAATCGGTTAAACATTTGGGAGCAACATTTGTATTTGCGCTATATCTAAATCTGAACCGATCTTAGCCACTTTCACCATAGGTTTTTTACTTGGATTATAAGATGTTGTGCCAAATTTAAAGAAAATCGAGTACAATATGTGGTTTCTAAAGCGGCAAAAGTCAAATCGGGAGCCACAATTGTTTGTTGGTTATATCAAAATCTGAACCGATCTTACCCAATTTTTGCATAGGTGTTTCTAGTTGGATTATAAGATGTTGTGCCAAATTTAAAGAAAATCGCGTACAATGTGTTGTTTCTAGAGCGGAAAATGTCAAATCGGGAGCGACATTTGTATGGGGGCTATATCTAAATCTGAACCGATCTTACCGAATTTCTGCATAGGAGTTTCTAGTTGGATTATAAGATGTTGTGTCAAATTTAAAGAAAATCGGGTATAATATGTCGTTTCTAGAGCGGAAAATGTCAAATCGGGAGCGACATTTGTATGGGGGCTATATCTAAATCTGAACCGATCCTACCCAATTTTTGCATAGGTGTTTCTAGTTGGAGTATAAGATGTTGTGCCAAATTTAAAGAAAATCGGGTACAATATGTGGTTTCTAGAGCGGAAAATGTCAAATCGGGAGCGACATTTGTATGGGGGCTATATCTAAATATGAACCGATCTTACCCAATTTCTGCATAGGTATTTCTAGTTGGATTATAAGATGTTGTGCCAAATTTAAAGAAAATCGGGTACAATATGTGGTTTCTAGAGCGGAAAATGTCAAATCGGGAGCGACATTTGTATGGGGGCTATATCTAAATCTGAACCGATTTGCCTCAAATTAAATAGCGTTCGTCCTTGATCCACAAAACTTAGTTGTGCCAATTTTTATTAAGATCGGACTATAATTGCGACCTGTAATTTGATTACAACAATAGATGGACAGACGGACAGACAGACGGACATTGCTAAATCGACTCAGAAAGTGATTCTAAGTCGATCGGTATACTTAACAATGGGTCTATCTCGATTCCTTTTGGGCGTTACAAACAAATGCACAAAGACATAATACTCTCGTGGAGTGTATAAAAATGTAAACACATCTCTGGTGTTGTCAAATCAGATTTCTAACTCACATGTAACACAGAATGAAAAAATAGTCACAAATTTCTTATTTTTAACATTGTCAGTGATTTCATTTGAAAATTTATTTTTTTACGAATTTTGAAATTTCTTAAAAAACTATTATATCTTTTAACTGATGGAACCAGCTCTGATAACATAATACATATTGTTTTATTTTTGGTTTTTGGCAGAGGTGCGTTGCGGTGTCTCCCAAGGTTCTATTTTGGCGCAACACTTCTATAACATTATATGAGCGATTTCCCCCATCGATTTCGGGGATGCTATGTGATTCTGTATGCGGATAATGTTTTGTTTTATGCTCGCGCGGAGTCTCCTGATAACGCCTGGTGATTAATGACTTTTTCTCACAGTGGGTTATAAAGATAAACACTTCAAAGTGTCATGCAGTCTGCTTGAGGAATGCGTCATGTAAGTGCAAGGCCTTTGTTGTGCCAAAGAGCAAGAATGGACAGGAAATTCCTTTCACTGACAGTTTCAAGTATTTGGGTGTGTTTACACTTCACGAAACTGATGAAGTTTAAAATGCATGCTTTTTGGCATGCAAGAATCAAGGTCCTTACCAGTGGAAATTAAACTTTTGATCTAAAAGGTGAGCATGCGACCGCTGTTGCCGTATGTATTCCCAATTTGGTGTATTATTTCGCCAACGGTAATGAAGGAATTTTCTTTTCTGGAAATGAAGATATTGTGTTTATGTATCGGCAAAAGTTATCGATCGGTGAACTGGCGATATTCGTATGAAAAGGCTGCCGTTATTCCGTTATCGGCTAATGAGCTGAAGGTGTTTATTAATCGCCTTCCGTCGGTCCTGAATTCTCTTATTAGTGATGTGGCAACCCACCCAATTTGACAGTTCGCGATAATAACCAGTTGATCTGGCAACGCATATATGAATTATGATAGTTTAGTTTTCTGATGCTATAAGTTGTGTTTTGTTACGTTTTGATAATAAATAAATAAGAAATAACTAGATCATAGAAATATATATATTCTTAATTCGGTAGAAACCTGGGCTGTTACAAGTGACATTATTGACAATCCGGCTCACTTCAACTGGCCTAACACTAACTATCTCCCACCACTCGGTATTAGTGAATCCGAATTGCTTTTTAATTCCCTTTCAGCAACTCCGAATTTTTACACGAAGTTTTTGTATGGCTCCCAATCGATGTTAGCGTATTTATACCCTCCACTAGGGTATTATGTCTTTGTGAATTTGTTTGTAACACCTAAAATGGTGTTAGTCCCATCATCTATTACACAGATCGGCTTCACTTTCTGAGTGGATTTAGCAATGTCCGTCTGTCCATCTATTCTTGTAATCAAAGTACAGGTCGCAATTTTCATCCGATTCTAATAAAAATTGGCGCCTTTAAGTTTTGCGGGTCAAGGACGAACGAAATAAATCGGCTCAGATTAAGATATAGCCCCCACACAAACGTCGCACAGTACTCGCTCTAGGTACCACATAATTTTACCAATTTTCTTCAAATTTGGCACAGCCCTAATATTTGAACTAGAAACATCTAAGGTGAATGTGGGTCAGATCGATTCAGATTCAGATATAGCTCCCATGCAAACTTTGCTCACGGGACTACAAATTTTAACCGATTTTCTTCAAAGTTGGCACAACACCTTAGATTTCTGGTGAAAGTTGGTCAGATCGGATCAGATTCAGATATAGCTACGGCTCTTGATTTGGCCTTTTCCGCTCTAGATACTATATATTTTAACCGATGTCCTTAAATTTTGGTAAAACATCTTATGTTTGAACTAGAAACACCTATGGTGACAGTGGGCCACATCACCTCAGGTTTTTTCTAACCCTCATACGAATGCTCTTCCCGATTTAACTTTTTTCTCTCAGATTTTTTCTTACAGATTCTGATCTATTTTGGCAGAACACGTCATATATCAGCTGGAAACATACATTGTGAAAGTAAGTCACATCGGTTAATGATATAGAACCCATAAAAATCGATCCCGATTTCACGTTCTTCCCCAAATGGGGTAGAATGTGGAGGGTATCATATAGTCGGCCTCGCCCGACTTTATCCTTTCCTTACTTATTGTTTAATGAATTTTCTTCATATCGTTACCAAAATATAAAAAATACTCAAATCGATATTTTTGTTTATTATGACCGAAGTTGTTGTGTTTTGTTAAAATAACCAAAAATCTCGATTTGCAAAAAGAAAGTGAGTTGAGTAACGTTATACTTTCTTTACTTTTTTCATAACTTTAGTTTCTACTTAGTTTTAAGGATATATTTGTAATTGTCTAACCTCTCCGTTCAATTAATGCCGGGAGCAAGAAGAACATAAGTAACACTTTCTTGTAAATACAAAACATGAGTTGAAACACCTTTTATATCCATTAAAATAATAGTTTTAAGAATTCCGTTATAACTTTTTTCCACTTGTTATATTATTATAAAAAAGTCTAATAAACTTCAACTTTAGTTTTGGTTTTAATTTATTGTTAATATATATTATTTAACGTAACAATTTCTTGTAAATATAAAACACGAGTAGTAACCATGAAACAATACGCAATAGTTTTAAGAATTCCCATTGTTATAGAATTATAAAAAATTGTCAATAAACTTCAACTTATTTTGGACTTAGAACGTTTTAACATTTCAGTAATTAAATCGTTGTTTGCAGCCATAAGCACAAACTTCATTTTAAAATGAATAAATAAGACACAACTTTATCAATATATGTCAATGCCGAGGCATCGGTCGACTTCGCGAATATAGTTTTAAGACACTGTCTCAAAAGCATAACGAAAACATAATTAAACTTTTTTAAAGATCACCTCTAAAGCTCCTGTTATCCATGAATATTTAGCCGCGTTCCGTTAACGCCAAAATCTTTTTGAATATGCAGACATTTGCCGCTGTTAATAAACTCATACGATTCTATTCCTAAACTATTTTACATTATTTTTTAGAACTTTTATTTGAAGATGTCGTATCAAAATATGAATTTGATTACGATGTATTCACTCTCAATGGTAAAGTTTGTGCACGATGATTTAATTGGAAAACTTTGAAAATTTGCTTGAATTTCATAATTGCTTTCTCTCACTGGTTGCGAAGTCGAGCTAAACTCGATTTAAAGTATCCAATTTCTATGAGATGTGATATTTTAAATCGAGTCAGAGTGAAAAGGCTATATTCGCTTGAAATCTCAAAAAATTTGACAGTGTGAGCGACAAGTCCTTTAGTGTAAATAAAATCATGCGACTTCTAAAAAATCGCATACAAATTTTGACAGTCTGTCCGATTTCACATTTTCTATGCGTATAATACGTATACGTATAACCACTATATCATATCTGTGCTGGATAGTTAGAACAATATAGTCAGAATTATTTCATAATAATGTTCAGGGGGCAAGGAGGTGGCCTTGTGCTGTTTTGAGGAATTCTGGCGCTTCTGCGTCTGTTACAATCGCTTGGATGCATGTGGTTCTACACACATCCAGGCCTACATGTATGTGGATGTGACGAGACTTTCCCCGTATCCATTCTGGTGGCTTTATCACAACCAGCGATTAACATGTTGCAAATGTCAAAATGTAAAAATGTGTCCAACCAAACTCGTCCTGCTGAATTTGGAATACCATCAAAACTGTTGAATGAAAATTGCCATTAACCCATATCTTAGTCGTATACAGCCGATTTGACAAAACAGATAATTGTATATGTGTACGTGTGTGTGTGTGTGTAGGAACAAACATGCACATTTACATATAATCGTCTCAGATTGAATCCAAATCCGTTTCAAATGGATCTTCATGATTGCAGCTTCCCCTCGTCCTGGTGCCCCGTTTTCTTTGGCATTGAAATTGAAAGCTTTTGAACAAGTTGACAATTTTAGGCCCAATGCCATTACAAACAATTTAACAAATACAACACACACACACGCTCAGACACATATACATGTATAGCTACAGCCTAAGAGCCATATCCTTTTCACTAACGTAAATGTTGTCTCAGTTTGGATTTGAATGGCTATGAGAGAGAACACTCTCCACACTCACACCATTCGACACATGTGGGGAAAGAAGTCAACAGCTGTGGGTGTCTATTTGTGTATGCACACGCACACACACACGCACACATCCATGCTAAGGCATTAAATAAATAATATGGCGTAAAAACGTATCCATCCATAGCGCCGCATTCACTTTTTGGCTTGTTGTTGTGGTGGCAGCAGCGTATCTTGTCGCCGCTATGATGGATGTACGTATGTATGGGAGGAGGATGGATTCATGCAACGCTTAGTGAATTGTAGCTGCTGGGAGGTGGAGTGGCGGGTTTGAGGTGAATGTCAGCATAAATGTATTCATATTACTTAAAAGATTACTTAAGAATTTGTTTCTTCTGTTTTTCATGGACGCAGCCATCAATCCTTATATGTCACCGAACACAAATTCAAACAATTTTTATGATCAAATTCGAACAACGAGAGTTTTGGTAAGAGAAGTTGGCTAAGCGGTTATGGAAACAGTAGCGAATCAGAAATGTTACTAGTCCATCATCATGTATTATCATGCAGTACAACACATTTATATTATACTAACTTCTTGTGTCCGACTCTGAAAGATTTTTGTTTTTTTTTTTGTCGACAAAATATTTGAAAGATTTTTTAAATCAGTAAAAGATACACGAGTTTTAGCTTTATCGAAAAAATGTTCGAAAGATTTTAAAAATCAATATTTTTTATGGGATTGACCAAGTAGTATGAGTAGAACGAAATTAATTGTCTAAAATATAGTGGACATTTTTATAACATTTGAAAAAATAATAAGAAGTTAGATTTCGGCCTGTTAGCTCTCAAAAACTTTTTTGGCACGTCCCTGCGCTGACCAAAAAGTCAAAATCAGTGGGCATATTTTTTCAAAATTGTTGTATGTATGTATTCATCTCATGAAAATATTTTATACGTATTTTTGAAAATAAAGAAATGAAAAATGTTTTTGGCGATTTATAATAATGGTGAAATTACGATTTTTATACCCTCAACCTTAAAATATCGACCTGAGACCCTATAAAGTATATATATTCTTGATCGTCATAAAATTCTAAGACGATCTAGCCATGTACGTCCGTCCGTCTGTTGAAAGCACGCTAGAATCTAAACGAAAGGAGCTTGGACGTCAACATTTTCCATAAATGTGTCGTATAGTCGTAGATCGGTTAGGATTGCAACAGGGCGCAATCGGTCCAAAGAGAAAAAAATGTTCCTCACAAGGACTGAAAATACCCATAATAACCTCACTATTTTAGTATATTTAAGCATGTTTTTCCACTATGTCTGCTTGTACTTACTTACTTGATATTGGGTATACGCATCCCCCTATAACAAAAAGGCGTACCAAAATGTGCTTCTCATTCGGCAAAAAGGGATAAAAATGGTACCTATCGAACGACAACAGTTAGAAACACGAATTTCGGTGTGTACATTCCTCTAATTCGGTAGTTATACTTTAAAGGGGTAAAATGGGAATAGAGGGATAAAAATGGTACCAACCAAACGGATGCGCCTAGAATAATGAAATTCGGTGTATACATTCCTCTGATTGCGTAGACACGCAAAATAAACGGATTTTGCGTAATTCGTACTTTTTGGAGTTACAATGGAAAAAGAGGATAAAATCTGTACCAAACCAAATGATCGCAGCTAGAGTCATGAAATTCGATGTATACATACCTCTAATTACGTAATGAGATTTAAGATAGTCGTACTTTTAAGGGGATAACATTGAAAAAAGGGGATTAAAATGATACCAACCAAGTGGCCGCAACCCGAATCATGATGTTCAGTCTGAGAGATAATGGATTTTCAAAATTTGTATTTAAAATAGGATGGAAATACAACCTTTTTTGCAGATTGCTGTCTTATATTTACTTTTTGAATTGACTTGAAGTATCTATTATTTTGATATATATATATATTATAAACGTATTGGTAGCCTTGCCTTATAAGCCTGGTTTGAAATAATAAAAATTCTATATTTATTTATACAATTATTTTTTCTAATATTTTTATTTGTTTTGGTTTGGCTATATTAATTGACATTTTCCTGTAATGTTACTGCACTTATACGAAAATCGACAGCCTCTGTGGAATGCAATCCATGGTAGAGGGTATATAAAGTTCAGTCCGGCCGAACATGACGCCGTTTTTACTTGTTTCAATAAAGTGCGATCATTCAATCTCCTGTAACTCCTGAAATAATTTACTTAGTTTTGAATGCAATTTCAATTACTTTTAAGAAATTGAATTGGTATGAAATGGCCCCGTTAGATCTATTAGAGTTTTTACGATTTTATTTCTCTTATGTTTGTTTTTCGATTTTGGATTTTTTAATTTTAAATTAGTGTTCTTAAATGGATTTTTAGCAACTGTGTAAGGTTGGAAGTGGTGAAATTATAGACCCTATTTTCACAAATATTTTCGAAATATTTTTGCAAAATCCACCAAAATTTCAGTGAAAAATCGCCAGGATGATAATTTATTATTATTATTTTTTAACACAATGTAAAAAAAAACAAAGACAAGTAAGTAGTCAATGAGAATATATTTTTTTTATTTTTTATTTTGATGCAATCGCACACTACAAAAAATCAAAAAATAAAATATTCGTTTTCTTAATTTAAAGCCAACTGAGGAAACCTTTCACAGGTTGGAAATCATGATAGTGTGGAGCCAAGTAAAAAATGTCTCCATGCCATTTGTAAATAAATTTGCATTCTATAAAAGATAGATACAAAATGGTCTTGAGCCATAAGTTCAAATTAAAATTCCATCAACATCCTTTTCTGCGAATTTTTATTATTTTATACCGTGCGAGGTCGAGGTCAAAAATCGTATCGCTTGGCATGAAATGAATTATATTGTTTATGTCTTTATTTTTTTTTTTGAAGAAAAGTCTTCAATTAATAGTTATTTATTTTATCTCTCATTTTCAGAGATGGAAGAATATTGCTATAGAATATAGAATATGGAAATAGTGAGTGGTCTGTGAACATAATACAGTATTAGGACAGTTTTTCTTTAAAAACGTTATTAAAAGGTTAATTTTATATTCAAAATAAAAAAAATATTTTTTCAAATCATTTATCAAAACAAATTTTCAAAAAAAATATTTTGTATTGACTTCTTTGGACACTGGAAAATTATCCAGGCTAAGTCCAACATTTTTAACAAAAAATTATTTTTTTTTTTCAAACAGAATAATATTTTGAGTGATATTTCAACTTCTTTTTTAGGTTTTTGTTATCGCAGCTTAGTTATCCAGTCTTAAAGAAAAACAGCCACAGTGCCAAAGTAGTGACTTATAAAATACGTTGGATTTAGCGTTCACTCGCCGCACAGTGGTTCAGAATCAAAATCCATCGGCCAAAATTCAATAACTATTGTTCTAGTTTTGAGTTCTGTAAAAATAAAAATTAGACAAGGACCCAAGGATTATTTTGAAAAATCAAATTAAAATTTTTATTTTTTGTTTTTATAACATATTTTTACGTATTTGTTCATAATTTATTTTTTCTCACACATTTTAAGAGATTTTGCACTCAGATCTTTTTTATTAGAAATTGTGGTTTCTTAGCTTTATTATGACGCCAAAACAATGTTTGTACCAAATATAGTTTGTTTGTAATAAATATTTTTAAAAAATATGATTTTTGAACAAATGTCTGATTTTGAACCAACACAACTTTTTTCCTTCAAAAGCCTTTAACGAAATATATACATATTTAGAAAGGTTAAAGAGTTCCCCGTTTTAGTAGGGTAACTTTTGCCTGCACGAAATTGCACCCTTGGAAGATAGGATACATTTAGTGCAAAAAGTCCGATTTTTTAGTTCCGACAGTTCGACAAAGTCAAAAAAGAAATTACTTTTTTTCAATTTTCAAAAACTGAAAAACGTTAAAATCTGTAACACAAAAAAAAATTAAAATTTTTTCTTCGCATTATGAACAAATACGTAAAAATATGTTAAAAAACATAAAAACAAAAAAATAAAAATTTTAATTTTCTTTAAAATCGAAAAATACGAAAAGTAGTCAACTTTGGACCGATTTCTAACATATGTCCGATTTTTAATGTTAATATCTCAAAATAATCCTTGGGTCCTTGTCTAATTTTGATTTTTTACAGAACTCAAAAATGTTTACTAGAACAAAAATTATTGAATTTTGGCCGATGGATTTTGATTCTGAACCACTGTGCGCCGTGATTAACAAAATACGCCCGTATATTTGTTATTGAATTCCTTTTTATGTCTACATGTAACTTTCAATTTTATTTAAATAAAAATACACATAATTTTTTATCGAATTTCCACAATCGATAACTAAAAACGTTATTAAATTTTTCTTCTAATTTTAGATTCTGGACGTAACGTATGATAACTCAATAACTAAGCGAGATATCGATAACATGTCTCCCCAGAACAAACAAACAAATATTTGCATGTATGTTGTTACCTTTTTACCTCCATGTAGGCAAAATGGAGTTACTTGCCGTTTTTAGTTTTTCATTTCCTTTTGACAGGACTACAAAGTTCCTAAAGATACAATTTTCAAAAAATTATTTTATATACTTGTTCGCACCCTATGCCAATGGTATTAGTATCAAATTAAAGAGGAGAATATCTATTAAAAATACTTCAAATATCATGCTTCTATCTGTATTAGTTCAGCAGTAACGTCTGATTCAAGTTTACCCCTTAGATTTTCTAGTTTATTCATATCTTGCATTTTAAGAGAGAAAATTTTAAATGGTTGTTACTGTGAAACTAATACAGATAGAAGCTTGAAATTGAAAGTATTTTTAGCACATAATCTCTTCTTTTTTATTTAGAAATTTATACCGGTGCCATATGATGCGCATAAGTATTAAAAAGATTTTTTGAAAATTGTATCCTTTGGAACTTTGTAGTCCTTTTAAGGGACAACAGGATGAGAAAATGAAAAACTAAAAATGCCAAATACCTCTATTTCTCTTATAGTTTCAGATATATATAATCTAGTGCAAGTGTGATATGTACTGTCGGACAATGTTATCAGTTACGTCCTTTTAGAATTAAGGTCTAAATATGAAAACACATTTGCCCTAAAAATTTAATATTATTTCTCAACATACACAGTCTCCTTCCAATTCCACACACTTATCCCATCGTTTCTCCTGAGAGTTTGAGCGTAACTCGGTTCACCCGACTGATTTTCTTTTACTTGTGTTATATGACATTTATTAAGGTCGCTGGCATGGTTGTAGTCCTGCTGCATTTCTTATGAAATTTAAACAGATGTTCGGAAAGCAGACATGTCATTGTTGAGCTACGCCTACCCGTCTGTCGGGCCACCTACGTATGTATGTACATATGTACAATCATGGTTCGGCTCGTGATCTTAAAGTTAATGTCAATGTGTTGAGCATGTCCTGAGTCACGTGTGCATGCATACACGCATACTTATTTGTTTGTGTCTGTAGAGAATAAGCTACGAGAATGTGCTATGAATGTGTTTGTGTGTGTGTTTCGATGATTAATTATTCAAATATTTTTATTGAGGTTTAAATAGGTCATCAGGTGTTTCTCTAGCGTTCCCTAACTACAGACATCCATATGTAAATACACGTTGTGCATATACATATACATATGTACATATGGACATTAGTGTGGCTCAACAACAAAAGACATGCGAATGCTTAAATCTCCCTAGCATAATTTGAAGCAATTGTTTGCAGCATATCCATTTGGGCCACACTAATGTACATATAATCGATCAACCACGAGGAAAAACTAGTCCTCACTCAACAAATGCCTACATTGTCAAATACTAAGCAATTTATGGGAAATTAATTGCAGCGTAAGTGGCTGGTGTCAGCTGTAGATGTAAACAAATAGTACTTATAATAGACATTTACATATGTACTAACAGTGAGGACATTTTCGAACAGAATCTATATTTTTAAAAGTTAATTGATATAATAAATAAACACGCATGCTGCCAAATATACGTACCTCTATAAATGGCAATTCTTTTCTGATATCAATGAGGCGATGTGTTACCATTGTCGCCCAACTTCGGTTTAGGGACTGGTAAGCAGGGTTGAAAATGGACTTTCGACCAACCATATTTTTCTGATTTTCCGAATCGATTAATTGACTTAAAAATCAATATTTAAATAGCCGATTAATTTTTATATTTTATTTCCCTAGATTATATTATAAATTAAAAAAAAATAATAAAAATATTTCAAGGGGAAATTA
Source organism: Polietes domitor (assembly GCA_947397865.1). Lineage (NCBI taxonomy): Eukaryota > Metazoa > Arthropoda > Insecta > Diptera > Muscidae > Polietes > Polietes domitor. Next base: position 118,730,711 of record OX377618.1, on the reverse strand, counting down.
GAGAACGTATATTAAGTGTTGATATAATTTTTCTTATAATGACATATATTCATACTATCATGTCTCTTGACTTTATACATAATGCCATACCTTGCAAATAGAAATTATTGTCACCCGCAATAATTTTGTTGATTTCTTTTTTAAGTGATTCCGCAATTAACAAGAAGACAGTTTCTACATCTGAAATATCAGAATTTGCTGGCAAAACTTCACGAAAAATACATACATACATATATACCGGCAAATTATATTTTTTCTTCATGCGAAGAAGCTTTAATTAGCTTTCTCATATAATATTTTCAAACAAAACATGTCCACTCTAAATGGTTGTTAGATTTTGATTAATTTTCATTTCTCCTATATTATTTTGAAATCAGTCAGGTGACAATGATGGGGTGTATCGATTGGTCAGTCAACTAATTTCCCGCAAATAAAGCAATTTAGACCTTTTTTCCACTAGGAAATTAGGTCTGTGTGCAATTGTTTGTAACACTTCAGAGGAAGATATTCTGAATGTATTTAGCTATGTCCGTCCGTCTGTCCATTTTTTATGTAATCCAGGTTGCAATTACTATCCGATCATAACACAAATTGGCATAAGTAAGTTTTGCGACCCAAGTACGGACGCTATATATAGTTTGAATTGAATCGATTTTGATTTATATATATCTCCCATCATGGGCATAGCAATAAATTTCCGCTGGGGAAAAAATAGCTATACTTAATAACAAATTTTGCAAGTAACCTCAAAATTTGTCTTTATGCTTATTATTTATTCAAGGGTGATAATGAAAATGAAATGTAAAAAATTAATCCATATTGAAATCATGATATTCGTAATGTGCAGCAAAATAATAAATATCACCATGCCATTTGTAAATAAATTTGCATTCTATAAAATATAGATGCAAAATGATCTTGATCCAGGGCAGTATCCCAGTTCAAGTGAAATAAGAATTATTAAAAGCTTTATATGATAACTAAATATATCAAATAAAACTATTGTTCAAACTCGTTATTTAATGACATGTTTTAATTCGACGCTTCGCACAAATTTTTCTTTCATTGGAAGATTTGGATAAATATTTTTATCAACTGTTCCGATTTTTACTCATAGTTTTGTTGTATATAATTACTCAGGTTCGAGATAATTTGGTTTTGTTTTCTTTGACAGAAAACCTTTTCTCTCAGTATATTGAAGTTTTAGCACAATAGTTTTCGCTGTCAACAATTAACAAATTTAATTTGTGTTCCAGGCAGTGAATACAAATGGCTTGTTTTTCCCCTTTGAAGTCCATTCTTGCAATATTTCCCATCTTATTTTTCCTAAAAAGCAAAACAATCAAAAAACAAGTAAAAACGGTGTTAAGTTCGGCCGGGCCGAACATTATATACCCTCCACCATGGATTGCATTCCGCACAGGATGTCGATTTTCTTAGAAGTGCGGTAATATTACAGGAAAATATAATTTTTTTGATATAGCCAAACCAAAACAAAAACAAATATTGAAAAAATAATTTTATAAATAAATATAATAATTTAAGTATTTCAAACCACGCTTATTAGGCAAGGCTACCAATACGTTTATATATCGAAATAATACTTCAAGTCAATGTAGTCAGTGTGTCTAAGTAGTCAGTCCATTTTAACCACAAAAAGTACGAATTTCGAAAAATCCGTTTATTTTACGTGTATACACAGTCAGAGGAATGTATACTCCGAATTTTATGACTTTAGCCGCGGTCATTTGATTGGTACTATTTGTATCCCCTTTTTCCATTTTGACCCCAAAAAGAACGCAATCAGAAGAATGTATACACCGAATTTCATTAGTCTAGATGCAGCCCTTTGGTTGGTACCATTTTTATCCCTTTATTCCCTTTTATCCTTAAAAGTACGAATTTGGAAAAAATAATTTTATATTATGTATCTACTCAATTAGAGGAATGTACACACATAATTTCGTGTTTCTGGCTGTTGTCGTTTAATATGTACCATTTTTATCCCTTTTTTGTCCCATTTCACCCCCCACACACAAGAATCACCTTATGGTGCACGTTTATGCTCTAAGGGGAATGCACATACCAAATATCAAGCAAATATAAACAGACATATTCAAAAAACATGCTTAAATACGCTAACATATTAGGGATTTTTATGGGTACTTTTAGTCCTTGTGAGGGAAAAAATTTTCCTTTTGGGCCGATTTCACCCCGTTTCAATCCCAACCGATCTACGACTAAAAGACGTATTTATGGAAAATTCGAACGTTCTAGCTCCTTTCGTTTAGATGCTAGCGTACTTTCAACAGACGGACGGACGAACGGATATGGCTAGATCGTCTTAGAATTTTATGACGATCAAGAATATATATACTTTATAGGGTTTCAGGTCGATATTTCAAGGTGTTACAAACGGAATGAGAAAGTTAGTATACTCCCATCCTGGAGGTGGAGCGTATAACTATGTAAATATTCGGCATCTCTACTTACAGAACAATTACCAATTGAACTTCTCTAAGGCACCTGGCCTTCCCTCCCCCTTAAGTGATAAACATCCACACAATCTAACTTTTTAAGTTGTGAGCTTTTTCCACTACAGCACTAAATTTTGGTCATTCGTATATTTCATAATATTTTTCTGACCGCAGCGACTGACCGTGCGGATTAAGGTTGGACCCTTAAATAGCCCTTGAAAGTAGATAATGCCGAAAACTAAAAATGTAAGCATTTTCTGACGAAAAAGAGTGTTTAACACTAATATGTAATGAAACAATATTTTCCTCTGAAAATAGATCCCAAGTTGTACAATAAATCCTTGTGTGAATATTGACATTGATAAATTTCAAAAATTTAAACTGAAATTTCTGGGGGAGCTAAACAAGTTCTGGGGTCGTATTAGACTACACCAGCCACCCCCCTACATACGACTATGTCTCCCATACAAATGTCGATTTGACTTTTTCCACTCATAATTTTAGCAATATTCTTCAAATTTGGAAGTTATATTAGATCTGTGGTGAAATCTGTGGAATCAAATCGGTTTAGATTAATAATAGCTCCCATACTAATTTCACTCTCGAATTGAATTTTTCCTCTCTAGAAATGACTTATTTTTACACATTCCCTTCAAATTTGACAAAACACGTTATAAAGGGTGATTCATCGTGGGGTGTGATTTATAATGCAATAAAACACATAAATAATTTGAATGTGAACATAAAATTGTTATTATCGGTTAAAAGAACAATATATGGCATTTACTGTTTGAAAATGATATCATGTAAATGTTGGCCACGACTACGTCTGAGGTGGTCCATTCGGATGGTCCAATTATGGGCGACTCGTTCGAGCATAGCGACTGGAGAACCCATTCGCTGAAAATAACACCGAAATTTAAGTCGCCTGGCTTCCATTCTTGCACAAATTGAATTTTGTACGCTTTAACCCTTTCGACACTGACGGGACACATGTGTCCCATTGAGTTTTCTAATCGAACTGAAACGCAATTACTCCCAACTATTTCTATAAATATTTGTCCCAACAGTAATATGATCGTTTTCGCATGCTTGTGTTCTCTGTGTTCCACAATCTCAAATCCTTCCACCGTTATATGCTGCGATCGGTTCATTACTACTGTCAACTTAGCGCAGACTTTGGATTTTGGTTTAGTTGGTACCATTATGAAAAATAAGAAATTCTTACCAAATCTTGATGGACCAAAATTAGAAAGAGGTGACTATGTTTTCAAGTATAACAGCAGCGGTACTATGCTTTGTAAATGGCAAGATACACAGGAGGTTTTGTTACTCACCAATTGCCACACTGATATCGTAACGACCGTTCAAAGAACCAACAAAAAAGGAGAAGCCCTTGATGTTGCATGCCCTGAGCCCATTGCTTTTTATAATAGATACATGGGTGGTGTAGATCATTCAGATCAATTTTCATCTCTTTATGATCCTGACAGGAAAACTGGAAAATGGTGGAAGAGAGTTTTTCAAAAACTGCTTATGGTTTCCGTCTCCAATGCTTGGATTCTTTTCCAAGAAACTCGGCATGTGAAGGTACCATTAATTTCCTTTCTCGCTGAATTGGCGGTGCAGCTTCTTCATTATGGAAAAGAGAGAGCAACAATTAAACGTCGTAGAACGAGTGGTCGCCCATCAGAGCGATCAAAAATACTTTCTGGTGTTGGAGAACATCTTCCTATCGAGGGGAAAACACGCCGTCGTTGCAGAAGCTGTTCAAATGATAACAAAGAGCATCGTACGAAAATGATGTGCGTTTCTTGCAATATTCCTTTGTGCAAGCTGTGTTTCGCCAAATATCATACTAATTAACATACATTTTCATTGTATATGACACATATTCAATTCTAACTTGTTTGTTTCATAAATTAATAAAACAGCATTGAAGTTTACATATATTATGTTATTTAAGTTTTGCCTTACTTCGTTTCTATTGGGACATATGTGTCCCATCCGCACTTACTGATGGGACATATTTGTCCCAGGACATTTTCCTTGTTCTGGTTATCCTTTCGCGAAACGCACCCAATGGCCAATTATTGGAACTAAAGAGTGATTTTTTTGAGGTTAGGATTTTCATGCATTAGTATTTGACAGATCACGTGGGATTTCAGACATGGTGTCAAAGAGAAAGATGCTCAGTATGCTTTGACATTTCATCATGAATCGTCTTACAAACGAACAACGCTTGCAAATTATTGAATTTTATTATCAAAATGCGTGCTCTGTTAAGAAAGTTCATTGCGCGCTTCCATTTTATGGTCAGTTTAATCGACCCACTGAAGCGGCTATTCGGGCTATTGTGACTAAATTTCGCACCAAATTTACATTGTTGGACATTAAACCACCAACACGCTTACGTAGAGTGGAACTGAAGAAAATATCGCAGCTGTATCGGCCAGTGTTAATGATGACCACCAATTTTCGATTCGTCGCCGTTCGCACCAATTGGGTCTCTGTTACTCAAAAACGTGGAAATGCCAAAATTGGACTAAGCGGATGGACCACCTAAGACGCAGCCGCGGTCAACATTTAAATGAAATTATCTTCAAAAAGTAAATGTCATGGACCAATCTAACGTTTCAAATAAAGTACCGATGAGATTTTGCAAATTTTATGCGTTTTTTTTTTAAAAAAAAGTTATCAAGCTCTTAAAAAATCACCCTTTATAACTAACCAATACCCATCAAAAAAGAGTTCGTATTTTTAAAAAATAAATCCGTTTCGAAAGGGTTAAGGCCGAGATCCATAAGTAAAATACGAAAAGTTGACGGATACGACAAGCCAAGCTGCTGAGAACGACGGCGAATCGATTACCCTTTCTCACAGAACGCTGTTTTTCGTAATACAGCTGAACAATTTGGAGACGCTGTTGTGGTGTGAGTCTTTCCATTATGACTTGCCAAACGATACTGAACAAAATGACAAAGCACTTTGATATGAGTCCTGTGTGATCTGTCAAAAAAGCCTATTGAAAATCAAACCTCACGACGAATCGCCCGATATTTCAACTAGAAGCACCTATGGTGAATGTGGGTCACATCTATCCATGTTTTTATATAGCCCCAATACAAATGCCTTCACTATTGTACTAGAAGAAGCCACATATCTTTACAAATTGGCAGAACCCGTTTTATGTGAACTAGAAGCAGCTGTGTCGGTCTGTAATATAGGACCCTCATAAAAATCCTTCCTGTGAAGTTTGATTATAAAATCTGTCCATAGTTTCTAAGAAAAGTTTCCGAGATTCGATGACAGTTTTCATTGATTTGTAAATTATGAAACATGTTTCATACATTTTATGAAGTAAAATTTGTCATTGATGTTATGACAAAATCATAAATATTATGCAGATAATTCTTTCAACCATTACGATAGTAGTTTACGACATGTCGTATGCGAATTAGGGCTGCAATTAAGTGCAAAAGGAGAATATTAAAATTGTCTCGAGATAATGATTGTCCAGTCGATGTTTCAATACAATCTTTGTTTTTATAGCTGATCTGTAACGTAACGAACATTAGACTTGCATTATATGGAAATCATATTTTTCGATATGTCCTGATGTATGTATGTATGATGTATTGAGAGAATTAGTTAAATGACAGACATCTGGGACAAATTTCCAAAAATTCAGAGCAGAGCAGAATTCCAGTATTATTAAAATTCAATTTTCACTAGTACCAGCAAAAAAGTCATGACGGAGAAGTGATTAAATAGTTGTTCAACTGATGAACATATCATATGGAAGTACTTCTTTTTCGGGCGAATCATGCATAGGGTTGCTATTGGGAGGAATGGTTTCATTTACAGATCCCCGTCACTTCATTGGAATGAGTGATTAGAAGCACTGCATGTTTGCAGCTTACATGGATACGTTTAAGGGCGAACCTTACAAATACTGTTTCATAAAAATTAATTTAACTTATTCTGACGATACACTTCATATAGTTCCATCTTCTTAGTTTTGTTAGTACAAATTGTATTTTTAATGTGCAGTTAATTTATCCATTAAAAATATAAATAAAATTTACCCTACCCATAAGACTGACTATTTAAATCTGTTACTCAATCATCAATAAATACACAACGCAGAAAAATATTTGATTATTTTACATTTTCTATAAATGAAAGAAATAGTAATTTAATAAATGTACTTCTTAATTTTGGAAATAAAAATAGAATTTTAATTTAAAATAAGAGGTGGCCTATATTTTAGGAGATTGAGATGCTGTTTAGAATGAATTCTCTTGGATACATGATTCATTCTTTAGCAAGTACTTCCATTTGTATACCCTACACCACAGGGTATAATGTCTTTGTGCATTTGTTTGTAACACCCAAAAGGAAGCAAGATAACCCATCGTTTATTATACCGATTGACATAGAATCACTTTTAGAATCGATTTAGCCATGTCCGTCTGTCTGTCTGTCCATCTATTCTTGTAATCACGATACAGGTCGCAATTATTGTCCAATTCGAACGAAACTTGACACAAACGATTTTTGCACGTCGAGGGCGGTTCAGATTTAGATATAGCCCCCATACAAATGTTGCTCCGATTTGACTTTTTCTGCTCTAGAAGCCACATAGTTTAAGGGATTTTGATCAAATTTTGCAGAACACCTTATATCTAAGTTAGAAATATCTGTTGTGGAAATGGGTCAAGTCGGTTCAGATTTATATATATAGCCACCATACAAATGTTGACATTTGCCGGTCTAGAAACCGTAAATTTTAACAGATTTTTCTCAAATTTGGCTTAATACCTTATATTTCAACTAGAAATATTTCTGGTGAAAATGGGTCAAATCGGCTCATATTTATATATAGTCATACAAATGTTGCTCCCGATTTGACTTGTTTGCTTTAGAAACCACATAATTTAACCGATTTTGATCAAATTTGTCACAACAACTAGAAACATCTGTGGTAAAAATTTGTCAAATCGGTTCAGATTTAGAGGTTTAGAGGTTAACCGCTCTTGAAACCACATACCTTAACCGATTTTCTTCAACAGAACAACAACTAGAAACATCTATTGCAAAAGTGGGTGAGATCGGTTCAGATTTATATATAGCTCCCATACAAATGGCGTTCACGATTTTCACAGAATTGAATTGTTGTGGAGTAGAAAGTGTAGGGTATCATATAGTCGGTCCCGTCCGACTTTAGCCTTTCCTTACTTGTTTTTGCTGGAAATGAGTGTTGAACTATATTTTTGGAAATAACTTTGAAGAACTTTTTTATATGAAACTTTATTCGAATTTGAGAAACTATTTAGAATGAATTCTCTTGGATACATGACTTTGGAGTAATGAAACTGTAATTCATTTTGAACTACTTCAATTCTGTTTTTGCTGGGTAGTGAAAAAAAAACTGCATTGGAATTCAAGCAAAAAGATTGCAATGTTCGAAAAAGTATTAAAAACTCGCACTGAATACTTTGATTGGATTTAAGTCCATTTTTTGTTGGTCCTTATGAAAGGAAAATATGTCTGTATAATTGTACGAGCTGTCAACATAATGTACAAATTCCAACTGTATTTGACAATAAAGTGCTGTCCTTGATGTACTTGAGTGAGTGAGTATATTTCACTCATTTTAATACATTTTTACAAATTGTAAGTAATGCAATATGTAAGTGTAATTATATAATTTGTAAATACATACGAGTACTACAAAAACACACCTGCTGCTTTAGTAAAAGATAAAAAAGCGTAAGTAGCAAAAAACTTGATCTTATGCTTAAATTTGTGTTAAAGTGCAGGACAAACTCTTGCGATCAGAAGTTATAGAGTTTTTCTTCAGCAATGTTCTCAAATGTTCAGTTGTACCATTTATAACAGATTTTTTGGATTTTATTTTAAGTTTTCCCACTTCAAAAGTTAAATATGAATAAACTAAATAAATTTGAACTTTTAAAAAATTCTAAACTAATACAGATAGAAGCAAGTAATTTGAAGTATATTTAACAGATATTCTTCTCTTTCACTTGATATCCATAACCCACTAAAGTATCCAAATAAATTATAGAAACATCTTTATACCGTGGAAAATTAAAGGGCAAGCGATTTCGAAATAAAAATCTGGGTATGCAGTCCTGGTTCTATATTGTCTCATTCTTAGGAGGGAAAATTTTGTCATTTGTCACACGGTGTAAACAATAAATTGCATTTAAACCGGGTATAGTCCTGTCTCTAAGCTACTTTGTATCTATATTTTATAGAATGCAAATATATTTACAATTGACATGGTGACATTTATTATATTTCTGCCCCATCTTCACAAGGTAGCGATATGTCAATAATGCTCACAAACGAATGAGAACTACAACTCAATGTCAGTCAAAAATGTAACGAATCCCACATAGTCATCCTACAAGCATCTCAGCTAAATATACCCAGCACTTAGGCAATGAAAGTTGGCGAAGAATAAATTCTTAAAGACTGCGCATAATAATGACTGGTTTTATAATTGCAATCTTATTAAATTGCTAAGTAAATATTGTCCAACCGTATTAATTAATGCAAATAAAGTGCGATCGATCCACCGTGCGACGACGGACCATAACAACATGTATAATTTGTATTATCCTTCTCCTTCAAAACATATGCAAATGTTTGTTACGTCCATTTGCATTTTAGTTAAAGTTATGAATATATGGAAACGAAAAAAAACACAAAACGTATTCATATCGTACGAATGAATGCGATGATGACAAGCACTCGGTTGGCGTTGGAGATGATGATGAGCATGGCGATGTGAGCATGCTGTTGTTTAAACGTTCAAGTTTACTTGCGTTTGCTAAATGCAAAGAAAACCCTGCAAATGTATGATTTCTTAACAAAATATGTAGCTTTGGTAGTGTTTAATTAGGAACGAACACACTTTTAATTAAAATAAGTGTTGGGTGAACGGAAGGTGACACTTCCAGAGTAAACATTTGAAAAACGACTTAGTAGGATCAATTTATAGGGTATGAGTGGTTCGATGATGAGAAAATCTTGTTGAGTGAGAGATGAGAAATGATAAGATGTATACTCACACTTTCAGTTCAACGAATTCTCCATGACTTTCCATGTCAATAAAAATTAGGTTGTTGTGGTATAAAGAATGAAGGGAGCGATGTCAATCTATCTATTTTGAAAAGATGGCCATACACGGTATTATTACCCCACGGATAACTTGTGGGTTAGTCGCGTATCTCTACCGAACGTTCTCACGCGTATCACGAATTTCCGAAGAACAAACACCATGAAAGTATCGATAGAACAATGACACATAACCAACATTACGACGGTGTTCAAGGGATACAACAGAATTGGATATCCTACTGTCACTTATTAACACCATCGCCCTCCTCTGGACACGGTCAAGAAGCTCCAGGGAAGAGCCTGGAGCACCTGACCATGTGAGGCAGTTGTATTCCATCTTTGGTCTGATGTAGGTAGTGTAGATATTGAGAAGATCAGAGGGTGTGAAGTATTTCTTACATCGTTTTAAAAAGCCGGAACACTTGAATGCTTCTTTCGACACATCAAATACATGTTTTGTCCAACGAACATCGCATTGTATTTTCATGTCTAGAGCATCAAGAGTATCTGATTGCTCAATATCTACACCGTTCATTAAAAACGACGACTCCGTTGGATCTGTGAATCGCTTGTGAGACAACAAGGAGCACTGGGTCTTACGTGCATTAAAATCTACTCAATTCACTTGACCTCATTCGGAAATGGACAGTAAATCCTAGCCAGTAAATCGCAATTGGGCGATATTTAGCAGGGTTATTAGCCTCTCCTATGCATGTAACACCTTTATGTATGTACCAAAGTTGAATATGAGGCGCGAATTAAAAAATTGTCTAGTTATTCAAAATATTAGGGGTGTATTTTCAGTCCATGTTAGTGAAAAAAATTCCCTCCCTGAGTTGGTTTTGCCCATTTTCAATACCGAGCGATCTGCAACCTTTGGACACATATATGGAAAATTTGAAACACCTAGCTCTCCTCATTCGCAAGATAGCGTGCTTTTAACAGACAGATGGACGGACGGACATTGTTAAATCGTTTTAGAATTCTACCAGGACACAGAATATATATACTGCACTCAGAAAAAAGTATGCCACGGATTAAGTAAATATGTACTAAAACTGAGGAAAATTGAACTTATATAGCGCTAAGGCAATAATTTCTCACATCAAGTACAGACTTTTCCTTGAAAATAGGACATGCTTTGAACTTGATTCCAGTTCAACTTTTCCTCAATGCAAGTAAAATTTACTCAAACTGAGGAACATTTATCTCCAAATCAAGTACATTTTTACTTAATCTGATGAAAAGTTTTAAGGAATTTTACTCAAATCAAGTAAATTTATACTCAAACTGAGGAAAATATTCCGATTTTTTCCTCAATCCAAGTAAATTGTTACTCAAATTAAGTACATTTTGTAGTCATGCCTAGTAAATTTATACTCAATCTGAGGACAATTTTCGGAAATTTTTCCTTAAACCAAGTAAATTTGTACTCAGCCTGACTAAAATTTTCCTTAAACCAAGTAAATTTGTATTCAGCCGGACTACGACTATACTGATAATTGAAATAAATTATTTCGCTTCAGAGTATGCAACACTCATATGAAAACTGTCAACAAACGTTTCATCTTACTTATACCATAAAGAGTTGAGATATTTCACCATGAGGCTAGGTAGGCGCCTTCGCAGTGATTGTTTAGAGTAATATTTGAAGTACTTATGAAGAAAGTCTCGGCTAGCGAACGAGAATTGCTTCTTAGCCTACTATTCATGTATTTTTCTAAACACACTGAAGTATTTTTTATAAGTTCATTTATACTTGAATGTATGAGGAACATGGTGTTTTTTATTTAGGTATAGAACTTCGAATTGAAATAAAACACAAGAAAATCGTTTTAATGTCCATCAATTTGGCTTTATTGGAAGGATAATTTTATGCCATTAATGTTTAAATAATCCAATGGTGTCAAATCACACGATCTTGGTGGCCAATTGACAGGTCCATTCCGCGAAATTATGCTGTGCACGGTGGCGAATCGATTCATTCGGGTCCTCTTCAACACTTTGCTCTACAGCGGCAATTGTTTCTTCGGTGCGCACTGTTCGACGTCTCTGCGGATGCGTATTATCACATAGAGTAAACGTAGTGCGAAAACGATCCATGGTTAACCGAATTAATTGCTCTGATGGACGATTATGTCGACCATAAAATGGACGGAGCTTGCGGTGAACTTCGCGAACTGAACCATTACTTTCGAAATAAATTTGCACGATTTGCAAGCGTTGTTCTTTTGTCAACCTGTTCGTGATGAAATGGCAAACCAAACTAAATATTAATCACTTGACTGCTGACAAAATGGCCGCCAGTTAAAAAAGTGATGCCAACTTAAAGTTCTATACCCAAATAAAAAACACCCTTTATAAATTTAATTACATTTATTTACTTTATTTGAAGTAATAAACACATTTTTAAGTAAAAACTTCCTAAATGGAATTTTTCCATACAAAAAAATCTGCATTATTTTCTTTCTTAAACGCTAGTAAATTTTCTTTCGCACAAGTATAAATATACTTAATTGTAAGAAGTTTTTACTAGATCCATTAAAATGTTTTTAAGTAAATTTACTACCCTATTTTGAGTATATGTACTATTTTTCTGGCTTTGTAATAAGGAAAGTGTACTGATATCTATTTAATTTTCCTTCTCGTAAGGCAATTTTACTCAGATTTAAGAATGCTAGGTTAGGGTCTCGGTTGAATATTCCAAGGTGTTATAAACGGAATGAGTATAGCCCCATTCTAAGGTGGAGGGTATGCAAATAGGTGCTATAACCCTTCAGGCTAAATCTTCTATCGTGCAATGAATATGTGTGAAATAAATCAATAAATGAAATAAATCAATAAATATTAATGCCAGCATTTACACTGCAGAAATGAGAATTCCTGGAATTAAAGTACTCCAAAAACTTAACTCGCACAATTTCACTTTCTATGTAATTATATTAGGAAGGCTTCATAAATAAATAATAATATTCTTAATTTTAATTATAAAAATTAATTACTCTAAAATTTAAATATTTCAGAATATTTAAAAAACTTGCTATTTACATTTTTAATAAAATCCACATTTTAAGATGGGTAGAGTTAAAGTAATTAATTTATAATTAGTACACCATTTTCTAGGACTTATTCTAGCTGTGCATTTTATTTTAGCTATGGCTTTAAAAGAAAATATCACTATCAATGAACTTACCTGCAAAATTTAGCGTTGGTGCAAAAACCGCGTAATAAAGCTTGGGTAGCCGAATGGAAAACTCTCTCTCTCAAATTCTCAAAGAATTAGGTTCGTTTCAATTGCAATAATTATTTTCACACTCGACTGACTTTCCAATTCAGTTATTTAAACTTAATGTTAAATAAAATGCTGCCGTATAAATAGTTTTGTCAGAAATCAAGTGGGTTTTAATTAGAAATATATCAATGGCATCGAACTTATTCTAGTCTCTTGCTTGCGGTCTTTGAATTGATATCGGAGTGAGCGAGTGGTTGTGTGGGGTGTAGAAATTGAAATTTCCGTTTCCGGTTGCTATCGCCCGCTTCCGCAAACCAACACAAACCAATCGACAACAACACATACACTCAGCGACTATCGATTTCAACTAAAAACAACACAATCTTTGTTAACGTGTTGGTTTATTTTATTTTTGCCGCTTAGATTGTTGTTGTTGTTGGTCAAAAAATGTGCAAAGAAAATAGAGATAGACACTTTTGTATCCTCTTCCATTCAGTTGTGTTCACTTCGATTGGTGTTCATCGATTGGTTTTTCTATTTTGCTTTATGAATGTGGTTTTGTATGTTTGCTTGGGTGGAAAAGTGTCAATTTCCAGGGTAGTTCTTCATTTAGTGCATTCAATATTTAAATAATAAATGCTTTTTTAAATTATCTGATTTGGAGATTGTACCGGGATGCCTGCCAAGAGTAACTATTTATCTGAAAATAAAGAAAAAATAAAGTATTCAATAATGTTAAACGAAGAACATGTATGACTAGTAGCTTCAAAATATTATAGAGAAGACTGTTTCTGAAGGTTGTTTCAAACAACAAACATTTTAAATCCAATATTTAGTAGTGCCGAAAATTTGAGCCCAACAGCCTTGTTCGTGTGTGTCCCATTGCCCAAACCTAAGCTCGACAATGCTTCAACTAAACTTTTGAGCGTTATTCACGTACTTCTTCTTTTCGAATTTCCTTACTTTTCTACGTACATGCATTGCATTACATCATACATACATTACTCTAATTTATATCATGCATGGGTGTGCGTGTATTAATTAGCCTTTCTTACGTCCGGGTTTGCTTAAAGACTTCTTTTGTGGAAATCGGAATTATTTGAAATGTATAAACTTTTTCAAAGAGTTTAACCCCCACTCCACCAAGTCCGGTTAACCAACATTTAGAGCTAACTAGAAGTTATAAGTGTTGATTATCTTTAGCCAGAGCTGGTGGTTGTTGGGGTTATGTAGCCAAAATTGATTTTCGTTGAAGTTAAGTCATCGTCAAATTAGTCCTAAAATTTGTAATGTTTCGGAATTTTTCATACACAGTCGAAACTGAATAAGATGACCCTGCATAAGTGGGAGTTCTCTGTAAGTGGGACTTTTTGATGGCCCCTGCACATTTCATAAAAAAATCCCTTTAAGCTGTAAGGTTTGCATTTTCCCGTACTTTTAATTATTTCAATTTCCCGGGACATCACGGGAAATCGTCAACATAATGTATGCTACATACAAACTTATTTTTTTTTCTCTTTTTTCGAATAAAAGATTTGAACTTTACTGTTTCATTGTCCAAAACAACAAATTGTAATCAAGTTTTATAAACTTTATAAAAGAAAAATTAAAACTGTTTTTAAGGACAAAAAATAATTTGAAATAAAACAAGTAAAAAGGCGTTAGGTTCGGTCGGGCCGAATCATATATACCCTCCACCACGGTGTGCATTCCACAGTAGTACTGCCTGATTAGAGGCTGTCGACATTACACAGAAGTGCACTACCATATTAGCAAAATTGTGATTCTTCATTATTATAATATAAATAGTCCTCTACTATATAAATTTTAATATAATTATTAGTCAGAAATATTCAAAAATGTGGCCTAAATATTATTAGGTCGAATCAATTTCCCTCAAGCCCAGTTTTCACCATTTGCAATTTCTTGATTCCACCTACATCCTATTTTCCTTACCTCTTTTTTTCCGCGTCTACGTAGACAGGCGAGTGCAAATACTGAATATCATGATTCTAGCTACAACCGTTTGATTGATATTGTAAGTAGTAGTTATAAGTGATAGTGTTAAGTGTTAATTTAAGTTTTATATATAAAAAAATGATGAGTAATTCCCTTTTTAGTAATTCGTATTTTGGGGGAAATTTTTTGATATATTATAGATGTAGTATAAGTGACATGTATGTATAACTACAACATATAAACGTTAGTATATATAGTACTAGAAAAATACTTTAAGTATGTTAGTAATAATGTAATCTTAAGCGCATTTAAATATTGTATTAAGGACATCGAATTCAATAAAGCAAGCAACCGTTTGATTGTAGCCAAATTTAATTCCATTTAGATAATGAAACTACGAATATCGGAAGATATCTTTATTATTCGCGTCACCGCCGTCAGAGAATTGTACACACCAAATTTCATTATTATAGCTGCAGCCGTTAGGTTGGTACCATTTTTATTCCCATTCGCCCCATTTTCCACCTAAAAGTACAAATTTTCATAAAATCCTTTTTATTTCCCATCTTCAGAGTCGGATGAATGTACACACCGAATTTCATTATTTCAACTTCAGCGGTTTGGTAGGTACCATTTTTATCCCTCTTTGCAAATTGTATCCCTTAAAAGGACGAATTTTGAAAAATCCCTCAATTAAACGGATGTACATACATTCCAAATCTCATGTTTCTAGCTGTTATCGTATCATTGGTACCATTTTTATCCCTTTTTCCCATTTCACCCGCTAAATCCTTTTTGTACTTGTTGATGATTACACGCTACTATAGGAAGGAACGAAGCAAATTTCAAGTGTATAAGAATCGGAAATTTTCAAAATAAATGCTTAAATAGTCTAAATATTAGTGGTATTTTCAGTCCTTGTTAGGGAAAAAGTTTTCTCTGTGCCGATTTCGCCCACTTTCAATCCCAAACGATTTGCAACCATAAGACACATTTACGAAAAATTTCAACCTCCTAGCTCATTTCGTTCGGCCGCTACGTGCTTTCAACTGACACACAAACGGACCGACGGTCATGGCTAAATCGTCGCAGAATTTTACCAGGATACTTCTATATATATAAAAATGAATCTGTGTTTGTATGTTTGTTTGTTCTTTATAGCAGCCTAAACTACTGAACCGATCTTCTTGAAATATTCACAGTATGTTCATGCTGAACCGGTGATGAAAATAGGATATATAAATTTTTGATATTTTCAGTGGTCGTGGCACCTCCCACACAAATTGGGGATTTATTCGTTTTTTATAAATTAGCAAATTCGGAATACTGTTGCAGCTAGAGTCTTGAATTTTTGTGAAGGTTCACTAATTATTAGTCTGCACAGTTGTGCCAAAAATGGGCGGTATTGGAAAAGTGGGCGTGGCACCTCCCATACGAAGTTAAAACCTATTATTGAATATTGTCAGTTCTATGACACCTAGAGTGCTGAAATTTTGTGTAAGTGCATCTAGCATCAATGTGCATAGTTGTGCCAAAAATGGGCGGTATTGGAAAAGTGGGCGTGGCACCTCCCATACGAAGTTAAAACCTGTTATTGAATATTGTCAGTTCTATGACACCTAGAGTGCTGAAATTTTGTGTAAGTGCATCTAGCATCAATGTGCATAGTTGTGCCAAAAATGGGCGGTATTAGAAAAGTGGGCGTGGCACCTCCCGTACGAAGTTAAAACCTATTATTGAATATTGTCAGTTCTATGACACCTAGAGTGCTGTAATTTTGTGTAAGTGCATCTAGCATCAATGTGCGTAGTTGTGCCAAAAATGGGCGATATTGGAAAAAAGGGCGTGGTACCTTCCATACGAAGTTAAAACCTATTATCGAATATTGTCAGTAGGTGTCATAGACCTAGAGTGCTGAAATTTTGTGTGAGTTGATCAAGTGTAAATAGTTGTGCAAAGATGGGCGGAAAGTGGCCGTGGCCCTTCCCATACGAAATTAAAACCAGTTTTTGAGTATATTCTACAACGATATTCCTATATTGTTGTGTGAGTTTATTTAGTTGTAACCTGCTTAGACAATATGCAAATGGGCGAGATTTGAACGATGGCGCATTTTTGATTTGAATTTTGTAAAATTACACGTTTTCTGTGGATTTTCTTAGCACAACAGTAAAGAAAGGTTATAAAAAGAACAATATTCATTCGCCAATAGCCAACTTAAGTCAAGAAAACGGAAATTATATTAATTTTTTAGTTTTTGTGTTGTTTGATTAGTGAACAATTTGATTGATTTTCTATGTGTTTTGAATGTAATGTAATTTCATCTTACGAATGAAGTTTTTTGTTTAGGTATTGGAAAGGAGGAGAATCACACTTAACAAAAAATCAATTTGATTTTGACATTTTTTCAACTATTCGCCGTAAACTAACGTTATCCATGGAACATATCCATTTATTTATTATCTCAGGGAAGAACCTTGATTATAATTGGTACATATATTACCGATCAGGACAACAATTAATAAGAAAGTAGAGTTTAATTTTACCGTATGTTTTTTTTGCCTGGCGAAGCGGGCGGGGGTTCAGCTAGTAATATATATACTTTATGGGGTCTCCGTTGAATATTTCAAGGTGTTACAAGAACTCAGACTATCCTTCCTAGGAAGTATTTTCTATCCTGATCTAACGGACTTAGCAAATGTACCTCTACAGAATTTGCTAAACTTCATCAACAATCAACAAGACAATATGGTTTCAGAAAGAAACAATCGATACACTATGATTATACATCCTAATATCTTCCCCTATCCCATATCTCTTCCTTACTATTATACTAATTCTTCTACCAACAATAATCCTTTACATTACTCTCTTACTCTCCTCTCTTTAAACAGCTATTTTATAAATGTGGAAGTTTGGACCGTGTGCTACGCACCTTCAAGTACCTTTCACATAAATTAGCCTCTATAAAACCTACAAGGCGCTGGTGCTTCTTATGTATATAATTGTGTATAAAAACTTGAAATAAACAAATTTAAGTCCTTGCATCTGAGAGTGGGGGTATATAAGTAGGTTTAGCCAACTGACGCTTACGTACTTGTTTAATACAGCGTTATTACTTTAGCTTGAATAAGTTATTTAAAATTATTATTTAAAATTGAATTATTTCCTTTTTGGACCGAATGCGATATGAAACTGAAATATATAAAGATCGATTTATAAATGTCAGACTCCTTACAAATTTGACACTAAAAATCTACATTATGTCTATTTCAGCTTAATTTCGCAAAAAATCTGAAGGCTGTAACATTATTTCTAGTCTACTATTTTATTATATTCCTTTCAAATCAATTATATATGTATAAGGTGACAATCGATTCCGCTTTTCGCTTTTTTTTAAAAAAGTTCCGCTTTTTCGTTTTACATTATTTTTGGTACGTTATAGTTTCAAAATTGCCGCTTAAAAATTAGTATCCGATAAAGGTTCGTAATTTCAAAATTTTCCCTTCTTCTAGATTTCGACATTATTTTTAAAGGAAAAAGCAACATTGTTATTAGATATTTAAACTGTACATTGATAAACCAAATGAAACTTTACACAACGAAGTTTTTCGAGATAAGGACGAACGCTATTTAATTTGAAGAAAATCGGTTCAGATTTAGATATAGCCCCCATACGAAATTCACTCCCGATTTGACTCTTTTCGCTCTAGAAACCATAAATTGTATCAGATTATCTTCAGATTTGGCAAAACATCTTATGTTTCAACTAAAAACACCTGCGGTGAAAATGTATAAGATCGGTTCAGATTCATATGTAGCTTCCACACATATTTTGCTCCCGATTTGATTTTTTTCGCTTTAGAAACCACAAGTTGTATCAGATTGTCTTCAGATTTGGCAAAACATCTTATATTTAAACTTTCTCCGCCCCAGAAACCACGAATTTTCACCGAATTTCTTCAAAGTTAGCATAACACGTTATATTTGAACTGGAAGAACTTATTGTGAAAGTTAGTCACTTTATTCCATGTTTGGATAAATCGGACCAGGTCATATTAGCCAATGATTAGGAAACATACAAAAATTCTTCCCGTTTTCACTTTTTTTACCGAGTTGGATTGTATTCGGATAGAAAGTGGAGTGTATCATATAGTCAGCCCCGCCCGACTTTAGCCTTACCTTCTTGTTGGGCTATAGTTTGGGTCGACTATCCATATTCCTGGTGTGTACAGCATCTTTGAAATTTTTCCACAGTATTCGGATCACCTGTATAGATATTGTAATAGCTTAAATTTTAACCTAAATTTTTAATTTAAATTTAAGGGCAAGTTATTCTGTGCAGAAGTTACATTGGATTTAATTTTTCATAGGAAGGGGCGTACAAATTTCGGCCATCTTGAGCAAAGTTTGAATAGACTGCTTTAGCTCCATTCGAAAGTTATAGTGTACACCAGCCAGCCGGACAGCCGGAAGACATGCCTCAAACGGATTTAAAAATTCCTTTAAATAAAGATTGGCTGTTCCTTTAAATAAAGATTGGCTGTATTCACAGCGGATTTTTGTGCAAAATCAAATTTCTAACGAATGGTTATAATGGAAAGCTGACTTCACATTCATGTATTTGATCAAAAATTTAAATTTAACCCTTTGACTGTCCAATGCAATTTTGTATGTACTGATGTTTTTTTAAATGAGATCTGAACATTTGTGTAAGAAAAAACTGAATATATCCAGGATATACAATTTATATTTTACCAGGATAAATCATTTTTACGATGTACGTTAGCCACTTTAAGAATATTTTTTGTGGGGTCAAAGGGTTAAATTACTTCCTTGACTTTTTTCAAAATAGAGTTAGGCGATGTGGCATTCATTAGGTAAGCCGCAGCGCAGTTAATGATATTCAACTACTTAATTTCAAAGTGATTTTTAAAAGTTATGCAAATGCCTTTCAATTTGTTATCCCCATCCATATCAGAAATATTAGTTTTGTGCCAGTGGCCCTAAAACTTTTCAATTTCCCACAGATATGTCTCTACACATGTACGTATCCTTACCTTATCTTACATACACTTACATATGTATGCAGTTGTACGACTACATAAGTTGTATAAACGCCCATAGAAATCATGTGCCAAATTATAAAGAACTTAACTTTTTCATAGTGAAATTAAAGTGACTTTAAAAACCCCATTCCCGCACATACATAAATGGAAACAGTGGCGTATGTCGTTTTGAAAAGGTTATCGTTGTGAAATGTATTCATTGAACTTTAAATGTCGAGCGAGGACATTTTTCATTGAAAATGTTAACGTGTCCCAGGCTCTTTATTTGCTTGAGGACAAAGAAGATTTTATTCAAAGAAATGTTTTTCGTAAATTTACTACACCGTTTCTAGATCTTAGTTCATTTTTCCACTTTAAAGGACATTTTGACTAAACTGGGGCCACATAAATTGGAGTATGGAGATGTATACTATTTTTCTGAGTGTGTTTCACACTGTATTCTGTATTCTATGATGATCGCATTTTAGTTAAAAAAATTCAAATAAATTATTTTTATTTTATTATTTATAGAACTGCAATAAATAGCATGGGACAAACAAATAAACTAAAACTGTTGTGGTTTTCAGTAATCCAACATCGTATTCTGATTCCACAATCCTTGTCAGCATTGATCAGTGGTCTTAAAATCTCTCACTGAGGTTTGCCAGGAAAAAATCGAAATGCTAGTGCTGGAAATAGATTTTTGGAGACATTTTATGTTTCGATTTAAATTTAAAAAATCAGATTTTCCTTGATAAACTCTTTCACCAGATTTAACTGGGCAAAACGTTGGTAACTTGTCTGATGTCATATTTCACACATAGTCACGTTAAGTTTCCATGAAATTTATTTAATATATATACAACAAAAATCATTAAAAACTATTACAAGTGTTTGGGGTCACACTGTATAAATGTTAAGTTTGCAAATGTTTTCAATCGTCAAATCTTTGTAGTGTAATTGCTGGTATCAGTCTAAGTGGGAAGCCCAGCAAAAATATCTAGTCTTTTGAAGCAGTTCATCCTTTGTAGAGATACTGTGGTTGCAATAAAGTAATCATAGCTGGAACTATGCTCTACAAACATTTTTTGCAACAAAACAACGCACATATCTACATTAGGATGGGTCATGAAAATAAATTGATGTGGTCACCCCCTTTTAACCCTTAAAAGTACGAATTTCGAAAATCTATTTATTTTACGTTTTTACGTAATTAGAGGGATGTACAGACAGAATTTCATCATTTAATCAGTAGCCGTTTAGTGGGTCCCATTTTTATCCCTCTGTTCTCACTGGAAAAAACGAATTTGCAATAACCTTTTTTTCGTTCTACGCAGTCGGAGGAATTTCATGATTCTAGCTACGACCATTTGGTTGGTACAATTTTTACGTGTCTATGCCGTCATGTGAATGTATACACCTATTTTCATTATTTTAGGTGCAGCCGATTGGTTGGTACTATTTTCATCCCTCTATTCCCATTTAAACCCTTAAAAGTCCAAATTTGAAAAACCCTTAAAAGTCCGGAAAAAAACATTTAAATTAGAGGAATGTACACACCGACTTTCGTGTTTCTAGATGTTGTCGCTTGATAAGTACCATTTTGATCCCTTTCTCCTACAAGCGCATACCCAATATCAAGTAAATATAAGCAGACATATTGAAAAAAATATGTTTAAATTATAGTGATCAAAACCCCGTTTTTTCTGCAATGACGGGTGTTCGGGTTTTTCGAAAACTGTGAATTCAAAAAACCCGATTGCCTGCTTTTCTCTTTCTTTTTTCGGTGTTTTCTTAAAACGGTATGGAGAAAATGGAGAAACTAATTTAATACCACAAAATGTTGGCCCATTGCACATACTCGTTCTTGGTGATAGGACAATTCTGATGTCATAATCAGATTCACTGAAATCTTTCGAAATTAACTCCAAACATTCCTGTCTGAACTAGGATCATTTTGTTCCATTGCCAAAAAAAAATCATTTTGCGATTTTTTAATAATATTTCAATCCATCATTACTTTTTGTCCTGTATCTATTATTCTCAAAATTTCCGCGATTTTAAAAAACCCGTCGGTCGGTCTACCATGAAAAACCCGTTTGACCCGGTTTTCGGTCTCGGGTTTGATCACTCTAGTTTAAATACTATAAATATTAGGTGTATTTTCAGTCCTTGTGAGGGAAAAATTCTCCCTTTGGACCGATTTAACCCAGTTGCAATCCCAACCGATCTACGACTATAAGACACATTTATGGAAATTTTGAACTTCCTAGCTCCTTTCGTTTAGAAGCTAGCGTGCTTTCAACAGACGGACGGACAGACGGTCATGGATAGATCGTCTTAGAATTTTATGACGATCAAAAATATATATATACTTTATAGGGTCTCAGGTCGATATTTCAATGTGTTAAAAACGGAAGGACAAACTTAGTACACCTCCATCCTGGAGGTGGAGGGTATAAAAACACAACAGTGATTTGCTCACAGATGGCGGGATCAAGGCACGAAATATTTTTCAAATCATCATTTAAATATCCAAACTTTATTTTCGTGGGGTCACAGGAAATTGTGTTTCCATTTGCATTGTCCGTGACCCAATCTAATGTGTATACGTCACCATCGTGCATCATGTACCAACTGACGAATCCCTGCTGAGACATTTTATTTTTAAAATAGACATGTCGTCATTGCATCTCTCCCTTACTAACCTGCTGAAGACGGAACAGCATTTACAAATTTAATTTTAAATTAGAACATTAAACACTTATGACCAATTTAACTTTCAAATGTGTATCCTGCTATTATTAATCATATACTCGTAAATCAATTTTAAAATAATATTCAGGACAAAAGTTTTTGAAACATGAATTAATAATTATTATTATTACTAAAATTATACATTTCCATATATGGAATTCTACGTCATATTTATGTATCAGCATAAATATACGACAATGAAAACTTTTTAGATATTTTCCCAAACTTTTCTCTCGCCGTTCGTGCCGAATGTAAACATCAACATTAGGCTGTATCCAAATCAACATTTATTTTATGCTTTCTAAGAACATAACCCAAGAACGAAAAGTGGAAATGTAAAACATAAGTTACTTCTCAGCTTTTTATGTCAGCTTTTAAATCGGCATTAATAGAAAAATACGTTGATGTAACTTAAAATTAAATATAAACCCAATAAAACACTATAATTTCCCCACTCTGTACTGTTAATTTGCAAAAACATTTGCAAACATTGAAAATGATGAGGACTATAGACATGCATA
Source organism: Polietes domitor (assembly GCA_947397865.1). Lineage (NCBI taxonomy): Eukaryota > Metazoa > Arthropoda > Insecta > Diptera > Muscidae > Polietes > Polietes domitor. The sequence continues at coordinate 118,707,565 of OX377618.1, read as the reverse complement.
TGCTTAGTCACCCAGGCTTAATCATCTAGCTCATCTTACGGCTGACTGAATCTGGTGGCTAGAATCTGGAGAATTAAAACCGTGAATGTGTACAAACTCACCTTTACTCAAGAAAACATATAACGAGAGTCAAGTGGAGTTGACATTTTAAAAAGGAAGCGACCGAACTGCTTATCGACTGAAACCATACAAAATCAGAATGATCTAGTAGTATAGCCCCATTACAAGTATAAGCGAACCGGTGTATGCGGAGAATTTTAACTAGATGCGATAACCTATAACGTTTTTTTGGACTGGCACAAATCAAATTCCTCTGCGTACCGAAATACTGAGACACAAGTGGAATTAGAACCAGCAGGATAGCCGAAGCAGAGCAAGTCCCGACCACACGTGGAGTAGGCAATTGGATTGTGAAGTGGCAATGGCAGAGAAGGCCTGGAGTGAAAGTTTAGCTTATGGAAGCTTTGTTGATGGTCATGATGCTAATATGTAGATATCCATATGTAATGCGGCCTAATGTAAGCTCTAGTATAGATTCACGTTTGCATAATATTCCTGTAGGGCAACAATATAAAGGTGGATGGACGAACAGGCAAGGAGGAACTCCCACTTTTCCAAAGCCATAGATAGTAGAAGACCGCAAACAACTGAAAATGTAAAACTAAATAAATACATATCATATTTTTTGTACTTTCAGAAGCAGACTAGCCCAGCCAAAAGGATTTCTACACGAACGTGCCAGATTGATCCGACACTAGTATGCGACACAAAATTGTGTCCAGCACTAACATTATTTCTATCCGCATTCAAAAACCGTGAGTTGTGCGTGTCACTAAAAATAAGGAAGCCATAGTTAATTCCACATATAAACATTTGCTCTTTGAAGATCTGCAAATCTGCTCCTTACAAATGACAGCATGTGGCTTGCACCATGCCTGATATTCGGGGAATGCTTATTATGGCTAAGGTGACCGACCATCCATTCCGCCTTTCGCGGGACTATCCCGCTTAAATTTTCAATCCCACATAATCCCGCTTTTTTACTAAAAGTTACGCTTTTTCGTTTTACATTATTTTTGATCTGTTATCGATTAAAAATTGTGCTTTACAAATTTGTTGGTAACCGACAAAAGTCCACAATTTCACAAGCACCTGCATTCTACTGTTTACTAAGTATACCCCATGAAATTCTAGCCTAATAATAAGCTCTTTATTTATTTATAGTATTATTTAATACAAGTTATGTGTACATTTCTTTATATTTGAATATCGAGTGCAACACTATGAAAAAATGATAAAGAAAGAAAAAATTAAAACTAGTAAAAGGGCGTTAAGTTCGGCCACGCCTAATCTTATATACCGTCCACCATTGTGTGAATTTCACAGTATTTCCGATTCTAGTGGAAGTCAAATTGCACACCGACTTATGATTACTGTTTTATATGTATATGAAATATTGGTGTTGTTTCATTTGTGAAATATTGGGAAGCTTAAATAATTTTAAAGAACACTTCCGCAGCAATCCTCACAAAATGTGATTAAATAACCTAAATATTGTTTATTATACCCTCCACCTCCAGGATGGGGATATATTCACTTTGTCATTCCGTTTCAGAATAGCTTCAAAAGAGAGTGCCTGTAATTATTTGGTTATGGCGGAGTGTGCAACTAAAAAATTAAGTGAAACTTAAAAAAATAAAAACAGTGTAAATCAATTGCGAATCGAAAAAATCAAAATGAATACTGAAAAGGAAGGTATTAAGTTCATTCTTAACGAATTTAAATGTTCAAAAATTGTTCTGTAGTTTTTATAAAATTAATGTTTTCCCAGTACCATTGTCATGTTCGTTAGCCCATAAAATTAAATTTTAGGTAAACCTGATTCCTCCAATGGGATTTTTTCTTAATATTAATCGACGTTTTGAGAATTCAAAACTGCTGATATTTTCAGCCATCAAGTAAGTGCCCGTCTTTTTGTTACCTCCCAAAATCAAAAGTGATCTCGTTGGTTTTTCTTCAATTTTCGGTGTGTAATTGTGATTTATTTGTGGTGTGTTATTTGTTTTGTTTACGTTTTTGGTGATGCTGTGTTGTTGTTATACATGTTTTGCTCTATTTTTTCTTTGTGCCTTGACATTTTTATAGTTTTATAATTTGTGATAGGTACATCTCATCAATGCGAAATTTCCCGCATGTATATTTTTGATATTTGGTGCTCAAAGAACGGTACAAATGCTGAAAAGAATAGAAACGTATATATGTAATGTGCTGGTAAATAATATCGAAGGCTGCATAGTTGGACCAATTCTATTAGAAAGTTGATCAAATTACAATTGCAGAGTTTTGGCGAACAAAATTGAAAGTTTTGGGGTTAATTGTCGCCAAACCGAAATCTGGAGGGAGTGGGTCTTCTAATGACGGAAACACTGCAAGAGAATTCTTCATCAACTCAAGCTTGTCCGCTGAAATAACGGATAACGATGTAATTGAAAGATGTGCAACACTATTGCAAGCATTGTCTTCAGGGTACAACATTAATGTCGATAAATTTAGATCATATGCATAGGATACAGCTAAAGAGCTGACAAAGAAGTATTTATGGTACTACCTTCCACCCTCAGTTCACAAAATTTTAATTCACGCTCCTGACTTTATAGAACATGTGTTGGTATCGATTAGCTCTCTGAGGAAGCTGCTGAGTCTAGGGACAAAGATATAAAAAAGTTTAAAGCATACGCGTAACATATCATGAATTTCGACAAATACGGATTTGTTTAATCGATTACTTTTCAGTTCGGATCCTTTTATAACGGTTTTTATAACAAGTCGATTTTATTAAAATACGTTTCTGATTTGCTGGATCAATTTAATTTCAAATATTTGTTCATATAACGTTTCATAATTTTATATTATACTAGCTGAACCCCCGCCCGCTTCGCCAGGCAGAAAAACAAACGGAAATAAAAATCATATTGTTTTTTCTTGTAATCGGTATTATATGTACCACTTATAATCAAGGCATTTCCCTGAGATACAAAAGAAATGGATATGTTCCATGGAAAATATTGAAGTACGGCGAATAAAGGAAGAAATGTCAAAAATCAAATTGATTTTAGGTTGAGTGTGATTCTCCTCCTTTCCATTGCCAAAACAAAAAACTTCCTACGTAAGAAGAACTTACTTAATCGGATAGCTGGAATTCGAATGTATTACATTCAAAACACATAGAAAGTCAATCAAATTGTTCACTAATCAAACAACACAAAAACTAAAAAATTAATATAATTTCCGTTTTCTTGACTTAAGTCGGCTTTTGGCGATATTTCTTTTTTGTAATCTTTCTTTGCTATTATGCTAAGAAAATGAGTAATTTTACAAAATTCAAATCAAAAATTCCCCATCTTTCAAATCCCGCCCATTAGTATCACAATATAGGAATCTCGGTGTCGAATATACTCTAAAACAGGTTTTAATTTCGTATGGGAAGGGTCACGGATACTTTCCGCCCATCTCGGTGTCGAATATACTCTAAAACTGGTTTTAATTTCATATGGGAAGGGCCACGCCCACTTTCCGCCCATATTTGCACAACTATTTACACTGGATCAATTCAGAAAATTTTTCAGCACTCTAGGTTTTATAGAACTGATAATATTCAATAATAGGTTTTACCTTCGTATGTGAAGTACCACGCCCACTATCCCAATACCGCCCATTTTTGGTACAACTACGAAGGTTTATGCTAGATGCACTCACAAAAAATTCAGTATTGTAGCTGTTATAAAACTGAATATATTCAATAATAGGTTTTAAGTTTGTATGTGAGGTAGCACGCCCACTTTTCCAATACCGCAAATTTTTGACACAACTACCCATATTGATGCTAGATGTACTCGCACAAAATTTCAGTATTGTATCTGTCATAGAACTGAATATATTCGAAAATGGGTTTTAACTTCGTATGGGAGGTGCCACGCCCATTTGTCCAATCCCGCCCATTTTTGCCACAACTACGCACATTGATGCTAGATGTACTTAAACAAAATTTCAGCACTCTAGGTGTCATAGAACTGACAATATTCAATAATAGTTGTTAGCTTCGTATGGGAGGTGTCATGCCCACTTTTCCAATACCGCCCATTTTTGGCAAAACTGTGCAGACTAACAATTAGTGGACTTTCACAAAAATGCAAGACTCTAGCTGCAACAGTACTCCGAATATGCTAATTTATAAAAAACGAATGAATCCCCAATTTGTGTGGGAGGTGCCACGCCCACTGAAAATATCAAAAAATTATATAGCCTATTTTCACCACCGGTTCAACATGAACATACTGTGAAAATTTCAAGAAGATCGGTCCAGTAGTTTAGGCTGCTATAAAGAACAAACAAACAAAGAAATCCACAAACTTACAACTTAAAACAGATTCATTTTTATATATATAGATTTAAAAATAGTCGAAATGAATTTAGATTACTTTGTTAACGCCTTCTTTATGAAAATAAATCTTAATACATAAATTATAATGTATTTTCAAAACAAGTCGCGTACTAGTTCTTAAATTTTTTGCTTACCTGGTAGTGGCTTAAAAGGGGGTGGTCGTGCGGGTGCTAAACCACATCTATTTTTTTTTCAGAAAAAAATCTCTTAGATTTATAAAGTCATTACCAAAGTTTCAGATTTAGTTAAGATTTAGCGGGTGAAATGCTACAAAAGGGATAAAAATGGTATCAATGATACGATAACAGCTAGAAACATGAAATTTGGAATGTACATCTGTCTAATTGCGTAGATACGTAAAATAGAGAGATTTTTCGAAATTTTAAGGTATACAATTGGAAAAGAGGGATAAGAACGGTGTATGCATTTATCTGACTCCACTCTCATTCTAACTGGCACATATATCTTAATCGTTTATAAACCCCGCTGGGGGTATATTAACTTGTTCGTTTGTAACACCTTGAAATATCGACCTGGGAACCTATAGGGTCCGCCATCTAACGTTTTTTTTTGCGACTATTCAATCGTTGGACTATTATTTGTGGGGTGCCCGAGGCAGCCATTTGAATGAAATTATTTTCCATTATTAACCGGAAGGATTGTACTTTCAAATAAAAAAAGAAATTTGAGAAAATATTCAGTAGTTTTTATAGCATTTTCAAAAAAAAAAGTTATTTGGTGGACCCTATATAATATAAATATATTTTTGATGGTGATAAATCCTAAGACGATCTAGTCATGTCCGTCCGTCTGTTGAAAGCACGCTAGCATCTAAACGAAATGAGCTAGGACAAATTTGACATAAATGTGTCTTATAGTTATAGATCGGTTGGGATTGAAAGTTATTTTCCCTCACAAGGACTGAAAATAACCCTAATATTTCTAGTATTTAAGCATATTTGTTCACTATCTTTGCTTGTATTTGCTTACTATTTGGTATGCGCATTCCCCTTATAACAAAAATGTGCACCATAAAGTGATTCTTATTTTTCTTATTTGAAATGGAGCAAAAAGGGATAAAAATGGTACCTATAAAACGACGGCAGCTAAAAACATGAAAATCGGCGTGTACATTCCTATAATTGAGTAGATACATAATATAAAAGTATTTTTTCCACATTCGTACTTTTAAGGGGTAAAATGGGAATATAGGGATAAAAATGGTACCAAATTCGAGGTATACTTTCCTCTGATCGCGTAGACACGTAAAGAAAAGGTGGAGGGTATATAAAGTTCGGACCGGCGAATGCCGTTTTTACTTGTTTGAATTCGTAAATCTCGCTTTTCCCCAATAACAGATGGTCACGTTAATAACGGCTATATTTCTAGAAGTTTGACAATGTATAAGATTGTGGTCATACTAACTGGGCGAATGGTTCCCCACACCAAACCTAGAAACTACAGATATAGATATGTCGTCGTTCCTATTACTGTGCTGAAGCTCGAAGAGAGACGCTAAGCTATGGCCTATGCAAATGATGTGGAGGTGTCAGTTTCCAAACAAAACGCACTGAGATTAAACTAAACTACTACCATTCCATCTACCATACATATATTTTGATAATCTGAAAAATTACGACAGCACCTCGGACTGTATGAACGTCGGAACGAGTCCAAATGTCTGTACTCAAGGTTGAACTGACCGTCATATAACATAAACAAGTTCAGGGATATTCTGCACAATAAAAAATTGAAATTTTTGCTAACTAGGCGACGACAACTAGGGCCAACAGTACAATGATTTCTGCTGAAGCTAACGATGATGATAATAGATAATATAGAACAATCAGAAATTTTCATTGGAGGATTGATTTCAATATCTAGCCACAACTCTCTCGCGCCAGAGAACTGCATAGCCTGATCATGCTGTTATTTTGAAAATGACTTAAATATTTAGACATGACTTTAAAAAACGAACGAATGATTAATTGATAGAAATCTATTATTTTTGGAAGTTGTAAGAAATAGAAACAAATATTCAATTTGACATATAAAAAATTTAATGCAAACGAACTGTTAACAATCTAATGTTGCTCCAAATGACTTAAGATGCTAAGGGAGAAATTTCGACACTCAGTATGTATAATATCTCTGCTTGAACTAATGAAAACGTATATTTAAAATAATTACAATTGAACTGAAACTAAGGCTAATTTTATTTATGGGGAAAAGTGAATTTTTCCAATTAAAATTGAAATAAAAAAGGACATTGCAACAAAACTGACAATAATTATACTTAATAATTCAAATAAATTATTTTGCTTCAAATTACCCAAAACGCTCATAAACGAACATTCATGCATTTGCTGTTGGACTATAGTTCTGGGGTTGTTGCGCAGGGTATGTATTTTTGGTTGGAACAATCATTAAAGACTTTAAGAAATAAGTTTCGACAAACGAAAGAAATTTTATTATTACAATTCACATATTTTCTAAACACTTCGACTTCTGTTTTATAAGATCATTAATACTTAAACGTACGAAAAAGTTGGCACACATTTAAGAAAAAACCTTTGCATAGCTGATTAAATAGGGATACATTAGGTTGAAGCGTTGTTGAAGTACGGCGAACCTCCTTTAGTCAAACATATATTATGGACAATTCGCTGTAGCATAGCTCTTGTGTTATATAAAGTGTTAAACGTCTTTCCACGAAAATTTAAGAAAATCGTCTCCAAGCGGAGAGTCCGTACTTTAAATATAATCAACTTTCAAATTATGTTCGTTTTGAAGAATGCTGAAAAAAAAAAACAAAAATCTTGCCGACAGTACATTTTGATATGATGAACTTTTAAAACGAGTAAAAGAATAATAAAAATGTATGCCTCGTTGCACCCTTCGGAATCTTAAGCTTTATTTAATGCTTGCTACATTTTTCATTGTGTTCGAAAATCTATATTCACTTGTATTTTGTACTATCGATTACAGGAATATTTTTTTTTTTAAGTTGTTCTCAACTCCATTATATTCTGGAACATGTTCCATGGTAAGAATTAATACTTTATTTCGGTCCCACCGTATCAGTGTGGAGGAAATGTTGTGAAACCTGGTACTCGGAATAATTTCGTAATACTTTGAAAGTTTATTTGTATGTATGTATGTTTGTATTTCAGTATTTCCAAATGTCATATGAAAATATTTTGCAGTGAATAAAACGTACGCAAGCAATATACTGTTATTGGTTACGTGAATAAAACATTTTCACACTAAAAACAGAATTAAATAGAAGAATTTGATCACGAATTCCCAAAAGACTGCACAAAGGGACAATAGGGCTGCTTCTTTTTTTTTAATGTCGTCAACTACAATATAAATGTTTATATTAAAAACTTGAAAAAAAAATTTATGTTGAAATTTTAAATTTATGTTCGACATAACAGGCTTGCCAGATAAATTGTTTCCTTGTCTCCAAAGTGTTATGAAGAAATCTCCAAGTATCCCCAAAATATAAAAAGTTTTATTTTTCTCAAAGAATTCGACCAAAACAAAAACAATTTATGAATGATTTGTTGATGGAATATTTTGACCATCTTTGTCCCAAAAATAGTCATAAGCAATTCCCATTATAAAAAAGTTTTTTTTTTAAGAAATCAACCATATCAAAAGCAATTTATGAATAATCAACAATCTGGGAATATTTTGATGATCCTATGTCGTGAACAAGCTCCTTATTTAAAATTGCCGTAGACAATGAAACAGTGGTCTACTGTTGCGATTGATGCATACGTATTTTTTTTATTTTTTGCTTGATATATTTTATCGGATGAAAACGAATGTTAGTTAATAGGAGTTTTGAGTGTTATTAATTAAATTTAACTTCTTTATTGTTAATATTAAATACTTTATAACAAATTCATTTCAATGCTTCTATTTTCGATGACATTTTCACGACCAGAGGAAGATGGTCGTCACCGACCAAAATTATGATGAAGGTCTAGATAAATACCAAATATTTTGCAAAGTAGTTCAAATATCCCCACAAAATCGCCAAAATATTTTATGAAATCTCCATTTCATATTTTTGACCTTAATAAAATCTCCATGGTTGGGTAGAAATCCCCACATCTGGCAAGTCTGAGCCATAAATTCCACTTATACTGGATAGTTATCCAGGCTATGTCAAAACCCTTTTATATAAAATTATTTTTAATTTTCTTTTTAGTTTTGTTCGGCTGTAGGCTTTATTTGAAAAACAGGTGTTGTTGTTTTTGATAATTTATTTATTTAATCCCAATATTTCGATTGAAATCTTCAATCATCTTCAGGGGTGACTATACACAAAAAAGAATTACACATTTACATTACAAATTTTTTTCCAAAAAGTTTAACAAATTTATGGATAATTACATTTTTATATGTATAATATTATCTGCAGTCCGAGCGGTTTTGCGTGCTTTCGTCTACTGATGACAGTTTTGATCGTCTGTATTTGTCTACTGTGTAACGATAGATTTTGGCGCATTTATCTGTGTCAGTTTTGTAGTTAAGTCTTTTGTTGGTAGGAACGTCAATAATATGTAACATCTCAAGAGTGTATCTTCTATTGTAATTTCTCTCCTCTGTCAGTATCTCTACATTGTCAAAATTTGGTGTATGGCCTGTGATGGTACAGTGCGCTGCAAGAGCTGTCTTCTGCTCTAATGGTCTGTTAATAGCTTTATGGTCAGATTTGTGAGATGATATTCTAGTCTTTAATTTTGTCTTAGTAGTACCAACATATACCTTCTGGCATACGTTGGTTTTGTCCCCATTACATTTGATTTTGTAGACCACATTTGATTTTTCCCCATTTTCTAATTTTGTCTTCGTCCTACTAAATAAGTGGTTGACAGTATTGTCAGTCTTAAATGCTAAGTTATATTTGTCTTTGTCATACAAATTTGATTGTTTAAGTCTTTCAGAGAAACCGGGAGTGTATGTCATAGATTTGTATATTTTCTGTGTCCTGTCAATCTCGCTTATTGTTATCTTTTTATTCCTACGTCTTATTAAGTCCTCTATAGTTTTTCTTGGAAAGTCATTTTTCTTTAAAATTTTTCTGATTTTACTTAAATTAGCATTATGGAATTCTTCATCGCTTATATCTAAGACCCTGTTTATAAAATTGGTCGCAGTGTTGATAATAATTCGTCTGGGGTGCTTAGATGTGAAATTAATTAATCGTCCTGATGATGTTGGTGGTACCAATCTAATTTTAGCCGATTTCCTTGTCTTATTACTACCGCGTCCAAATATGGTAGTTTTTCGTCCTGTTCTTTCTCCATGGTGAATTGAATTTGTCTATTGAATGAATTTAATATTTGCAATGTTTCTTCCACGTTATTTTTCTTTAAGATTGCAAATATATCGTCTACGTATTTCGTCAAGATTCGGGGTTTTGTAGTCATCTTCTCTATTGAATGGTCAAGTAATACTTCCAACACAACGTCTGCAATTATTGGCGATGCTGGTGACCCCATCGGCATTCCTCTACGTTGCTCGTAAATTTTGTCCTCATATTTAAAATAACGTGTGTCCTTTATACAAAAAGTCAATAGTTCTATGAAAAGGTCTTTGGGTATTTTAGTGTATTCCTTAATGACGTCCCACTTATTTTCTATTGTTGCTATTGCAAAGTTTACTGGTATACTTGGAAATAGTGAAACCACGTCAAATGAGATTAGTATTTCGTCGTCGTCAATATGTGTATTCGTAATCCTCGATTTAAAATCCTTTGCGTCCTTTACATTGTATCCAGAATCCTTCGTTAAGTTTTTGAGTATCTCCACCAGGTACCTGCATAATTCATTTGCTGGGGCGTTAATAGATGAGCATATCGGTCGAAGCGGTGTTCCTTCCTTGTGTATTTTTGGTAGTCCGTAAATCCTTGGAGCCATTGCTATCTTCGTCGTCAATCTATTTTTCTCCTTTTCGTTAATAATTTTTGTATTAAACATCTTGTCAATTAATGTGTTATTTTTATTTTGTAAGCTCGATGTTGGGTCCTTCTTTAGTCTTCTATATGTACACATATCTTGTAATATTGTCCTCATTTTACGTTGGTAATCCTCTTTTTCCATTGCAACTGTCTTTTCCCTTTGTCAGCACTAAGTATTAAAATGTCATTATTTTCTTTTAAAAATCTTTTCGATTGTACCACTGTGTCAAGTGTCATTTTATCCCTTGTGCTTAGTCTTGTTTTTTGTAAGTGGTCGTCTATGAGAGATACGAGTCTTGTTCTCGCTATTTCTTGTTGTTCTTTATTCTCTATGGTCTGAATACACTCCTCTCCCTCCGCTATAACTTTAAAAAGCGGGAATGTTGTTTTTGTGCTTGGAGTTGCATACTTCGGACCTAGCGACAACAACCATTGGGTATTTATTTTTTGAAAATTAGTGCTGTTTTTTCTTTAAGCCGAGATAACGTTAAAAAAGTTATTTTTATTCAATAAATATAACAATATAAATATATGTAACAAAACAAATTTTCACAAAAATCATATTGTGTTGACTTTTTTGGATAAATCCTGGCTAAGCCTAATATTTTTAATATTTTTTTTTTTCAAAATTTATTTTCATACACACATTTTGAGTGAAATTTTAACTTTTCACTAACTTTTTATATCTATCTTAAAGAAAAAACGCCCTTCCATCTTCCATCATAATTTAATATTTAAATTTAATATCAGAAAAATAATCGTAAATGATTAAATAAAATTAAAACTATTTTATTTTTTGGTGTTATTCTAATATATAATATTATAATATTAATATGCGGCAACTCCATTTTTAGAATTGTGAGAGAATGAAAGAGCGCCGCCATGAAAATAGAATAAAATCTATAAAATGTGTGTTTTTTTTTCAGTTTTATAGCTATACAGTTTTAAGCTGGTTAGTGTTTTTTATTTTTTGGCTTGTAGATGTCAAAAGCGTTAGCTTGCTTTGGTTATGCTGCTGAAATGTGTTAGGTTTTTTTGCATTAGCAATTGTTGGCTTTTTGTTTTCGAGATATTTTTTGGCTGAAATAAATGGCTTTGGCTAACGTTGCATTAGCCTTTTAAACACTGGATATATGTTAATATACATACAGCGTTTGTAGCTTAAAAAATGTGGAGATGTTGTACAATGGTTCGTGGTTTCGTATTTCAGCCCCGTGAACTAGAGTGTAACCCCAATAATCAATTCATTTCTTATCGAGTTATCGCGGGTTTCGTTTAGTCTTGGGAAAATTTTAAATATTCATCTTTAGATTGTATAAAAATGTATATTCAGAAAGTATAAATAGGGCTTAAATTCAAAAGTGAATATGAACCATTTTCTCGAAAATTAGTTTTTGATGGCAAACTATTCTCTGAAAGTAAACGTTGTCCAGAACAATACCATATAACTCCGATCATAAAAATTCGAAAAAGTAAGGTCCAATGACCCCGCCGGACCATAAACCGCACCAAGCTGTCACACGATGAGGATGGAGAGGCTTCTCAACAAAAACTCTTGGGTTTTCCGAGCCCCAGATGCGACAATTTTGCTTGTTGACGTAGCCACCGAAGTGGAAATGGCCCTCATCAGGCAAGATGATTTTTCGATGGAATTCCGGATCATTTTCATTCATCTCAAGGACCCAAGCAAAGACACGACGTTGTTGATGATCGGCCGGCTTGAATTCTTGTGTTAACTGAACTTTATAAATGAACTTAAGACCCAAGTCTTTATGCAAAATACGTTGTAATGACGTTTGTGGAATGCCCAATTCCAAAGAACGACGAGGAATGGACAAAACTGGATTTTCTTCAACGAACTGTGATGCGAACTGTGACTGCAAGATTTTCACCATTTTTGTAGTGGATGTTAATAATTTCAATGCGTTTTTGAAGCGTGTATCGGTTCATTTTTAGAAATGGCGTATCAAATGGCAAAGAATAAAAGTTTCAAAAGTGACAGCTACCGAAATACCGGGTGATTCAAAATAACACCTCTGGTTGGAAAACCCTGTACATACTTTGTCTGTTTTTCTTTAAGCCGTTATGCCGGCTTTAATAAAATGTTAATTTTTTACTCAAAATAAAAAAATATAAAAATATGTTTTCACATTATCGCCATCTACAATATAAATATTCGTATCGAAACAAATTTTCAAAAAAATATTTTGTGTTGACTTTTTTGGACTTAGCCTCGATAACCATAAATGTGACTTACACTGGATATTTGTCCAGGCAAAGTCCACTATTTCTTACCATAAAATTATTTTTTTAATTTGTTTTCATATTTTGAGTGAAATTATAACATTTTATTTAGGTTTTTGTTATCACAGCTTAGTCTTACAGAAAAACAGACCTACTATTTGAAGCACTAGTGGACACTTTCACCATTTCTTTTTTCAATATTTCAAGATGCAAACATAACGTATTTGATAAACATTGTTTTTTTTTTTTTTGGTAAGGGATGACCAATCCGGAGTTTTTTTTGTGGATGTGAAAGTGGAACTAACCTTTCTATTATTAACTACAGGTGTGACTGTCGCTGGTGAATTCAACTTTAAAGCTCCAACAAATGAACGATTTCTTTATTTCGGGAATATCTTTAATGAACTTCACACCGTTCAAGATGAACAATTACAACCACTTATCCCACACTAATACAAACACAGTCTCATCCGATATGAGGATATGGATATACTTATAGGTAAGTGTGTAAATATCCACTTCAACTAGTCTCTTCTAGCTAGTTTAATCAAACACGTGAATCTTTTGAATTTGTGAATGCAATCAATATGCCACTGACTCCTTGGAGTGTCACACGATGCCAGTTTTGATTAAATAAATAAATTTATTTATTGATTTTTTCTTGGTTTTTCTTTTCTTGTATAACAAACACACGCACGTGTGAACCGAACGAACGCAGACTGATGTTGGTTTTTTCTTAAATTGTTGAACACACTAAGCACTGAATACAACAAAACGAACAGAGTTGCGACGAGTACTCGAATCGCGTCCGATGTGGCCGAAGGATACCAACGTTATGCGAACCGTGTTGCTGTTGTTTGTCATATTAAAGCAACTGTTGCTCTTTTCCTCCTAACATTCAAGTTTAATGTCTCAATGGGTCGAAGTAGGAATGTACAGACACACAGGCACACACTCACTCGCACACACATGCAAAGAGCAATGTTCGGGCACCTTCATATACCACCACACATATCTATGTATGTATGTATGGGTGTATTTGTATGTACGGACATTGCAGAGGATGTTGACGTTATGTTTTACGTTATCTACATATTTAAGGATATGTTTGTATGTGTGTATGGTTAACTGTTCAACAACGTGTTCCCAACAGAAAACTGCTGTAGAAATACTAGAAATTGTCCGGGTTTGATGGGTGGTAGGCAGGCTGAGTTGCACCCCGCTTTTCCATGGCAAGCAAACACTCTCGCCAACCATTAACAGAGCATTTCTCATTTTAACATTACCGGAGAGCCACTTAATCACATCTTGAGAAAGCGAGAGAGAGAGAGTAACTCTCAGAGAGCAACATAGAGAGCCACATACAAAGCGAGCTAAGGAAAATAGGAATGAGAAAGGCCAAACTGAGTCTGAGATTATGTTGTCGGTGTGCATTAACAGGTTGCCAAGGATTACACGCAGACAAAACGTCAGACATCCCAAAAAATTAGGTCAGGACTAATAATAATCGAATATTTAAGTGAACATAGAATTGAACAAACATTTGGTGAAAGGATCCCATTTACACACCACACGAACGTACATACAGACGTATTCTTTAAACATATGGCGTCCTAGAATTCCTTTAGGGAATTAAATTCAATTTTTATTGTACTTCAGACCAAGGAGTTCAATTTACTGTTGACAAATGACGTTTGTTCTTCCGTTTGGGAAACAAAGCAAATGTCATGCATCAATAATCATGGAGAATGAATTCGAACACTATAATTTGTCAAAACCCTCAAAATAATTATTTTATTTGTTCAGTTTACATAAGACAAAGGAGAATCAATTTAAGAGAAAATTACATTAACATTTTAAAAAATTCTGGAGAAACTAAAATTGAAGTTCTTCTAGAATGAAGTTTATTTTTGACCGCTGATAATTTCATTTCAGTGCATTTCACCTACATTTAAAACAACTCGGAGAACTAGAAATCGGATTGATATTTTCAATAGATTTATTAACTGTTTTCTAATAACATCAAAATTATTCAAAATTGTTCATTTGCTGAACAATTTAAGCGCAATTTCCTTTACATCCATGAGAACACTTTTAAAGATTTATTTTTTAAAGAGAGCCTGGAAAGTTGAGCCTGAATAATTGAAAAAAATAGTATTAAAAAAATCAAAATATTTCCAAAGCAAAAATACAATGAGTAGGCTTTTTCCCACATACATAGAGTCTAATTCAAAATTATTTTCTAATAGCTTATTTTATAGAAGTGACCATAGAAGTTGTTATTCATCATGAAATTTTGATAATAACTGCAGCAAATGTCTGACAGAGCCATATTTCTTAGTGGTTCCTTCGATGGTACCCCATATTCACTTCTGTTATAGAGTTCATTTTCAGATAACTCCAAGTTGTTTGAGAGATGGACGTGGCAGTTTCACCATATCACTGATTCATATACCACAGCTACATATTGTCATAAAAAGGATCAGCACTTATGTCATTATCACACTTAGTTTGTGAAATGCGTGTGGGGTGGTGCGAAAAATAAACTTTAATCGTGGATCATTTAAGAGTACACAATCTTCTCTAGTTTTCGAGCTATGCGCAATCAAAAGTATCATCCTTTTTGCCACGATCTTTTTTTAGTATTTTTATCAAATTGGAATTGGAGAATGTTTTTTTATCATATTTGAAAATTAAGGAGAGTCTTAATGCGGCATTTTGAATATTTTTCACACAAGAATAATGACATTAACTATGTTCATTTCATTTAAACGAAATAAATTTTATTTATTCCGGTTCATTTGGCTTAAATTGCTATTTTAGCAAATGCAGTTAGTGTTTATGCTCACATCAAAAATTAGTAAATTTCTCATCACGGATCAAAAATAGGCTTCAAATTCAAAATTACAACAGACTCAACTCAACTTCTTACTTGAAAACTAAACCGAATATGTTGAAGCTGATGGAACTATTCTGACTTCCAAACTGCCTTTTGTTTTCGATACATTCGCCATTTTAAAATTTTATATAACCATGGACCAGAAAACCAATGTTGTTTTTTCATTTATCGAATCGATTTTAAATGAATATCGACCGAAATAAAATATTTCCGGAGAATGTAACCACAACTGTAGCGTAGGTGCCAACTTAAAAAAGTTTTGTAAATGTTCTTATGGAAAAGAAGAAAAAAATGTCGTCCTTATTTTTATAAAATATTTAGTGTGTCCATCATTAATTCTTTGTCTGGTCAAAATTTTGTAAAATTCTAGTAAGCTCACCATACTTTATTTTGTTGTGTAGAAATAAATTCAACAACAACAACATCAAACCTTTACCATGTACGAGAATTAAAAACAAAAAACCAATCGTTACACTTTATCCTGAGCTTCAGGCATAGGAATAATGGAGTTAATTGACGTATTCAGTTTTCATTTCTTCATCCTGTTGACACTTAAGTAATTGTGTCAAATTAATGAGGATAGCTAATATATGTTAGAAGACTTCAAATGCCATGTTTCTATCTGTATTCGTTTAGCATTAAGAACCATTTCATGTCTACTGCCTTAGTTTATTTCATTTATTCGAATTTTACTTTTTAAGGGGATAACTTGAAATAAGTTGAGCATTAAGAACGCTCCACTAACATAGATCGAAGCGTATGCCGCAGTTGTGTTTGAAAATTTTTTGAAAGCAAACCTCACGCCGCACGGTGGTTCAGAATCAAAATCCATTGGTCAAAATTCAATAACTTTTGTTCTAGACATTTTTGAATTCTGAAAAAACCAAAATTAGACAAGGACCCAATGATTATTTTAAAATATTAAAATTAAAAACGGTAAATCGAATATATTTTAGAAATCGGTCCAAAGTTTACTACTTTTCGTATTTTTCGATTTTAAAGAAAATTAAAATTTATATGTATATATTTCGTTAAAGGCTTTTGAAGGAAAAAAGTTGTGTTGGTTCAAAGTCAGACATTTGTTCAAAAAGCCTTTTTTAAGTATTTGTTACAAACAAACTATATTTGGCACAAACATTGTTTTGGCGTCATAATAAAGCCAAGAAACTACAATTTCTAATAAAAAAGATCTGAGTTTAAAATCTCTTAAAATATGAGAGAATCAGTTCGACAAAGACAAAAAAAAAAGAAATTACTTTTCTTTCAGTTTTCAAAATCTGAAAAACGTGAAAATCTGTAATACAAAAAAAATTAAAATTTTTTCTTCGCATTATTAACAAATACTTAAAACTATGTTAAAAACAAAAACACAAAAAATAATAATTTTCTTTAAAATCGAAAAATACGAAAAGTTGTCAATTTTGGGCCAATTTCCGATTTCGCGATTTTTAATGTTAATATCTCAAAATAATCCTTGGGTACTTGTCTAATTTTTTTACAGAACTCAAAAATGTCTACTAGAACAAAAGTTATTGAATTTTGGCCGACGGATTTTGATTTTGAACCAGTGTTCGCCGGCCAGTTGCGAATATCAAAGATAACCACCAGATAATTGAGCGAATGAGTAATATTTATTATTTGCAATTATAACTTATACGCCTCCAAATTGGTGCAATGTTTAAATCAATCCACACTATTTGAAATGAAATCAGTCGTA
This sequence comes from Polietes domitor, assembly GCA_947397865.1. Taxonomy (NCBI): domain Eukaryota; kingdom Metazoa; phylum Arthropoda; class Insecta; order Diptera; family Muscidae; genus Polietes; species Polietes domitor. The sequence goes on along the minus strand of OX377618.1, from coordinate 118,690,287 downwards.
GCACAGTGCTGAAGTAGAATTGATACTATAATTTAGAACTTAAAACATATTTTTCACTATTAAATTGGAATACTTAAAAATTCCAAATATCATCATTTCTCTACATTTTTTATCTCGTTAATACCATAGGATGCAGGTGACACGCGCTTCTTTGTAAATGTTAATTCGTATTCGATCTGGTAACAGCATTATTTCCTATTATAAGCAAATTTAATTTATACACATTGCGCAAGCTAATCGACGGCTATTCATTCTAATTATTCTAAAGTGGCAACAGGTAATTTACACCGCACCACCCATCCAAATTCTCTCACACACACCGATACACAATATAATAAATGGGGCTGTTTATTGATTTTACTCTAGTCATTGGTTAACTGGATTTTGATTGATGGTTTTGAGTGTGATTAACATGGTCCGATTTGTTGTTGTGCGATGCACGTCTATTGTTTTGATTGACTGGCAGTTTGAGGTTGCTTTCATGAGGCTATTGCCTCGCATCGTCTTTATCGCTCTGTCTGCTTTGCACATTTGACGCAACAGTTCTGTTAAATGGCACTGCTCTCTGAGACGACACCGGGTCTGTGAATATTGTCTACATATACAGATGTATACACACACACATATATATATATATATATATATATATACATGTTGCACATTGACTCTGCAAACATTTTGTCCTTCTACTTTTTTTGGCAACACACAAATAATCTCTCTTACCCAGACACACACCTATATATAGACTCGTAAAGAGACAAAAAATTAACGATTGCACGAGGATGTAAGCACGACCAACAACAACAACAGCAGCAGGAAACACCACAACTACATGCATAGAACAGATAGAGCCAACACAACACCAACGACTTCAGTAATCACAAGAAATCCGAACATAGTTCTGGTGGCCGAGGCTGGGCGAGTGTAAGGTGATGATGGGGGCGAGGTGAGGGTGGAATGGGTGATGGAGAAACCCAGCACTATAGTGCATGGGTTTGAGTGAATGCAAAAGGGTAAAGAGGAGCCAAACATGTGTGGGAGAATGAGTTAAATGCGGACTAAATGAAATTAAACCAAGTGAATAACGATACAAATATCCACACTCACACACACACGCAAACACAAATCTAAAAAACATTTTAAAGCATCCCTGTGCACGAGGACAATATACCCAAAGGTATGCAACGACAACAATGGAAAAAAGACACACCGACACACAAAAACCCAACATCAGCAGACCAAGAGAGGCGGCAAATGTTCGTCAGGGGTAGTTTACTGCGTGGAATGTGCCAGGAGGCTGACATGGATGAAGTATGAGTGTTACTAGAAAATAACAAAAACAGAATAGGGAGAAAAATATGTTGCTTTTTTCTTCTTCTTATGCGCCTTTTGTAAACTTCAAAGCAAAGGACAATGAATGAACAGCAAGCAAACAAGTGTTTGCCAGCCGAGCTGATGTTGTTTTATTACAACCACCGGGCACATGGACATATTAACATGTACATATATACATACATACGTATGTATACATATACTCGTTTGTAGCTACACATACATGTACAATGTATGTATGAATATTAAAGATATCACCTTTAATGGCACATGTATCTCTATCTACCTTATCATACACTCCACCATAGACTGTGGTTATATTAAGCTTCCATGCCATGTGCAACACCTCAAAATATCCACAAAAAAGAATATGATGTGGATCCTGCCTGCCTGTCTGCGTGTTTATCCGCCTGTCAGTCTATCCGTCTGTGTGTCATTGGAAATCCCTATAGAGTCAAATAGACAAAAAGAGTTTTGGAGGTGAAACTTTTTCTTTTTTTTCGGATGGGCAACTTGTTGTAGATGGGCAACTCTGTGATCGTTAAACCAAGTTTGAGTTCACAATTAGAATACAAAAAACGTAACTATATCTACAATTTTATATTTTGTCGACGTTTGAACTAGAGATGGGCGCGATTCACATGAATTGCGTGAATCAGATGATTCACGCGTGATTGTGAGCAAAATTTATTTTACTCACGTGAGCGTGTGTGAACGTAAGGAACGAAAAATCTTCCTGTGCTAACGTGCGTGATTCAATTTTATTTCTTCGTGAGCGTGCGTTGTTATGCTGTGGACAGCCCTTAGACATTGTTTAGATCCCTTCTGAGGAATATAACATTACTTTGAAAACTTCCAATCAGCAACTGAATCATTTGTTTATTGCAAGAAGTTAAGTTAGATAAAGATATTTTGTAAAAGAATTCTCAATAGAAGGACAAAGAAGTAAAAACGGCGTTAAGATCGGCCGCGCCGAACTTTTTATACTCTCCACCATGTGCAGTAATATTACAGGAAAATATATTTTTTAATATAGCCAAACCAAAACAATACAAATATTTAAAAAATAAGTTTATAAGTCAAGGCTACCAATACGTTTACATATCCAAAGAAATAATACTTCAAGTCAATTAAAAAAAAAAAAAAAAAAAAATATATATATATATATATATATATATATATATATATATATATATATATATATATATATATTCAAGAAGCTTCAATACCATAAATATTGTAGTGGGTGCTAATGTTGGTTGTATTTCCATTCTTTTTTAATTCCAAAAGTAAAAATTTTTAAAATACGTACAGAGTGCAAGATAACCTAAGTTCATGATTCAACCAATTTTTGCTGTAAAAGTAAAATGTACGAATTTGGAAAAATCTTTTTATTTTGCGTGTCTATGCAGTCAGAGGAATGTATACACCGAATCCCATGATTCTAGCTGCGGCCATTTGTTCGGTACCATTTTTATCCCCTTTTTCCTATTTTACTCCCTTAAGAGTACGACTTTCTAAAATCTCTTTACTTTACGTGTCTACGCAATTAGAGGGATGTACACACCAATTTTCATCATTCTAGCTGTAGTCGTTTAGATGGTACTATTTGTATCCCTCTGTACCCATTGTATCCCTTGAAAGTACAAATTTCGAAACAAAACTTTTATTTTTCGTTTCTAATCCGAATTTCATTGCTCTAGCTGCAGTCATTTCATTGGTACTAATTTTGTCCCCTTTTTCCATTTTAACCCCAAAAAGTACTAATTTCGAAAAATCCCTTTATTTTACGTGTTTACGCAATCAGAGAAATATATACACCGAATTTCACTATTCTAGGTGCAGCCGTTTGGTTGGTACCATTTTTATGCCTCTATTCCCATTTTAAACCTTAAAAGTACGAATTTGGAAAAAATACTTTTATATTATGTTCTACTCAATTGAGGAATGTACAAGCCGAATTTCGTGTTTCTAGCTGTTGCCGGTGGATATGTACCATTTTTATCCCTTTTTGCCCCATCTCACCCCGCACGAATAAACATCACTTTATGGTGCACATTTTTGTTATAGGGGGAATGCGCATACCCAATATCAAGTAAATTCAAGCAGAAAGCAAGTTCATGCTTAAATACTCTCAAATATTAGGGGTTATTATGGGTATTTTTAGTACTTGTGAGGAAAAATTTTTCCCTTTGGGCCGATTTCGCCCAGTTACAATCCCAACCGATCTACGACTATAAGACACATGGACAATTTAGACGTCCTAGCTCCTTTCGTTTAGATGCTAACGTGCTTTTAACAGATGGATGGACGGACATGGCAAGATCGTCTTAGAATTTAATCACGATCAAGAATATATATACTTTATAGGGTCTCAGGTCGATATTTCAAGGTGTTACAAACAGAATGACAAAGTTAGTATACCTCCATCCTGGAGGTGGAGGTTATAAAAATATTAATAAATTGTTACGAAATGGGAACATTTTACTTAGAAAATGTTAAAAGAATGGATAAAAGAAAATCATCTGAGCAAAAATTATAAATCCGTTCACAGAAAAAAACTAATTGAAACTAAACCATGACGTGGCCGTCCTCCAAAGCATAGTAGTAACAAAAAATAAAAATATAACCCATTATTAAGAAAAAAACGCATTTACAAGGGCACCTAAAGTGACTACAGTGTTAAACAAATCATTTGGGAAAGATGTTTGTGTCGATACCGTGCGTCGGCGCATCAAGAGTGCCGTGTATAATGCTGGCACTGCACGTAATAAGCCGGGCCTTAGCGACTTTCCAAAGGAATACAAAAAAATGAGTTTTGGGAACATGTAATTTTCTCGGACGAATCAAAGTTTAACATTTTTGGATCGAATAGACTCGTATTGGTAGGGCGGAAATAATTCCAAGAACTAAATCCAAAGTTACTGTCAAGCATGTAGGCGGTGGGGTAGTGTTGTTGGACCTCAGGTCGTCAGTCGGTGTCGGCAATATATTGTTCATTGACGAGACGATGAACAGAACAGTTTCCGTGAAAATTCTGAAAGAATTTTTGAACCAGAGTCCTGCAAAACGTAATATTCCTAATAGGTATTGCTTTCTACAAGAAATGGTCCTAAGCATACCACTGCTGATACCCATTTGGTATTTGTGTGGTCATTTCGAAAAACGCATCCAAAATCGCACCATTTCTAACAAAGCTCTGCTCAAAGACCCCATTCTTGCTGAATGGGGTCAACTACACCGAAAATCCAACCCGACTGGATGAGGTTCTTCGACTTCTGAGCTATACATCTACATAAGTATAGAGTAAATCAATTTAGTTTAAAAATTATGAAATTTTAATAAAGATATTGATTTTTTCTCAGGAGTACCAAGACTTATAGTGTCCCAAAATATGAGGTTGACATGTTATATATTTTAGGTATATTTTTGTTTACATAAATAAGTGAAAAATTATTCCATTTTGTTTTAGTATATAAGTGGGCACATTAAATAAAAAATAGTTTCAAATCATTTGTGGCGTATTTTTTGAGAATTTACCACATAGTTTTTATTTTGGTTGGGGTACCAAGACTTTTGCAACTCACTGTACGTATAAGTTGTATTTCTTTATCATTACTCATACGCCCCCTTGACTACACTGACATGAAGGTAAACAACGCGTTCTAGCGAATGTGACTTTTACAACATTCAGAAAATCAAGGTGTAAAAATAGTGACTGTTTCTAATAAACAGCAATTCTCTACCAAAAATCCATTGGATAGGTTTGTTTCATCTTTCGATCCAAAATATACGAAATTAAGCAAATCATGAATAAAACCACCGAGGCTAACGAGGCAAAGAACCATGCAATATCAATCTCGCAAGCTGTCGAAGAGGACCACAATGACATATTCAGGTGTTACCAATCAAAAACAAGCATGGAAGGGCTAAAGTCGAGCGGGGCCGACTATATGATACACTCCACTTTCTATCCGAATACAATTCAATTCTGTAAAAAAGTGAAAACGGAAGGGGTTTTTATATGTTTTATATGACCTGACCCAAATTTATCAAATCGAGAAGAATATTTTCATCGCGGCTATAGCCAAACATGGAATGATGGATGAATCACCATGGGTGTCTCTAGTGGAAATATAAGATATTTTGCCAAATTTGAGAAAGATCTGTAAAAATATGTCGTTTCTAGAGAAGAAAAAGTCAAATCGGGAGCGAAATTTGAATAGGAGCCATATATAAATCTGAACCGATCTGACCTATTTTCACCATAGATGTTCGTAATTTAAATATAGGCTCCGCCAAATAACCTTTTTTTTCTCAAATTTCTTTTTTTATTTGAAAGTACAATGCTTCCAGTTAATAATGGAAAATAATTTCATTCAAATGGCTGCTGAGGGCACCCCACAAATAATAGTCCAACGGTTGAATAGTTGAAAAAAACGTTAGATGGCGGACCCTATATTAGATGTTTTGTCAAATTTGACGACAATCTGTTTAAATATGAACGGAAAAAGTCAAATTGGGAGCGAAATTTGTTTGGGTGCTATATAAATCTGAACCGACCTAACATATCGATCTAAAAATCACAGGTGTTTCCAGTTGAAATATAAGATGTTTTGTCAATTTTGAAGAAAATCTGTTAAAGTATGTTTTATCTAGAGTGAAAAGAGTCAAATCGGGAGTAAAATTCGTATTGGGGGCTATATACAAATCTGAACCGATTTTCTTCAAACTTCGTTCTGCAAAGTTTCATTTGGTTCTGGCTACAATTGCGACCCGTACTTTGATTACAAGAATATATGGACGGATATTGCTAAATCGATTCAAAAAGTGATTCCAAGTCAATCGATATAATTAACAATGGGTCCATCTCGCTTCCTTTTGGGTGTTACAAACAAATGCACAAAGACATAATACCCTCGAGCAGTGTACAAATATTAAAACAAGTAATAATTTTCTAGGAAATCCTAATGTCAGTTGAAAGTCGTTTAAACATAATAGACGGACGGACGGACGGACGTGGCTCAAACAGCTTAAAAAGTCGTAAAACGGATTTGGTGCAAACATACTTAGGGTCTTAAGTTACTTCTTCAATGCGTTACACTATTTTTCTATCCCAAATGATATATACCATCCTACTCTGTAGAGTGAGGGTATAAAAACATTGAAACATCGATTGCGGTTAATATTTTAATCGATCGTAACCAGTTCATATAATTTAATAAATAACTATGGTTTAATACATTAGCTTACTGTTTTTTATTAACACTCAAGACTCAACAAGAAAGTTTTCATACAAAATTTTTCAAAAATAATTTGAATAAATTAAGCCAAATAATCGATGTTATAAGTGTTTCATAAAAATACTGAAATTAATATCGTAAATTGACTTTATTTAACGATGTTCTATACATAACCACGGATTTGTAGACGAAATGATTTGGATAGGTCCAACCATGATATAAGAATCCAGAATACATCATAAAATATGTATACTTTGTAAATGTATACTTTGTATATGTATACTTTGTATATGTATGCTTTGGATTATTAATAATTGCTATTAATTAAATAGTCTAAAAATTAATTAAATATATCTTTCAAATTATTCTGAATTTCGAATAAAAACCTATGTATATTCTGCTTCATATAAGATGAAAAATATATGTCAGAATCGTTTAGAAATATTATATCACATAGATGTAGTGCCAATATAGGAAAGTACTGCCCACAAACTCTTGCCACAACAACAGTGGAATTGTGAAATAAATAAAAGATTTGGCCCTGCCCTTTTACTTGTTAAATCTGCAATTACACCGCAACAAGCCTATATAATAGTATGATCCCTTCTCACATCTGAGGGATTGGAAGCGCAAACACTTCCCCATATAAATCCCGTTGTAATTTCGAGGGAATATCTTGCGAATTGCGGCAGAATAAACCCAACTTTAATTTGCGAAGTTAATATGCGCGTATGCCAGGTTCTTTGTGGAAGCCATGGTGTGTTTGCTTTTTCGAATGGCGTTAAAAACATCCGTCAGTGAATAGCTAAGTGCCTGTGAACCGCTTCAAGTGTTCCGGCTTTCGCTTCAGTTGGTTTGCAAGAATTTAAAGCAACGATCTGCGCGTCGCTTCAATAGGGACGTTTCTTTTGCGGACAATCAATCGGCGTTGTATTACGGCCATTAAATAATTCAGACGAAGAGAAGAAAATGAAGAACTGTCGTAATGGCGGCGATGTGGGTGTTGGAACATTTCCCGTTTTGCCTGTCTGTAGTTTCATATCCGTTTTCCTTTTTTCGTCTTCGTCTTTGTTGTTCAAGTCGTACCGACAGACAGCCGCCTATGCGAGACACCATTTAACTGAGATGAAGATGAATTTTTATTACAAAGGATATATATGTGTGTGTTGTATTTGTATTGTTGTTGTTGTTAATGTTTTTTGTTTGGTTTTGTTTTGTATACTCAACTACGTATCTAACATGAATATTTGCGAAATCTCATAAAAACGAAAAAGCATAAACAAAATTTTAAGATCAAGTTTATGAACCGGAGGTTTTTAAATTAATTTATTTTCAAGCTATTCTACTAAATTTGAGTTACAAGAACTGTCAGTTTAAAACAATGTTTTATTCTTGTAACTCGATAGCCTTTCTGCCAAATACAATGTTGATCGAAATGGACAATTTGTGGTAGTTGAAATATGTACACGGCATTTTTGGTAAATCAAATAAACCTGAAACTCGATGACAATGAAAGTATGTGGACAATTCTATCCTCCACTTTGTAGCCCATAAGAAGTTTGTACCAATCCTAAATTCGGAAAAAATTAACACTAAGAAGAATTAAAACAAGTAATAATTTTACATTCCACAGAGACTGTAGATTTTCGTAGAAGTGCAGTAATATTACAGGAAAATATAATTTATTTAATATGGCCAAACCAAAATACAAATATTGAAAAAATACTTTTATACAGGGTTTTCCAACAAGAGGTGTTATTTTGGTATTCAAAGAAAAATTAAATTTGTTTGAGATAAATGATCGGATGTTTATTTCATAATAAATAATGAAAAACAACATCAGCCAAATGAAAACCACGCTTACAGGATCATATCCTTTTCATGAAATTTTCCATAACCAAATCGCAAAGTGGCTGCCCTATGTCCTCGATAGCCTCACGAATTCTATCTTTGAGGTCTTGAATCGACGCTGGGCTGTTGGCGTAGACCTTATCTTTCACGTGGCCCCAAAGGAAGAAGTCGCAAGGTGTTAAATCACAAGATCTCGGTGGCCAATTGTGATCACCTCTTCGAGAGATAACACGCTCTGGAAACTTTTCCCGTAAAAGTCTTGTTGAAAGTAAACGTTGTCCAGATCAATACCATCCAACCCCGACCATAAAAAATCATTAATCATCTCTCGATAGCGCAATCCATTCACCGTAACTGTTGATCCAACCTGATTCTCGAAAAAGTAAGGTCCAATGACACCGCCTGACCATAAACCGCACCAAACAGTCACACGATGAGGATGGAGGTGCTTCTCAACAATAACTCTTGGGTTTTCCGAGCCCCATATGCCACAATTTTGCTTGTTGACGTAGCCACCGATGTGGAAATGGGCCTCATCAGTCAAGATGATTTTTCGATGGAATTCCGGATCATTTTCATTCATGAATTTTAGTAATTTCAATGCGTTGTTGAAGCGTGTATCGTTCCATTTTTAGTAATGGCCTACTTTCTACTTGTCAAAGAATAAAAGCTTCAAAAGTGACAGCTACCGAAATAACGGGTGATTCAAAATAATGTGATGATGTGATTTGTGTGGGAGGTACAAGAAGGAGCGTGGCAATACCCGTCATTTTTTATACGCTTAAATTGATTATAAAAACGTTATAAAATACCCAAATATATCCGAATCCGAATATCCATGTGGAAGTTACTTTGTTTTTAATTTAACATAGGAATATGCGTAATTTGTGTGGGAGGTACCAGAAGGGGCGTTGCAATTTTGCCCATCTTAGAACTTAAACTAAGTTTGGGGAAAATATTACTACGTGCAAAGTTTGAATTTCGGATTTGGTTACACTTTTTTCTGTCCCAAACGATATATACCCCCCTATTCTGTAGAGTGAGGGTATAAATATGGACGGACATAATCCACATATTCCGATGTTTAATGTAACGAAATCTTGGCAGAACGTCAGTATCACCACCATCCCCTTCGTTATCGTTTTCCCATTGTCTTCTTAGCAGTTATGTTAACAGACAAAAAACCGTATCTGGGGATCTTAAACCCTGAATATGAATGTTGAATTCATCCCATTTTTCTTTGAAAATGCACCACGAAAGACAATTTTGGCTAACGTGCACGCTGTCCCCGACACGATAATCCATTTTTGGGGCCGGAGATTGAAAACATGGACATGAACGATCGTTAAAATTTTCTCTCTTAGTCATATGCTTAGGAAGGGGATGGCCGGGGTTATCTAACACCACCCCAGAAAGTTTTTTGCTTTTTTCCCCCAAGATCATTCAGCAAAAATGTTTTTAATTTATTGCGGCCGTTGTAAACTGCATCTATTAAACTTCATAAGCAGGGATTATTGCGGGCCATCCATCCAATCAGAAAATTCCAAAATTCAGTTTTTAATTGATCATAAGACATTACACCAAAATACACATTCTCTTACGATTTCAGTCTTCTATTTTCAATATAGCAAAAATTGTTTCTTACTGTGTGGTCCCAATTATTTCGGCCCAATGATAGAACCCGACCTAATTTTCATTTTTATGATTTGAAAGTATCCTGCTGACGTACAAGAGGCGACCAGTGACTAGAGATGGGCGCCACTCACGTGAATTGCGTGAATCACGTGATTCAGGCGTGAACGTGAGGAACGAAAAAATATTCGTGCGTGAACGTGCGTGATTCCATTTTTTTCCTTCGCGAGCGTGAGCCAATAATCACTCACGCGCACATCTCTACCAGTGACTGTACTGGGCCATCAAATCGTCGACACAGGCGCCGACATCTCTGTTTTACCTGTGAATAATTCGGGAAATGGTAAATGTCAGCCCGAACAAGTAAAAAGGCGTTAAGTTCCCTAGTTAGATTCCACCGGTAGATTTGAGGCTGTCGACTTTACGAAGAAGTGAAGTAACTATATATATATATATATATAATAAATATAATATATATATATATCCCCTCAGGGCCGATTTCGATCATTGGTAATTTCTTGATTCAGCTACAAACAGAGTGACTGTATCATTTTGATAAGAAAAGTACATATTTCAGAGATCCGTTATGTTTCGCGGCCATATTTTTGTGGTATCAATTTTATCCCGTTTAGGATCACCTAAAGGTATGAACATCGAAATATATCTTTTTATTCTAACTACAACCGTTTGATTGCTACCATTTTTATCGCTTTCGCCTCATTTTCTGCCTAAAAGTACAAATTTCGAAAAAAAATCCTTTATGTTTCGCGTCTACACAGTCATATATATGCATACACCGAATTTCACGATTTTATCTTCAGCGGTTTGGTTCGTACCATTTTTATCTTTTCAAATTGTATCCCTTAAAAGTACAAATTTCGAAAAATCTCTCCATTTTACGTGTCTACGTAATTATAGGGACGTACACCGATTTCACCCACTTTCAATCCCAACCGATATGCAACCATAAGACACATTTACGAAAAATTTCAACTTCCTAGTTCATTTCGTTCGGAAGCTAGCGTGCTTTCAACAGACGGACATGGCTAAATCGTATTAAAATGTTACCAGGATACAGAATATATACTCTATGCGGTCTCCGTTGAATATTTCAAGGTGTTGCAAACGGAATGACAAAGTGAATATAACCCCATTCTGGTGGTGGAGGGTATAATAATATACCCTGTTTGCTGCTAATGGAACGTCAATCAACACTTATGGCTGCACACTTGAATCCCCAACCCTCGGACTTCGACGAACATTTTCCTGGACATTTGTATATGCTGACGTCTCGCACCCAATAATTGGGGCTGATTTTTTGAAGCATTACGAATGTCTTGATGATATGAAACAATGCAAACTCATCGACCCTGAAACAGGCAGTAATACAAATGGACAAGTTCAGGTGATTTCAAACTATTTGGAAATATAAACCATGGCAAATAGCTCCATATACTACGATTTACCTGCTCGATTTCCAGATATTACGAATATATCAAGGAGTATCAAAAGGGCTGGGCATGGCGTTCAACATGTTATCGAAGCCAAGGGCGCTCCTGTTACAGCAAAGCCTCGTCGACTTCCCCCGGAAAAACTGGTCATAGCAAAACAAGAAATTCAGTTTATGTTAGATCAAGGACTAACCGTTAAAGAGCAGCCTATTGAACACTAAAATTGTTCCTGACAAATGTCGATTGCCGCACATCCACGATTTTTCGCATGGCCTCAATCGTGAACTATCCTCAGCCTAAGACGGTGAAAGAAGTACGGCGTTTCGTAGCCATGGTAAATTTCTACCGAAGATTTATTCTCAAAGCAGCAGCCGCACAAATACCGCTGATAGTTTATCAGAAAGGAAACAAGAAGAATGATACGACTCCGATAGTCTGATATTCGAAAAATGTAAGTGTGAACTTTCTAACTCTACAATTTTATCGCATCCTCTGCGTGATGGTTGACGCTTTTATTATTATTATTCATTATTTTTTTAAATGTTCTCATTATAAATTTTCATTTTCTCGATATGAAATCACTTTTACTCATTATGAATTTACATTTCTTTTTTATGAGAAAAGATGTTCCTAACATAAATTTACATTAATCACTGAATATGTTCGTATTTTGAATTTTTTTTTTTTGAATTTACTTATATGCTCTGATTATAATATTTAAAAAATGTTGCAGAAGAACCTTTTGATTTGTCGAGATATGTATGTAGTTGTTGAATAAAATGGCAGATATGTAGCAGTTATCTTAGAAATCAAAATATTGTCAAGTCTGAGCTTTGAGTGCCCATGAAAAACCAAAAGTTTAGATGTCGGATTAGTCCTATCGTCAGTATTCAAAATTAACTTCAGTTTTTCTTGGTCGAAATATCTCGTGATGAAATTCCACAAAAAACATATATACATTTATATGAGAAATTATCTTAGCGAGTACTGCGTATTTAATTGAATTACCTTTGAATCGGGAGCGTTTAATTGCAACACAGGATCTCAAGTAATTTGGCATTTAGCCACACATTAATGTAGATACAACTGGGAAAGGATGATTTAATTTTCAAAAATGCACAATAGATCTGAATGTTTATTTTTGTTGATCTTTTTTTTATTTTCCCCCTGTATCACTTTTTTTTATATTTTTTTTTTATGATTTCACAATTAATTCCACATTTTCGCATTCAAATCGCTCCATACATCCCCCTGCTGTCTCGTGCATACTTCTATCTATCTGTTTACTCGTGTGTGCACAAATACAAATGTGGAGCTGTACGTTTTAAGCGTTAAAAAAATATTGGTAATACTGACACGCACGACGCGACATACCGCAAATTACGTTCTGAACTAAACAACAACAATCCAGGCACTGACGATGACTGCTTCCTTCAGCAGCAACAGCATGCTCGAGTAGGACAAAAAAGACCCTCTGAAAAGTACGGTGTCTGATGGCTCCGCGAAGCGTACGTATGGGTGTATGTATGTACGGTTAACAGTTCGTTAGCCAGTTTGCCTGGATGTCTGCTGCGTTAGGATATTCCCGATGTTACTCCCAGGAGTTTAACAGTTATTCCTAATGAAAGTGCTGCGAATGAACCACGAACACAAACAACAATGAAACATTGCGCACCAAACCACTGCCAGCCACCTGATGGATACACCCGCACAAAAATGACTGTACGCCTCAACATAGGGTCATGAACAATTCTATATTTTTGTGGATGTTTTACGATGATCTAATTCTATTGTTACCCAACGAAAGTATGAATTCTGATTCCAAGAAAAATTAACAAAATTTTTTCTGGATGGTCTGGCTCGAGGTGATGAACAAATCCAAAAAACCGCTGTTTTTACTCTTTCTTAGATGGTTTTCTTTTTATTTATCCCAATGTGTCGATCGTCATCGACGATCATCCTCAGGGATATTCAATTTGAGCAAAAGCAATGAACTTCTCTTTATCGAAGTTATTTAGTTATACCTGTAGAATGTAATGAATGTTTAATATGATTTTCTTAAAAAAACTTTGCTAAGAAATTTATAGTTTTAAGCGGAAACTATTTCCTAAATCAGGGAAATGTGTTGCAAAAAATTGATTTTTGGAACTTATTGTGTAATAGTATTTTTGATTTCGAACCACACTTTTAGGTGAGAAGATTTTATGTAGTCCATTGAAACTACCCAATATAAAGGGTGATTTTTTAAGAGCTTGATAACTTTTTTTTTTAAAAAAAACGCATAAAATTTGCAAAATCTCATCGGTTCTTTATTTGAAACGTTAGATTGGTCCATGACATTTACTTTTTGAAGATAATTTCATTTAAATGTTGACCGCGGCTGCGTCTTAGGTGGTCCATCCGCTTAGTCCAATTTTGGCATTTCCACGTTTTTGAGTAACAGAGACCCAATTGGTGCGAACGGCGACGAATCGAAAATTGGTGGTCATCATTAACACTGGCCGATACAGCTGCGATATTTTCTTCAGTTCGCACTCTACGTAAGCGTGTTGGTGGTTTAATGTCCAACAATGTAAATTTGGTGCGAAATTTAGTCGCAATAGCCCGAATAGCCGCTTCAGTGGGTCGATTAAACTGACCATAAAATGGAAGCGCGCAATGAACTTTCTTAACAGAGCACGCATTTTGATAATAAAATTCAATAATTTGCAAGCGTTGTTCGTTTGTAAGACGATTCATGATGAAATGTCAAAGCATACTGAGCATCTTTCTCTTTGACACCATGTCTGAAATCCCACGTGATCTGTCAAATACTAATGCATGAAAATCCTAACCTCAAAAAAATCACTCTTTACAATAAATTCCTTTTTAACCAAATTTAACGTAACATATCGATTTTGGTGAAAATCTGTTCACACATCTGGTGGACCCCATACACTAACAAAACCTGCGTGATAATATGTCATTGTACCTGTGCCAAGGTAAAATGTAACGAGAGTTGTATGTGAACAAATCGGAGGGATCATATGAGGTGTTCCTAAATGAAGTGAAATATAATATTATGTGATAATTAATCTAAAATCCGATGTAATATTTGGGCCATAAAGCGACAGGGAAAATTGCAGGGATATTTAAGTGGAATCTATATCAAAACAAGGATCCATTCACCAATAACATGGGCACCTCGAAATAACTCCCAAACGTATAATTTTTAATAACACCCAAAGAGAAAAATGAAAAAAATTCTAAAATAGATGAAAGAAATACCAAAGACGTGGATGTTATCTCATAATGGAATAACCCCCAAAGTAAAAATGAAATATCACTCAATGAAAAAGCCCCAAGGAACCGAAAAAAGAACAAAATAATTTTACTTTCCGGACATAACCTTAAGTCTAAGTAGCTGAAAGTAACCCAGAGGAGAAAATCTCTACGCCATGCCAAAGACCGGCAATGCATGAAAACTTTATTCACAAGTTGAAAAGGAAATGAACACCAATATAGATATAGTAATGCTCAAACCCAAAAATAAATTATTTTGTGAGGTAATTTCATTATGAAATAATCCCCAAATTGAAACTGAAAAAATGGCCCCAAATTAATTTTTTCCAATTTTTTCTGTATTATTTCATCGTAGCGCCCATAACTTGATCTGGAAAATTTAATCAAAATTCGCAGAGCGAAGGTACATTTGCATGGGAACTATACCAAAACATGAGGCCTGTTCGATTGAGCTTACTAGCTTATGATTAAGAGACTTGATAAAGTGGCAACATTGCTACCCATTGGTTTTACTTAAATGAATCAACAAGAAAAATCTGGCAGCAATGCTAAGAAAGTAGTAAGCTACTTTCTTGTTAAGCGAGTAAATTACATACAAAAATTAAGCTAGTAAGCTCAATCGAACAGGCCTATGGACCCGTGTAGTACACTTTGATGGTAGTGCACTTGAAAAACGAGCAAGGTCCGATGTAATATTTGGATTCCAGAGCAGTAAGATGAGGTAAATCGGAAGGACATATAAACCTGAATCAATTAAAGCCAAATTCAATAGCGATGCAAAAAGTATTCTACTAATACTAAACTAATTTATACTAACCTAACTTTTTATTTCACAAAGTGGTGTAGAGAATAATTATGGAAAACCATGTGATAAAGAAATTTACAAATTAACTACAATATTTGTTCTTCAAATGTATTCAATGGTCAAGCCATTTGAAGACACAGCGAATATCGCACCAAGTACATTGAGCTTTTTATGAAACGCATTCTCCAACCACATGCTTGAAATGATTGAAAATCATTTGTTAAGTCTTCGTCACAATCTATTTTCAAGATGTACAATAAATCTATGCGTATCATCGATACCACCTATTGCTTTATAGCAATAGATGGTACTCGGCTTATTCTATAGACGATTTTGTATGAGTGTAATATTTGCCCAAGTGTTTCAATGGTTATTGCACAGTCTGTTGCTACGAGGGATGTTTTAAAAATCTGTAAAAACTGAAAGCATTCGTGTTGTACTCAATTAATGCACATTTAGCACCGATCTATACAATGTTACTTACAACACATCTAGAAATAAACATATAGTGGGAAGCCAACACATTTTTGCAGAAAAGTCTCAGTAATTATTCATTGATTTTCTGTACCCCAAAAAACTATATTATTTTTCAAATATAGCTTAATTATTTTCAAAATTTCGCGAAACCTTGTCTTGTCAAGTTTGAATAATCTCAAATCGAAAAATAGTGTTGGCTCCGTAAAGGCTACCTCACGTTGTTGATGAGTTTGCTCTGGGTAGGGCTGCGACATTTTTTGGAAACATCGATTACTCTCTGTTTTTCATTCAACATCTTTGATACTTGGAAACATTTTACCAGAAAATCAAGCAATTCAGCAATATGCCACTCGTGTAATTTACTTTAAAAACAAGTGGTAATACTTCCAATTTAATTGGTCATATTAAGCGAAGCCCCTTTAGAGGCCTGGCAACATTGATACGTTCCAAGAAATTCTGTACTAATGAATGCAATGAAATATTAACAATAATGGATACATCCGTTCCTTGTGAGAGAGTTTTTTCCGGAAATATTGCTTCCAGTAGAAGAAGCTCTCTTAGGGGGACAAGCTTAAAAAATTCTTATTTTTACAAATGATTTTACTATTGCTAGTTAACATAACTAATTATATAGAGACTGCAATGATTTAAAAGAGAAACAAGTAAGGAAAGGCGAAAGTCGGTTGGGGCCGACTATATGATACCCTACATTTTCTACTCCACTACAATTCAGTTCGGTGAAAATCGTGAACGCCATTTGTATGGGAGCAATATATAAATCTGAACCGATCTCATCCACTTTTACCATAGATTTGTCTATTGTAAATATAAGTTGTTCTGCCGAATTTGAAGAAAATCGGTTAAGGTATGTGGACACTGCAGCGGTTAATCTCAAATCGGGCGCGAAATTTGTATGGGAGCTATATCTAAATATGAACCGATTTGACACAGTTTTACCACAGACGTTTCTAGTTGAAATATAAGGTGTTGCGCCAAATTTGAAGAAAATCTTTTAAAAATTACGGTTTCTAGACAGGAAAATGTCAAATAGGGAGCGAAATTTGCATGGTGGCCTTATCTAAATTTGAACCGACCATTTTCACCACAGATGTTTCTAACTTAGATATAAGGTGTTGTGAAAAATGTGATCAAAATCGGTTAAATTATGTGGATTTTTGAGCAGAAAAAGTTAAATCGGGAGCAACATTTTTATGGGGACTCTATATAAATCTGAACCGATTTGCTTCAAATTAAATAGCGTCCATCCTCGACGAGCAAACCTCGTTTGTACCAAGTTTCATTAGAATCGGACAATAATTGCGACATGTATCGTGATTACAAGAATAGATGGACAGACAGACAAACATTCTATGTCGATCGGTATAATAAACGATGGGTCTATCTCGCTTAATAATAGGTATCCATAGCGTAAATTCGGCAAAAACATCAATGTTTTAGAACAGCGAACATCGCTCATTTAAAATATCGATGTTTTGACTTCGATGTCGCAGCCCTAGTTCTGGGTAGTCAGACTTTAGTAAGGCGTTTGATAAACTCAACCATGAACTTTTGTTATATAAATTACTAGCTGAACCCCCGCCCGCTTCGCCAGACAAAAAAACAAAAGGTAAAATTAAAATCTGCTTTCATATTAATTTTTGTCCTGATCGGTAATATATGTACCAATTATAATCAATGTTCTTCCCGGAGATATTAAAGAAATGGATATGTTCCATGCAGAACGATAGTTTACGGCGAATAATGAAAACATGTCAAAATCAAATTAATTTTTTCTTATTCTCCTCCTTTCCATTACCTAAACAAAAAACTTCATTCGTAAGAAGAAATTACATTACATTTCTTTCAAAACACATAGAAACAAATCAATCAAATTGTTCACTAATCAAACAACACAAAAACTAAAATATTAATATAATTTTCGTTTTCTTGCCTTAAGTCGGCTGTTGACGAATTAATATTTCTCTTTTTATAACCTTTCTTTGCTATTGTCCTAAGAAAATCCACAGAAAACGTGTAATTTTACAAAATTCAAATCAAAAATGCCTCATCTTTCAAATCCCGCCCATTTCTATATTGTCTAAGCAGGTTACAACTAAATTAACTCACACAACAATATAGGAATATCGTTGTAGAATATACTCAAAAACAGGTTTTAATTTCGTATGGGAAGGTTCACGGCCACTTTCCGCCCATCTCGGTGTCGAAATACTCTAAAAAACGGTTTTAGTTACATATGGGAAGGGTCACGCCCACTTTCAGCCCATCTCTGCACAACTATTTACACTGGATCAACTCACACAAAATTTCAGCACTCTAGGTCTATGATACCTACTAACCATATTCGATAATATGTTTTAACTTCGTATGTGACGTACCACGCCCACTTTCCCAATAGCGTCTATTTTTGGCACAACTACGCAAAAGGTAAGTATTGTAGCTGTCATAGAACTGAATATATTCGATAATAGGTTTGAACTTCGTATGGGAGGTACCACGCCCTTTTTTTCAATATCGCCCATTTTTTGGGCACAGTTACGCACATTGATGCTAGATGCACTTACACAAAATTACAGCACTCTAGGTGTCATTCAATAGTAGGTTTTAACTTCGTATGGGAGGTGCAACGCCCACTTTTCCATTACCGTCCATTTTTGGCACAACTACGCACATGATGCTAGATGCACTTACACAAAATTACAGCACTCTAGGTGTCATAGAACTTGCAATATTCAATAATAGTTTTTAACTTGGTATGGGAGGTGCCACGCCCCCTATTCCATTACCGCCCATTTTTGCTACAACTGTGTAGACTAACAATTAGTGAACTTTCACAAAAATTCAAGACTCTAGCTGCAGCAGTATTCCGAATATGTTAATTTATAAAAAACGAATAAAACCCAAATTTGTGTGGGAGGTGCCACGCCCACTGAAAATATCAAAATTTTATATAGCCTTTTTTCACCACCGGTTCAGCATGAACATACTGTGAAAATTTGATGAAGATCGGTTCAGTAGTTTAGGCTGCTATAAAGAACAAACAAAGAAACAAACTTACAAACACAGATTCATTTTTATATATATATATAGATATAGAATTGGTTAATCGTTCGCGGATTGTCAAATTCAGGCATTCTTATTCTATACCAATTCTTGCACTGAAAAAAGAACTTCATCAAACTGATGAATACCTACCTTGGCCTGATACAACTTTTCTGCTGATACTGAATATCCGTGTGGAAGTTACGTTGGATTTAATTTAACATACAAATATGGGATATTTGTGAGGGAGGGCTGTGACAATTTCGCCCATCTTCAAACTTAAATTAAGTTAGGGAAAAATAATACCAAAGATTGAGTTTATTCCGGCCGCTCAATAAACTTAAAATGTCATGAATCGTGCTTAACAAGGCGTATGACGTTCTTGGCTTAACGGTTGGGCTAAAGAATTAGCTGATACAGTCTGATCCCTATGTGTTCGGACTGTAGTGTGTACGTTGTTCCTACGCTATGGGGACGATGCCTGTAAGTTAATGGTGTGGTTTAAAGTTTTGCAATTTTAATTCTTTTATTGTTATTTTGTTATGACCAATGTTGTTTTTATTAACTTCAATTTTGTTGTACGGGCTAATTTGGTTAATTCTTTTATTTGGATTTTCGAAATGATTACACCAATCCACTTTGTTGAAATTTTAAAGTAGTGTGATTAGGTCTATTTTTAAGTTTGAAAGTGGCGAAATGTTGCCTTCCATTTTTTACGTTTTTTTTTTCGATTTATTTTCATAAACACAAGGTGTAAAAACAATGAAAAATCCAAGAAAAAATTGGTTATGGAAAAAATAATTTCTTTATTTTTTTGTAGTGTGAATTGCGCCATCAGATAAAAATATTCTGAATATAGCCAAATCAAATAATAATATGGAACATTTTTTATAAATAAATATAAAATTATAAATATTTTAAACCACGCTTATAATGCAAGGCTACCAATATGTTTATACTATATATATATCGAAATAATACTTTAAGTCAATTCAAAGATTAGATATAAGGCAGAAATCTTCAAAAATATTGGTGGATAGTGAGTGCATTTTCAGCTACAATCGTTTGATATGAAATGATGAAAATCCATTATCTCTCACGTACACAGTGCACGATAACTTTCATGATTGTCGTAAAAGTAAAAAAGTACGAATGAATGTATACACCGAATTCCATGATTCTAACTGCGGCCATTTCTGTCCCCCCTTTTTCCCATTTTACCACCTTAAAAGTACGAATTTCAAAAATATCTTTATGTTGTGAGTCTACGCGATTATTTAATCATCTGTTCCCATTGTACCCTTCAAAGTACGAATTTGAAAAAAAAAACTTTTTATCTATGTATATCGTATCTACGCAGTCGGAGGAATGTATACACCAATTTTCCTCATTCTATCTGCGGCCATTTGGTTGCTACAAATATATATATATTTTTTTCTTATAATTCGGAAACACACATCGTATTTATTAAGAAGCGTTGAATAAATAAAAAACAGCTGTATCATATCTCCCCAAAGTTCTCCACACATTTTTGCTTCTCCCGTCAAGGGGCCGATGTAGATAAGTATGTATGTGTGTAGGTTAATTTACTCAACCATATTTCCAAGATTTTCAACCGAAGTACGAAAGGGGGTGCGTTTTTCGGAAAACTGTTGCTCCACTCTGTTGCTTCACACAGCCAAGTTGACAGCTCTCACTCTCTTTCCGTGCACTCTGGGCCTTTGAACAAATTGTTGCTCATCTGTCTTGTTTAACATAAACTGTTATTATGCCCTCTTCCACTGTTGCATTCGCTCTCGCAGTTAGCGAAGCTTTTTCCAACTTGAAAGCTTTTACTATGATTTGTGCCTTAATGGGAATTTTTTCGAGCTGATGTTGATGTTTATCGGGAGCCTTATGTTCGATTGTTATGGCGGGGAATGGTTTGTTATTGTTTCGAGGAGCAAGAAATAATCAAGGCTTTAACATAAAATGTTATTTTTGGCCAGAAACAAAGAAGAGCACCAGAGAATACGAGGGTAAATAAACAAATAAACGACTACATTAAAATTTCATGGCTTTGTGAATGTTTTCAAGAATATTCGTAATATGGGGGAATTTAAAACGTTCAATTGATTCTGCGAAAGCAATTTTTTCGTTTCTTCTTTGTTTTCTGAATTTTCCGGAAAATGGTTTCACAACATCCCATACCATGGCGAGCATGCGGCTCGAACAATTATAAAATCGTTATAATTAATTAGCATTTTAACCAGCCTCACTTTATTAGGTTTCGCTGTGTGAACTTTCTACTCCATTTGGCATTCACAAATGCCAAGGAGCGAATTCCTGGTCGGTCTGTTTACCATGACGAGATAAAGCCAAACATGCAGGATTGGGTGAATAATTTGTATTGTCGCTTATGGGTAGCAAATAACCCTTGGCAGCCTTGTGCGACTCGTGGGATACCGCGGTATTCTGGCATCTTTAGGTTCGTGACAACGCAGCACGATTTCTATGTCCACCCTTAATATATTTTTTAATAAAAATACAACAATAATTCCTATCATTGTGGTAAAGAACGCTCAAAATAGATAATTGTCACGTTGGTGCAGAGGCGGGAACATTGAAACTTGTGTTGTATGAAAAGGCGTAGGCAGAATTCATAGGCTTATTTCAAGGTCTTTGTCGGACGACTCAATTTAGTAAATGTTTTCATTTTAAATTTAACCCATTATTTCCCTTCTCTAAAATGTACATGGTTTGTTAATAAAGGATATTTAGGAAAATTGAACTTCGTACCCTTTAATTCGGAACGTATTTAACGAACAAGTAGCATTCAGCTGGCATAATACAAATTATCTGTCACCAATTGGTATCAATATGGCAATGGACTTGTCCTCCACCTTGTGTCCCCAATTTTACGTCAAATCTGACACTGGATCCCATAGGGGTTAAGTTTTTTGATTGTTGTTGTTTATGTTTTTGTATATGTATTTAGATTTATTATTATTTTTTTTTTAGTTTTAAGCACACTCTTTTGTTGAGATATTCTCTCATGTTACGTTAGTGTCGGGAGCAAACACGGATACTAAACCTCTTGAAATATTTGTATATGTTTTAACGATTTAAGATAAAGCAAGAAAGATGCTGAAATTTGAATTAAATCAATACATTATAGTTTTAAGAAAATCCATTATATATTGTTATATATAACATACATGATTTCAAAAAAGCCTCAATAAATATAAAATTACAAATTACTCATATCAAGTTCAAACTTTTCCTTGAAAGTAGTACATGTATACATGCTTTGAACTTGATTCTAGTTCAATTTTATTTTTATTTTATTAAAATTTAATTAAAATGTTCCTAAAGCATTAACTTAATTTTAAGGAAAAAGCTCATTATACCCTCCAGGATGGAGGTATACTAACTTTGTCATTCCGTTTGTAACACCTTGAAATATCGACCTGAGACCCTATAAAGTATATATATTCTTGATCGTCATAAAATTCTAAGACGATCTAGCCATGTCCGTCTGTGAAAACACGCTAGCATTAAAACGAAAGGAGCTATGATGTCCAAATTTTCCATAAAAGCGTCTTATAGTCGTAGATCGGTTGGGATTGCAACTGGGCGAAATCGGTCTAAAGGAGAAATTGTTTCGCTCACAAGGACTACAAATACACATTATAACCCCTAATATTTTAGAGTACTTAAGCATATTTTTTCAATATTTCTGCTTGAACTTACTTGATATTGGATATGCACATTCCCCCTATAACAAAAACGGGCACCATAAAGTGATATTTATTCGTAGGGGGTGAAATGGTGTAAAAATGGATGAAAATGGTACATATTAAATAACAACAGCTTGAAACACGAAATTTGGTGTGTACATTCCTCTAATTGAGTGGATACAGTATTTTTTCCAAATTCGTACTTTTAAGCGGTAAAATGTGAATAAAGGGGATGGAAAAAGGGGATACAAAATTTACCAACCAAATGGTGGCAGCTAAAGTCATGAAATTCAAAGTATTCATTCCTCTGACTGCGTAGACACGAAAAATAAAAAGGTTTTTCCAAATTCGTACTTTCAAGGGATACAATTGGAACAGAGGGATAAAATTAGTAGCACCTAATCGGCTACAGCTAGAATGATGAAATTCGGTGTGTACATCCCTCTAATTGCTTAGACATGTAAAATAAAGAGATTTATGAAAGTCTTTCTTTTAAAGGGTAAAATGCGAAAAAGGGGATAAAAATGGTACCAACAAAATGGCCGCAGCTAGAAGCATGGAATTCGGTGTATACATTCCTCAGACTGCATAGACACGTAATATAAAGAGATTTTTCGAAATCTTGTTTTTTACTTTTATTGCAAAAATGGTGGAATCATAAAGTTCGGATATCGTGCATTGTGTACGTGAGATTAATTAATGGATTATCCAAATATGTACTTTTGGAATTAATCTAGGATGGAAATACAACCAACCAAATGGTTGTAGCTAAAAATGCTTTCACTATCTCCCAATATTTATGGCATTTAAGCTTTTATGATGATTGCTGCCTTATATTTATTTTTTGAATTGACTTGTAGTATTGTTTCGATATCTATAGTATAAACATATTGGTTGCCTTGCCTTATAAGCTTGGTTTGATATAATTAAATTTTTATATCTATTTATAAAATTATTTTTTTCAATATTTTTATTTGTTTTGTTTTGGCAATATTAAAAAATAACATTTTCGAAAATCGACAGCCTCTGTGGAATGCAAGCCTTGGTCGCCTGGCCGAACTTAACGCTATTTTTACTTGTTTTAATACGTCTGCTTGTATTTACTTGATATTTGCATAACAGCGCACCATAAAGTGATTATTATTTGTAGGGGCCGAAATGCGACAAAAAGGGACAAAAATCGTACCTATCAAACGACAACAGCTAGAAACACGAAATTTGGTGAGTACATTCCTCATATATTATTATTAGCGATTCCACTAACTTTTGGTTTTTGACGTTTCAGAGTGTTCTGCTCCATTGATATCTAAAAATGTCATGTCTGTCAAATAGCCAGAGGTATTATAACGTGTGGGCAGTTCCATATAAGCTACGGCTGGACAATATTTGTGTTTGTTTTTGTGTCACTATCTTTACTGACAAAATTAGTGATACCTCTAGTGTGATACCCTTTAAGCATTGTCTGATGAACAACTACTAAAGGTAATACCATTCTTCCTAGAAAAGTATTCACAGAAGTAGAATCAATTTCGAAGTTGTACTATAGGGCTGTATTTCTTAAAGCCGGGATAACAAGCTGCGATAACTAAAACGTAAATAAAAAGTTATTTTTTTACTCAAAATAAAAAATATTTTTTTCACGTTGTCATCAACTACAATATAAATATTTATATCAAAACAAAATTTCAAAAAAAAATACTTGATAACCATAAAACTATTTTTTTTAATTTGTTTTCATACACACATTGATATTGCTGTTGGCGACAATTTTAAAAAATAATTTTTTATTTTGAATAAAATTTTAACTTTTTATTTATGTTTTGGTTATCGCAGCTTAGTTATCCAGTCTTAAAGAAAAACGGCCCTAATAAATATTCATGTGCAAACAACCTGTTTGATGGGTAGATACAGTTTTGACAGACGCAAAGAAGAGCTTCTTCTTCATTTGTTTATTGTTTCGTTTGGTTTTACCGGTAAACGCAGGCAACATCAATCAAAGAGGTGGATTAAAGTGTAAATAAATTATAATACATATAAAAAACATGAGAAAACGAAATAATAAAATATTGGTGAAAAAACAATCAATTTCGTATAAAAACAGCATTTTTTAGTGAAAAAGTTCGCGAATCCAGTTGTGGCCAATTCGTTAATAGAGATCCTATTTTACCTTTATATAAATATTTGTCTTAAATAAAACATGTATAATCTATATATAAACAAGTAAGGAAAGGCTAAAGTCGGGCGGGGCCGACTCTATGATACACTCTACTTTTTATCCGAATACAATTCAATTCGGTGAAAGAGTGAAAACGGGAATGTTTTTTGTATCCTGTAAATGTATGTGTTTGACATAAAATGATAATTCGGAAAGAATATATTGGAACATGGAACGATGGACCCGCTTTCACCATGTATGTTTATTGGTGAAATATAATAAGTAATGCTTGGCCAAAATCGGTTAAACATTTGGGAGCAACATTTGTATATATATAAATAAATGTATATCCAAATCTGAACCGATCTTACCCACGTTCAGCATGGGCGTTTTTAGTTGAATTATAAGATATTGTGCCAAATTTAAAGAAAATCGGGTGGGTTCTAGAGAGGGAAATGTCAAATCGGGGGCGTCGTTTGTTTGGGGGCTATATCTAACTCTGAACCGATCTTACCCAATTTCTGCATAGTTGTTTCTAGTTGCATTATAAGATGTTGTGCTAAATTTAAAGAAAATTGAGTACAATATACGGTTTCTAGAGCGGAAAATGTCAAATCGGAAGCGACATTTGTGTGGTGGCTATATCTAA
Organism: Polietes domitor; assembly: GCA_947397865.1. NCBI lineage: Eukaryota > Metazoa > Arthropoda > Insecta > Diptera > Muscidae > Polietes > Polietes domitor. The sequence continues at coordinate 118,664,631 of OX377618.1, read as the reverse complement.
ATCTGAACCGATTTGACCTATTTTCACCATAGATATTCCTAGTTAAAATATAAGATGTTTTGCCAAGTCTGAAGACAATCTGATACAACATGTGGTTTCTAGAGCGGAAAAAGTCAAATCGAGAGCGATATTTGTATGGGAGCTTTATATAAATCTGAACCGATCTAACCTATATTCACCATGGGTGTTTCTAGTGGAAATATAAGATGTTTTACCAAATCTGAAGACAATCTGATACAATATGTGGTTTCTAGAGTGGAAAAGGTCAAATCGGGAGCGAAATTTGTATGGGAGCTATATATAAATCTGAACCGATTTTATCCATTTTCAACACAGATGTTTCTAGTAGAATTATAAGGTAATTCAAGGTAATTTGAAGCAAATCAAGTGAAATATGTGGTCTCTAGAGCGGAAAAAGTCAAATCGGGAGCGAGCTTTGTATGGGAGCTATATATAAATCTGAACCAATCTAACACATTTTTACCACAGGTGTTTCTAGTTGAAATATAAGATGTTTTGTCAATTTTAAAGAAAATCTGTTGTAATATGTGGTATCTAGAGTGAAAAGAGTCCAATCGGGAGTGAAATTCGTATGGGGGCTATATCTAAATCTTAACCGATTTTCTTCAAATTAAATAGCGTTCGCCCTTGTCCCGAAAAACTTCATTGTGCAAAGTTTCATTTAGTTATGTCTACAATTGCGTCATGTATCGTGATTACAAGAATAGATGGACAGACGGACGGACGGACATTGCTAAATCGACTCAAAAAGTGATTCTAAGTCGATCGGTATAATTAACAATGGGTCTATCTCGTTTCCTTTTGGGTGTTACAAACAAATGCACAAAGACATAATACTCTCGTGGAGTGTATAAAGAAATCTGTACTTGTAGGGGGTGAATAGGACAAAAAAGGATAAACATCGAACCATCGTCCTGGCTGATCGGCTGAAATTCGGTGTGTGCCTTGCACTTACCATGCATACGAGTTACGGAAAGGGATTTTCGAATTTTTTACTTTTAAGGGAAGAAAGATACAAAAAGGGATAAAAATGGTGCCAATTTTATATTCGTGAAAATCGGTATTTACATTTCTCTCACAGCGTATGCTTGTACTTTTAAGGGGCGAGCGGTGCAAAAAGGGAAAAGAAAGGTACCGACTAAAGTATTACAGCTGGAATCGTGAAATTTGGTATGTAAATTCCTGCAAGGATGTTAGTTTCACGCCAAATGTGAAGTAGACTTGCAACATAAATGGATTTTTCGAAATTTGTTCTTTTAAGGGTCGAACGGGACAAAAAGGGATAAAATGGTACCAATTAAAGTATTACATCTGGAATCGTGAAATTTGTTATGTAAATTCCTACAGGGATGTTAGTTTCATGTCAAATGTTTGTAATATTAGGAAATAATTGAGATAGGCTAACGCTAATGAATGTAAAGAAAATCTGTTCATATTTTGATATATCCCCAAACAAATGTCCATTCCGTTCAGAATTCCTTTGGAATCCACAAATGTTGTTTAAATCTGGCACATCACTTTATTATATTTCATAGCAGTGAAAGTAAGCCAATGGGGCAATGTTTGATATAGCCCACATCAGGCCCGTGCGCAGGATTTTCCCCTGGGGGGTTTTCATCTACACTCATAACAAAATTAACCCTATAATGAGTTAAAATTAGCTAAAATTTAGGAAACCAAGTACATTTTTATAAGTAGTATTTTGCTGAAATTTTCCTAAAACTAAGTAAATTTTTGCTGAAAATTTCCTAAAACTAAGTAAATGTTTACTCAAATCAAGTTAATATTTACTCAAACTGAGGACAATTTTGCTGATTTTTTTCCTCAAAAGGAGGAAATTTTTACTTAAACTGAGGAAAATTTTATTTTATTCAAGGATAAAGGTGAAATTAAAATAAGTTCAATTTAACTAAAAAAATCAAACAAATAGTTTTTCTTCAGATACAAAAAATGACAACATGAAATATTCCTCAAAAGTTTCATGTTACCTCTGCCATAAGGAGTTGAGCTATTACTCCATGATTGTTGCGAAGGCAAGATAGGCGCCTTCGCAATGGTTGTTTAGAATAATTCATAAAGTATTTGAAAAATAAGTCTCTGCAAACGAACGAGAATTGCTTCTTAGATTAATATTCAAGATTTTTTTAAACAATTTCAAATATTTTTTATAAGTTCATTAATACCTAAATGTGCGAAGAACTCGTCATAAATTTCAGTAAACATATTAACTTACTTTTGGGAAAAAACTCATTTTTAAGTTAAAATTTACTAAATGGAATTTTTTCCATACAAAAAATTTCAGATTTTTTTCTCACTTAAAACCTTGGAAATATTCTTCTACATAAGTTTGAATTTACTCAATTGTAAGAATTTTTTATTAGATCCAAAGAAATGATTTTAAGTAAATCGTCTACCCTTTTTCTAGTAAATGAACTATTTACTATGGCTTTGAAAGATGGAAACTTTACTCATACCTAGTTAATTTTCCAACTTTTTAGGAAATTTTTACTGGAGCGTTTCGAAACCACTCATATTGTATTGCCAGGATCTTCGAGAAATATTTTGATACATTCGTCCGACAGACATTGTCGGCAAAATTGCATTTCAGTAATCCATCTATCAGTACACTGAAAAGAATATATCAGTAAAAGAAAGCAGAATGTCTACCGAAAGAGCAGATTTTCTGCTGTTAAAAAAGAGACAGCAGATTTGTATATGCTGAGATGGTAAACAGCTGTTTTTAGCAATATATAAGCTAATATAAAAGGAAATTCGAGCTAAACTCGCTTATGAACGTTTATCTATTTTTATATTTTAATTAACAACAGTCAATTTTAGCAGACTGCAAACTCTTTAGCAGTGTGAATGGTGATGTAAGATTGCAGAAAACTGCTGTTATGCCAAAAAAAAAAACAGCTGTAATAGCAGAAAAGTCTTATAGGCAGCAGACAATCGCTGCTTTTATTAACAGACTTGTTCTCTAAGTGTAGAACTTTTTTTAAATAGTTGCTTGAAATTACATACATACATATCGAGGGCTTATATTCATAAATGGCTATGAACAAAAACATAACTTTTCAGGAGAGCGAAAAAACTGATTTTCTCCTTAATATTGTATAGTAGACGCATTTTCTGTGATGTACACAGCGAATTTAAAGATTCCAGCTTCATCCGTCAGATTGGTCTCTTGTAACATATATGTAGCCAGTCGCAAAAATCGCTGCAATTGATGAAAAATCCAAAATTCGCCGTTGCAATTCCTTATATTTTAACTTTCTTCATTCATAATTCTGAAACTTTTCATACACAAATATTCCCCATGAAGTCAGCAATCACATGCCAAAGAATTATTTTGGTATTCTCAATATAATAAAAAGTTACGCCGGTCTTTCTAAATATACTTTTCACAATTTTTGACTTTACAGTCACCATTTTTCCTATTTTAGCTTGATAACTGGGGAATCAAAATGCTATTAACGCGAAATGATGGAATTTGATAGTACGATATGCCCTAAATCTAGAAAAATGTTTTAAACAAAATCGTTGTAGCGAATTATAACCTTCGGTTTTATGCTTCTCCATTGTTGAACTACTTTATTTCTATTATTTTTATGTTCATAGCACTAACGTGCGAGGGGATGTCCAAATCAGAAAATTAAAAAAATGGCTTTAGAAAAAATGTTATTTTTCAAATTTATATGACAGATGACATCTAAATCTGAGAATAGTTTGGCATCAAAAACTCATTTTCGAGAAAATGGTTCATAGACACTTTTGGAATAAGCCTTCGATATACATATATTTTGAAGAAATATTACACAAAAAACGATCAAATTCCTCGGCGATAAACCCTTCAGTCCCGCATTTTTCTATGATAAATGCAGAAAATTGGATATGCTTTTTGACGAAGTATGGGTCTAAATAGGATGTCTAAAGAGTTTTGGAGTTTTAAATGTATATAGGACATGAGTAACAGGATGTTTACTCAACATATTTATACGCATATTCCGATTAAATAAAAAATATTTGGAAATGTTTCTTCATTTTTATACCCTCCACCTCCAGGATGGGGGTATATTCACTTTGTCATTCCGTTTGTAACACCTTGAAATATTCATCGGAGACCCCATAAAGTATATATATTCTGGGTCGTGGTAAAATTCTAAGACGATATAGCCATGTCCGTCTGTCCGTCTGTTCGTCTGTCTGTTGAAAACACGATAGCGGCCGAACGAAATGAGCTAGGAGGTTCAAATTTTTCCTAAATGTGTCTTATGGTTGTAGATCGGTTGGGATTGAAAGTGGACGAAATCGGCCCAGAGGGAAAAATTTTTCCCTCACAAGGACTGAAAATACCCCTAATATTTAGAGTATTTCAGCATGTTTTTTGAACATATTAGCTTGTATTTACTTGATATTTGCAATGCGCATTCCCTTTATAGCATACAAGGGCACCATAGAGTGATTTTTATTTGTAGGGGGCGAAATGGCAACAGATAGAAACACGAAATTCGGCGTGTACATTCCTCTAATAGAGTAGATACATAATATAAATGCATTTTTTCTAAATTCGTACATTTAAGGGGTTAAATGGGGATAGAGGGATAAAAATAGTACCAACCTAATGGCTGCACCTAGAATAATGAAATTCGATATATGCATTCCTCTGATTGCGTAGACACGTAAAATAAAAGAACTTTCCAAAATTCGTACTTTTTGGGGTTCAAATGGAAAAAAGGGGATAAAAATAGTACCTACCAAATGAAAGCAGCTAGAATCATGAAATTCGGAGTATACATTCCTCTGACTGCGTAGACACGAAAAATAAAACGTTTTTTCGAAATTCTTTTTGGGGTTAAAATGAAAAAAGGGGATAAAAATAGTACCAACTAAACGAATACAGCTAGAATGATGAAATTCGATGTGTACATCCCTCTAATTGTGTAGATACGTAAAATAAAGAGATTTTAGATAGTCGTACTCTTGAGGGGGCAAAATTGGAAAAAGGGGATAAAAATGGTACCAACAAAATTGCCGCTGGTAGAATCATAGAATTCGGTGTAAACATTCCTCTGACTGCATAGCCACGTAAAATATTTTGTTTTCCAAATTTGTACTTTATTTTGTTGCTTTTACGACAAAAAATGGTAGAATCATGAAGTTGTCTTATACTGCGTACGTGAGAGATAAGGTATTTTCAAAATTTATACTTTTGAAATTAAAATAGGATGGAAATACAACCAACCAAACGACTGTAGCTGAAAATACACTCTCTATCCCCCAATATTTAGGGTATTTATAATTGTTGCCTTATATTTACTATTATTATTTACTAGTATTATTTCCATTATATATACATAGTATACAAATATTGGTAGCCTTGGCTTATTAATTAAATTTCTGATTTTCATATATGTATTTGAAATTTGTTGCGGACATTTCTCTTGTAGCTTGGAAGCACCACAAAGAAAATAAAAGTTTTAGCTGGCGAAATGGGACAAAAAGGGATAAAATATGGTACCAATGATACGACAACAGCTAGAATCATGAAATTCGGTGTGTACATCCCTCTAATTGCATAGACACGTAAAATAGAGGGATTTTTCGAAATTCGTACTTTTAAGGGATATAATTAAAAAGAGGGATAAAAATGGGACCTACCAAACCGCTGAAGTTGAAATCATGAAATTCGGTGTATACATTCTAACTATGAAGACTCGAAAAAGGGTTTTTTCGAAATTTGTACATTTATCACTTTGTCTGTATCTGAAAATGCTTCTTTCTAATGGCGACTGACAATCGCCTAATATTTAGGCATGTTCACTTTCACAATTACAACATTGTATTTATTTATAGTAGTAGATTTTACACAGTGCGCATAAGTATACATTATAGTTTGAAAGAGTAAACAAGTATAGTAATGTGCATAAAAATATCACAATTTTCGTAATATGGTACTGTGCTTCTAGGTAAAGTCGACATCCTTTAATCTGCCGGTAATACTGTGGAATGCCCTCCGTGGTGGAGGGTATATAAGATTCGGCCCCGCCGAACTTTACGCCTTCTTACTTGTTATAATCTTAAATATGTATAAATTCGAATAACAAATACAGTTTTTTATATTCGATGAAATGCAAGAAGAAACAACTAGAAAGTTTAATTCCAAAAAACCAAATAATTGGTATTTTAGAGTTTCGTTTTCCTACGTAGATCCAAGTTACTGAATTTGTTGTTTCTCTTTTGAATAATACTTTTTACATATGTACAAAAAAATACTAACTCTAAAAAATATTTGACATAAGTGAGAAATATAACAAAAATTTTGGTAAGTTAAAACTCATTTCTTATTGTTTCGTAACTTTAAAGTAGATTTTAAAATAGAGACCTACATGCAGAGAAAAAATGCATTTCGTAGAAACAATATTCTAGACACGTGAACATCGTTTTTGAGTTTCTTTTGTGGGTAAAATTAGTTTGTTTGCGGTAAACATGTCATCAGTTGTTATAAATGAACAAAGAGAAATAAGTTTATGTATATCAAACAGTTTTCTTCGTTTGTCGAAATGAATTTGTATTATAATTGCGAACTCCCAAAACATTGGAAGTAACAGAAACCGTTGTTGTTGTATTTGTGATACAAATATGACACATCGGTTCAGATTTAGATACAGCTCCATAAAAATGTCCAATCGCAAATGTTACATCTTAGCGCCCTACAAGCATCAAGCAAAATATTTGCTTTTATTAAGAATATTTTAGATTTCATTGTGATATCATAGTGATTCTTACCTAAACTTTTTTAAAATTACTAAACGATTTTGTTATTAAATTCCCGAACTTTTATTGCAGTACACAATTAAAAGTTTATTAGATATAGCTCTAGTCGAATGTCAAGAAGTGGTATTGGTTAATGAAAATGAAAATTTTCGGAACAATTTGGTGTCCATTAGCGAAATTAGCATTACACAATCTTGAAATTGACACAATTCGTTTAGTTTGTTTGTCTTTTTCATAACCTTTGTCCGAAATTCAAGAACGTGTCCACGATTTTTTATGTAATTTTCGTGTTTTCGTGATTTTACTGCAAAATTACCATTTCAGACGAGTTATTTTAAAAAGACATTAAAAATTCTATATTTTATTGCTTCAGAAAGTCTAGAAGGTTTTAAAAAGTATATGTTCGAAACCTCTCTGGGGGGTTTGAACCCCCAAAACCACCCTGCGCACGGCCCTGGCCACATATAAATGTAACTCCTAATTTGGTCAAATGTGATAGAGAAATTTACATAAAAACATATAATTTGAAAGAGGGCCACATCGGTCTATGTTTTGATGTAGTCCACATACAAATGTCTCTAGATACGGCCTAGATGCCAATTAAAATTATTGTGAGTCAATATGTTAAACAAATAAATGTTTAAAAAAGATAAAAAAATATTCTGTCCGTACATCAGATATGCGGCGCATATTTCAAGATTTAAAAGTGTCTTAGTTATTAAAAGGAAATATTTCAGTCAGGAAACAACTTTAATTTCTTATACGATAGTCGAGCATTTTTTCTATTTTCATACTCCGACTCATACCCTCTCATAATTAATTTTTTTAAACTTAAACTATTCGATTTATTGCAAACTATCATTCTGTATAATTTTTTTAAATAATAATTCGGGGCGAACGCTTTCGCGTTGCGTTCACTCACTTGAAATTGAATCGACTTTATTTATTTGCAACAGTCCAAAAGTCGAATTTTCAAAAGTCGAAAAATCGATTTTTCAAAAGTCGAAAAGTCGACTTTTCATATATTTGCAAAAGTCGAAAAATCGACTATTCATATATTTCCAAAAATCGACTTTTTGCTCCAACTATACATCCCTACGAAAGGGTCGCATGGTCGACGATCTGGCAATGACATTCCTAACCTGACTAACAAACTGCTGCACATGCGTTCTATCAAAACCAAAGCCTGGTTGTGCATCTCTTCATTCATCTCCATATGGGGATTCTCTGAATGGACACGAACTCGATGCAAAATGTCTTCTGACATGTCATATTTGTGCTTGTTCCACAATTCACGTGGATTTGATGGAAAACATGTGGCAATAATGATCGCAAATAATATGCGTATTTTACAGTTGCTTCAGCGATTGTCGTATCCCAATGCGTATAGTTTTCAAGCAAATTGGGCTCCTGATACGCAGCACGAAATGTTGGCAACACTACACCATGGATATTTCGAAGTGAGTCAAGTGATGAGTCGCAAGTAAAAGCATTCATCATTCTTTGGATGAACTGTAAAAATACGGCCAAAAGCTTCAGAAGAACGCAAATCGGAATGACCAGGAACTACATCGCCTTGCTTTCGGCGTTAAATTTTCGAGAAGAAACTGCTCAATGTTGTCGCTGGTGGGTTTTGAGCACGTTTTGCAGCATTTGCTGCAGGGAAATAAACTCGTTGACCGTTCTCCAGATGCACTGCCAAATGAGTAACAGTCGGATAGCGTTCGTAAATGGGAAATGAGAATATGCGCCAAATTGGAGCTCCGTTTCTCGGAATCATCAATCGGTACGCTTAAAAATTCATTGCGCTGACCTTCTTGGATTGAATCTGCGTTCATCAATAATATCTGCTCCAAATGAAGTCATTTGAAAGCCTCCGTTATATTTCTGAGCAGAAAATGAAGTGATTCTGGTCTTTCGCCATGAAGAAAAGAATGGTGGTAAAGACAATGGTGGTAATTTAACCTTGTCACTAAGACAGCACAATCCAGGCGTTTCTACAGTGAACTTCAATGCACCGTAAACATAAACGACATCTATCATGACGGCATCGTAAAATCACTCCATACAAATCGAGGATATTTCGGGAATTTTCTTTGGTATTGTTCTTGAGTTATAAGCGTAGTAACTAACGCCACTCTCTTTTATATATATATATATATATATATATATATATATATATATATATATAGATTGATATAAATTCTAAGACGATCTAGCCTAGTCTGTTGAAAGCACGCTAGCGTCTAAACGAAAGGACCGTGAAACGTCTTATGGTTGACCGCAGGGGAAAAATTCCCCTCACAATAATAATATTTAGAGTATTTCTGCAAGTTTTTTTGAATATGTCTGCTTATATATGCATGATATATTATATTTGGTATGTGCATTCCCCTTATAGAAAACCTGATTCTTGATTGCAATGGGGCAAAAAGAGATAAAAATGGTACCTGTCAAACGACAACAGCTAGAGGCACAAAATTATTTAAAAGTATTTTTTCCAAATTTGTACTTTTAAGGGGTTAAATGGGAATAGAGGGATAGAAATGTTACCAACCAAACGGCTGTACCTAGAATAATGACATTCGGTGTATACATTCCTCTGATTGCGTAGACACGTAAAATAAAAGGATTTGTCAAAATTCATAATTTTAGGGGGCAAAATGTCCATATTGTCCATATTTCAATTAGTTTGTTTGTGATCGTCGTCTGAGTTTTATAAAAGCGACTTCAAATGTTTGAGCAAACCTGGAATGAGAAACATTTTGTTCTCAGTGATTATTGTATCGACGTTTGCTGGTATAGATATTCAATTTAATGACACGATCTAATTCAGATTACGCCAATGGAAGTGTCTGCACGTTCGCTTAAGTGGATTTTGAACAATGTTTAGGAATACCTTTTGCAATGCGATGCTTGCTTCATCATTAATTTCAGCTGCGTTCTTTGAAGACTGCCGAAATGCACTCAGGTTGCGATGAATGTGGAAATTTACGAATGATGTGGCCAACGTTTTGATCGGTCCGGAGGAGTGTACTATGGCGCACTGTTGGTTCAATGATTCTGCTGGGAGGTGATTTTTGATTTACATTACGGGCGATTCCACGGCAATCTCCAGCTGACGAACAGAATCATGTGTTGTGGAACGGCCAATCTGGAGTGTTTTCAAAACAATTGCTGGACATTTCCATTAGAAAATTCTGTTGATATTTAGATTTTTTCATTTCGTGTTCCCATACGTTGCTCCAAATCGTGTGTCGTTGAGCAAACATGGTTGCAAAAACATTGAATTTGAGGATTCTGTTTCTAGAGAAAATTACTTTGACTATCGCAGACTACCGACTCAGAATCTTCAGTTACGTTTTTGCAATGACACTGGGAAGTGAGGAAATTAACGAATAGCTTATTGAAGAAACGCTTCTTAAAGGAAAACACGACGATGGAGACATTTTGAGAGCACACTCCGCTGTTAAATCGGCAATTAACGTACGACACTCATGAAAGTTTTGAAAGATGGAATTATAGTGATTATCCTCTGGACGATCACGTTGGAACCATACGTGTAGATTTTGGCTACGATTTAAATTTACCGCCTTCATCTGAAATTGCAGCTAAATTGTTGAAAAAAAAGTCGAACAGCTCATTCAGCAATCAAATTGCCGTTGAATACGCATATTAAAGATCTTCCAACGAATAAACTGTCGAAGAACTGTGCCGGTGATCATGGTTGTGAAGTAACGTTAATTGATCGCTCGGTATGAGTATACGATGAATAAAGTCTTTGGAGAAATTAGACGGAATAATGACTGGACAGGCAATTTTTATGCATCGGTATATTTTGAGAGGATGATTATAATTGAATGATGACTTCACACAAATGTTTCTCATGTTAGCATGTGGTGCATATATTAAAAATGCGAAGATAACAAATATAATTGGCATAAAAATCCGATGTCTATTAATAATTTTTTTTTGTGATTTTTACCAAACCCAGTGATTTTTGTGGAAAACATCACGACTTTTAAATTAAGTACTATCAAATGTTAAATTATATTCAAAACACTTGCTTGAAAGTGTCAGTGGCAAAATCACCGTTGAAATGTCGAAATGAAATGTATTATATTCCCAAACTCATGCGAAAGGTGTCCCTAAACATTGTTCAAAATCCACTTAAGCGAACGTGTAGACACTTCCACTGGCGTAATCTGAATTAGATCGTGTCATTAATTTGAATATCTATGCGATACAATAATCACTGACACAACAAAAATGTTCTCATTCGAGGTTTGCTTAAACATTTGAAATGGCTTTTCAATAATTCACGCGACGCACAGTGGGGCCTTCTGACTTTTTTCGTTTCAAAAATCATAACTTCTGAAATAGGGAACATAATTACAAAAGTAAAATTTTGTTGTAAAGAAGACATCATGGCTGATTTTCATCCTATACTTATTGGGAGCTTTAAAATCAGACGTTGAATATGAATTTTCTTTCTTTTCAAAAACATTATATTTCGTGTTATTTTACATTTACTTTTTTGTTTTCATTTATTTTTTATGTAACATAACATATATTCACATATTTAGTAACATAATTATAGTTAACTAACTGACCACCGCCCGCTTCTCCAGACAAAAACACTTGCCGAAAATCAAAATTCGGGTTTATATTGTTTTTTTTTGTTCTCAGTAATATATATGGGCAAATCTACGGTATAGTACGATTCCATGTCACTCAGGCTTCTAACCGCTTTAAGAGCAATATATAACATTTCTGAGAGTGTCATAATTTTCAAAACGACGAGTTTAATCTCGCCAACATCCTAAAGTTTTAAAATTATGCTGTTAATGTAGTCTACTGAGCTAAGGTCTACCCTAATTTACCCTAATTTTGCTTGTAACTTTCGAAAGTTGTTCAACTCTTTTGGCTATAACTTTTTCAGCATAAGAGAAAATCATTCTGATCTTTTTGTGGATGATAGTAATGATGTTGCGGAATCTTCTATATGTTGAAAAGGGCGTGTGCCATCACTGAGGAATAAATGGTAGCTCTTCAAAATCTGTCACTCTGTTTTTGCATAAAACGAAAATTGATACAATTTTCATTTTTGCGCTTTCAGCGTGAACGTAATTGCAAATTTTTTAATATTGGATTATAAACGACAGAGATACTAACAAAAGGCGACCGGACGATTTGGTGTGCCTTCAGCGACAAGGAGATTATGACAGTACGAACATCATCAGGTCGATGCGTGCAGATCATGAAATTTCATATTTTTTGAAGAGCACATCCGCAGTTTGAAAAATAACTGGTGGCAACCCTGTGTGATCGGTGAATATGGGTACTACTAATAATGTGTGTGAGTGCTAAATAGATCGAATTATTATTTTGGTACCGAGAGCCATTTTAGGTTAAATTTTGTTGATTTTCATAGGGTTTTCAGGCTTAACTTGCAATAGAACCAAAAGGGACAATCCGATTATAACTTCTTCAGCACTTGAAAAAAATGATGCACGCGAGCACATTATTTATATTTAATGTATTTTTAACAAGTTGACGCTAAAATAAAACGTGTGCCTCTAATTTGAAATTTTTAATTTTTCAAAATTGAAATCGGACTATTTTGTAGATTTTCCCATATGTACTCATCTTTATAAAGTTATTATCAAAAACATTTTTGCCACGCCAATTACTGGGCGTTTTTTTAATATATATATTCAAGATTCTTGTTGCCATATAACGGAATATATATTGGGTTCTAATTTTTAGAGAATATGGCACGTCCATCTTTCATACGTAATTGAAAACTTAATGAACTCACAGTATTTCAGGAAACTCGGTGTCTTGTGAGAGAAATATAACTGGTTTTCATTTATTATGGGATGTGCCATGCCCTCTTCAAAAATACCGCCCATTTTCTCCCAACTACCCAGACTAATAGTGGATGGATTTACATAAAATTTCAGAACCCTCAGTGTAATAGAAATGAATATATTTGATAATTGATTTTAATTTCGTATGTGAGGTACCACGCCCCGTTTTTCAATTTCGCCAATTTTTTGTCCAAGTTAATACCCAATGAACTCCAAATATTTTACTTTTTAAAATGCGAAAAAATAAATTTGTGCTGGAGATGCCACACTTGTATTGTAATAACATGCGAATAGGCAAGTATCGACCGCCAATTTTAATTGAATACGGCAGAGTAATCTGTACTAAATCACCTAAAAGTAACGTCTTTCAAAGCTTATCACAACTTTTTTAATTCTATTCCACCAATGTTGAAAAAACGATCAAAATATAGTGTTTTTTACTACCGCCATTTTTTGGGTAACTAAGCATCGGAAACCACCTATTGTTGTTTTATTTCACTTCATCTAAGGTATCTTTCAAACAAAACCAAAGACGTAAAAATTAGGTAGATAGTTTGTCTGTAACTCAATTATGAATCTTACAATTTTTTCACTTTTTGTTTTTTCTTGAGTTCTGAAGAAATGAATCAACTTTGAGGCGCTAAGTTCTCTATCAATTGGTATTATCGGTTTTACTAAAAGCTTTTATCAAATTTTCGACTTTTGCCACTGATTCCTGGCAGAGGCCCCACAGTGCGACGATCACAAATAAGCTAATTGAAATATGGAAAGGAAAATGTTTGCCATGTCAGCTAGTTTATTTATAAAATTATTTTTTTTGATTTGAACTGGGATATTGTACTGGCTCAAGACCATTTTGCTTCTATATTTAATAGAATGCAAATTTATTTATTATTTTTTTTCTTTCAATATTTGTATTTGTTTTACGTAAACGCGCAGTAACATTTCAGAAAAATTTGCCCGTTTGGCTATATATATATTATATTTACATTCTCCTGAAATGTGGATGGTATATGAGGTTCGGCCCGACCGAACTTAACGCCTTTTTACTTGTTTCGCGCTAAATTGGAGTTTCCGCCCACTGTGCGACGTTGCGATAGCCGCACGAGTTATGCGCCACGACCTTTAGAGATATTCTGCGGAAACAGGATTTACTCTAGGAGTAAATCCAGCCATAACTGTGATGGTTCTTTTTACGAAGAGCAAAAATTGCTTCACGTAAACCCTCCAACCATAAACTGCTCAAAGCTGTTTCAGCTAGAGCGAATTAGAGCGACTTAATTGTCCTTCCTTTTGGACCAATAAACCACAGGTCACATATTTCGTAAATGACCAATGGTTATAAAGGGTGATTTTTTAAGAGCTTGATAACTTTTTTTAAAAAAAACGCATAAAATTTGCAAAATCTCATCGGTTCTTTATTTGAAACGTTAGATTGGTCCATGACATTTACTTTTTGAAGATAATTTCATTTAAATGTTGACCGCGGCTGCGTCTTAGGTGGTCCATTCGGAAAGTCCAATTTTGGGCAACTTTTTCGAGCATTTCGGCCGGAATAGCCCGAATTTCTTCGGAAATGTTGTCTTCCAAAGCTGGAATAGTTGCTGGCTTATTTCTGTAGACTTTAGACTTGACGTAGCCCCACAAAAAATAGTCTAAAGGCGTCAAATCGCATGATCTTGGTGGCCAACTTACCGGTCCATTTCTTGAGATGAATTGTTCTCCGAAGTTTTCCCTCAAAATGGCCATAGAATCGCGAGCTGTGTGGCATGTAGCGCCATCTTGTTGAAACCACATGTCAACCAAGTTCAGTTCTTCCATTTTGGGCAAAAAAAGTTGGATATCATCTCACGGTAGCGCTCACCATTCACAGTTACGTTACGATTCGCATCATCTTTGAAGAAGTACGGTCCAATGATGCCACCAGCCCATAAACCGCACCAAACTGTGACTTTTTCTGGATGCATTGGTAGCTCTTGCAATGCTTCTGGCTGATATTCACTCCAAAATCGACAATTCTGCCTATTTACGTACCCATTGAGCCAAAAATGAGCTTCGTCGCTGAACACAATTTCTTTCTTTCTGAACTTTCTTAACAGAGCACGCATTTTGATAATAAAATTCAATGATTTGCAAGCGTTACTCGTTAGTAAGTCTATTCATGATGAAATGTCAAAGCATACTGAGCATCTTTCTCTTTGACACCATGTCTGAAATCCCACGTGATCTGTCAAATACTAATGCATGAAAATCCTAACCTCAAAAAAATCACTCTTTACAAACAAATGACATTTAAAAAATGTCATACAAAAAATGACATTTATAAAAAAGGTCCACCGTGAGCTTTATTTTTGCTCACGGTGGACCTTTTTATAACTTTGATTTATTTATTTGTCAACTTAGTATTTTTAAACAAACAAATTTAAACATAGTTCTTATAATTATTGAAGCAATAATTGGAAAATCAAGATAATCGTGCCTTGCACACCTAGTTTTGCGAACGGATTTAATTTGCAAAACATGTAGAGTGAATCTTCTTCAGAAGAATTTAAAGTACAAGAGGCTGACAATCAGTGCAACCATCAATTTCAATTTTGTTTGTCCAGACTTTATAACAAGCTAGATATAACTACGCACCTTTCCACGAAATATATATATATAATATAATAACCAACCCTAGAAATGCTCATTTTATGCTCTCTCATTGACTTCCCGGTCTGTGGCGAATGAATTTGACATGTACTCTGAATTTGCATTTAGTTCTTTCAATTCTGACAGTCCTTTGAACGAAAATACTGCACATACTTTGTCGGATGAGTATAACGTCATTAATGATTACCATCATTAGAATACTTACTTAGATATTCCGTTAATTATGACATTATAATTACGTTTTCTTTCCAGAAGCCACATTCCAACCACACCACCATTTCATTTACGCCCACAGCACAACCTACCCAGCTTTAGGTAACAATCTCACAGTAAATACTTACACGAGGATGGGGGTTTGTCCGCCTTTTAAGTGGTTGAATCAAAAGTTTGCCGATTCAGTTCATATTAATGCGGCGCACAGTTGTTTGAAATTGATTTATTTTGGAATTAATTTGGTAGCTTTTGTTTCATTTTATTAATTGTCCAAATATTTTCCCTTCAAATTGCAATGTCGATGTGAGACCCCACAAAGAGGGAAAATTTCTTCCCTAACTATAACTTCAAATACCCCCAACAACTCCATATATTTTGATCATATTTTTTGAAGATTTTTTCTTTTGGTAAGTTCAAACCTTTATAGCGTGGACGCGAACTATAAAATAGTCCATACATTTAGGAGGTGAAATGGAGCAAAAAGTACAAAATGATAAATTTATTTGTCATATTAAAATATTAAACTTTTAACAAAAATTAAACTTTACTTCTGTAAAGAAGCCTTAATGCAAAGATTATTAATTGTTAGGCCCATTCGATTAGGCTTATTATACCTTCACTCTACAGAGTAGGGGGTATATATCATTTGGGACAGAAAAAAAGTGTAATGCATTGAAGGAGTGACTTAAGACCCTAAGTATGTTTCTACCAAATCCGTTTTACGACTTTTTAAGATGTTTGAGCCATGTCCGTCCGTCCGTCTGTCTGGCTGGTGTACACGATAACTCACAATTCAAACTTTGCACATGGTAATATTTTTCCCAAACTTAGTTTGTGTTCGAAGATGGACAAAATTTCCACGCCTCTTCTGGTACCTCCCACACAATTCGCCCATATTTCTATGTTAAACTAAAATCAATATAACTTCCACTCGGATCTTCGGAATCAGCTCTATTTTGGTGTTGGTTAATGTTTTTATAATCACTTTAAGTGTATTAAATATGACGGGTTTTGCCATGTCCCTTCCAGTACCTCCCGTACAAATCACCCTAAACTACCTAAAATTAAAACTGTTATAACTTCTATACGGCTGATTGGAATACTGTGAAATTTAATATATGACAATCCTTTTATAGGGATTACATTCATTTGGAATATGGGCGATATTGATACACCCCCTGTGGTACCTCCCACACAAAGTGGCATAAACTTTGGTTACATAAAACCGATATAACATCCATACGGATAGTCAAAATCATTTACAATTTAATATTTGATAATGTTTTTGTAATCATTTTAACTATAAAACAATATTTACGCTTTAGCCACGCCCATTCGTGTACCTCCCACAAAATTTACGTCCTTCCATACACATGTTTTCTGCGAGTGAGGGTATATCAGGCATGTCACAGAAATATTACGAAAACGATTTGATTTCGTATTTCCAAATCGTAACGTTTTACTTTTGCTTCTTCAAAACTTGCTGGTTTTGATGAAACCGAAAAAATGGAAATCGAAAATTTCCTATTAAAAATATGGTAGCATGACCCACCGTGACATGCCTGATACTTTTATTATAATAAAAACAATATTCTTAATTAATTTTGAACACAATTACAAAAAAATTGGAGTTTAAGTTACGAAAAATATCAATTTCACTTCAGATTTTGTGATTGGTTTCAAATCGAATTTTTTTTCGATTTACGTTTTCTGGAGAAGCTAAATACGTTTTGGTTTCGAAATTCGTACGATTTGGTTTTCTGTGACATGCCTGTATATAAGTCGGTCTAGCGGACTGCCGTTGTCTAACTTGTTAGATTAGTATTTGAATGGAATTTACTCGCTTAGGTTACAAGTATGCTGCTGCAAAATTTTGCTTTCTAATTCATTTAAGAAAATCCAATGAACAAAAAGCTGTAATCTCATCAAGTACATGCTTACTAGACCTGTTCGATTGGGCTTACTAGTTTACGATTAAGATAGTTTTTCTTAAATTGATCAACCACAAAAATCCGGCAACAACACTAAGCGAGTAGTAAGCCACTTTCTTATTAAGCGACTGAATCCCATACAAAAATTATGCTATTAAGCCCAATCGAACAGCCCTACTGTAATAAAATAAATTTTAAAGTATGACTCTAAAATCGATTTAAAAATACTTGGCTCTCTTTTTAAATAACCGATGTCACAGAGCACAATTACAGAAATAGTTCCGAAATAAATCGATTTTCAGCCACTGTGCGTTGTTTGTATTTCATGTTGTGATTTCTGTTTCCTTAATACGAAGGACTATGTCTCGGTGGGCATATCCGGTTGTCAGTAGAGCTGGTGTGGAGGCACGAGAAATAGTCAGTCATTATTATGATTTCATTTGTTTGTTTGGCGTGGAAGTGGTTAATTAATATTTAATTTTTGAATGATTTGTACGCTCAGAAAAATAGCATTCGGAAATCTGAATAAAATCCATATTCCAACTTAGTTCAATAATTGCCCTTAAAAGTAGAATTTAACATGGAGTGGCTTTATTTTGAAAGACTTAAATTTTAGTTTAAAGTGTTGCAAAGGAACCACTTTTTCTCTAGTTTCCATTTTAGTTTTAAAAAATCTTCCGCTGTCGGGTGTATAACCGTGGACCTTCTGGTTGCTACTACGGCACTAAAACCATCTCATCTATCCTCTGTTGTGATTGGTGAATAACTAAAGCAAACCATTTTATTCGGTAAAACTGACAATGGGAAACTTAAAAAGATATTTATTTAAATACTAAATTAAATTAGTATTAAATAAATTAATACTACTTAATTTTACTATAGTATTATACACAATTAAATACTGTTTATTTATAAAATTAATAATAAAAATCCGATCCCGACAACTTCTGGGTGTAAAGCGGACACCTTACCTCTGTGACCCCATACTAAAAATTCGTTCCCAGTTGCGAAGATGCTATTCGCAAAAATTTTTGGGGAGTTTTTAAAAGAATTTCGCCGAAAGAGGGAAAAATGAATATTTGGATTTTGAGATGCGAGAAAAATGTGCTTTCTACGGAAGTAGAAAAAAAGGCTGGGTTATAAAAGAAAGTTCAATGAAAGTACTTGAATCGCAATCTTCGAATATTATATTCTCATAGGCTTTTACAAATATTTCGCATTGTGATTCTCTGTATTAGTTTTGCATTCTCTGAAGCAAAATAATTAGCTTTAATTGTTTTATTTAAATTTAACTTATTTCAAGTCCACTTTAATCAAGTACAATTTTCCTCAGTTTAAGTAAAAATTTGTTTCTTTTGAGGAAAAAATCGGAAACATCTTCGGTCTGAATAAATTTTTACTTGGTTTTAGGAAAAATTTACTAACATTTTCCTCAGGTTTTAGGAAAAATTCAGCAAAAGTGCCAAGTACCTTTATGGCACAAATATCATGAAACATGTGAGAATTAATGCATGTTCTCAATTTTTATATGATTTTTGCATATTCAGAAGCTTATTAATTTATTTGAAGTATTGTTTCAGTTTCAGTTTGGATTTATTTTAAGATAATTTTTTTATACCCTCCACCTCCAGGATGGGGGTATATTCACTTTGTCATTCCGTTTGTAACACCTTGAAATATTCATCGTAGACCCCATAAAGTATATATATTCTGGGTCGTGGTAAAATTCTAAGACGATATAGCCATGTCCGTCTGTCCGTCTGTCTGTTGAAAGCACGATAGCGGCCGAACGAAATGAGCTAGGAGGTTCAAAATTTCCCTAAATGTGTCTTATGGTTGTAGATCGGTTGGGATTGAAAGTGGTCGAAATCGGCCCAGAGGGAAAAAATTTTCCCTCACAAGGACTGGAAATACCCCTAATATTTGAGTATTTCAGCATGTTTTTTGAACATATTAGCTTGTATTTACTTGATATTTGCTATTCGCATTCCGTTTATAGCATAAAAGGGCACCATAGAGTGATTTTTATTTGTAGGGGGCGAAATGGGACAAAAAAGGATAAAAATGGTACCTATCAAACGACAACAGATAGAAACTGCGTGTACATTTTTGGCGTGTACATTCCTCTAATAGAGTAGATACATAATATAGAAGTATTTTTTCTAAATTTTTAATGGGTTAAATGGGGATAGAGGGATAAAAATAGTACCAACCTAACGGCTGCACCTAGAATAATGAAATTCGATATATACATTCCTCTGATTGCGTAGACACGTAAAATAAAAGAACTTTCCAAAACTCGTACTTTTTTGGGTTCAAATGGAAAAAGGGGATACAAATAGTACCTACCAAATGACAGCAGCTAGAATCATGAAATTCGGAGTATACTGCGTAGACACGAAAAATAAAACGTTTTTTTCCAAATTCGTACTTTCAAGGGATACAATGGCTAAAAGGGATAAAAATAGTACCAACTAAACGAATACAGCTAGAATGATGAAATTCAGTGTGTACATCCCTCTAATTGTGTAGATACGTATAATAAAGAGATTTTAGATAGTCGTACTCTTGAGGGGGCAAAATTGGAAAAAGGGGATAAAAATGGTACCAACAAAATGGCCGCTGATAGAATCATGGAATTCGGTGTATACATTCCTCTGACTGCATAGCCACGTAAAATATTTTTTTCCACTTTATTTTATTGCTTTTACGACAAAAAATGGAAGAATCATGAAGTTGTCTTATACTGCGTTCGTGAGAGATAAGGTATTTTCAAAATATATACTTTTGAAATTAAAATAGGATGGAAATACAACCAACCAAACGACTGTAGCTGAAAATATACTCTCTATCCCCCAATATTTAGGGTATTTATGATTGCTCCCTTATATTTACTTTATGAATTGAAGTATTATTTCCATTATATATACATAGTATAAAAATATTGGTCGCCTTGGCTTATTAATAAAATTTCTTATTTTCATACAGTTTAAATTTGTTGCGGACATTCCTCTTGTAGCTTGGAAGCACCACAAAAAAATAAAAGTTTTAGCGGGCGAAATGGGACAAAAAGGGATAAAATATGGTACCAATGATACGACAACAGCTAGAATCATGAAATTCGGTGTGTACATCCCTTTAATTGCATAAACACGTAAAATAGAGGGATTTTTCGAAATTCGTACTTTTAAGGGATATAATTAAAAAGAGGGATAAAAATGAGACCTACCAAACCGCTGAAGTTGAAATCATGTAATTCGGTGTATACATTCTGACTATGAATACTCGAAAAATGTTTTTTTTTTTCGAAATTTGTACATTTGGGCGGAGAATGGGGCGAATGGGGAAATCTTTAAAATTTATACTTTTCTTATCAGTTTGTCTGTATCTGAAAATGATTCTTTCTAATGGCGACTCAGCTGCTGCTGGTAATACTGTGGAATGCACTCCGTGGTGGAGGGTATATAAGATTCGACCCGGCCGAACTTAACGCCTTCTTACTTGTTTTTCTTTAGTTTAAGTAAAAATTACATGTTTTGAGGAAAATTTTCAGTTTGCGTAAATATTTATTTGTTTTTAAGAAAAATATACTAACACTTTTCTTTGGGGTTTTGAAAAATTTACTTGGTTTGAGGGAAAGATCAACAATATATTCCTTTTTTGAGCAAATGTTTACATGGTTTGAGGAAAATTTCAGCACATTTT
Source organism: Polietes domitor (assembly GCA_947397865.1). Classification (NCBI taxonomy): domain Eukaryota; kingdom Metazoa; phylum Arthropoda; class Insecta; order Diptera; family Muscidae; genus Polietes; species Polietes domitor. Next base: position 118,643,459 of record OX377618.1, on the reverse strand, counting down.
AGCATGAGTTGAAGAAACATTTTTTTGAGGATAATTTTAACAAGAATCAAGTTCAAAGCGTTTACTACTTTCAAGTAAAAGTTTGATCTTAATATGAGGAAATCTTCTACATATTTATATAAAAGTGTTGCGAATGACTGACTGATCACTCCCCAGACCAAACGACAGATTTTTCGAAATTCGTACTTTTAAGGGGTAAAACATTGTAGAAAGGGATAAAAATGGTACCACCGCAATGACCAAACGGCTGGGCCTAGAATCTTGAAATGTCATTCGCGAAATTCGTACCTTTGGGGGTTCAAATGGGACAAAAAAGGACATAAATGGTACCAACAACATGGTGGAAGCTAGAATCATGAATTTTGGTATGTACATTTCCCTTACAGAGAAAAATCAGATTTGAAGGGAGTTTTTCGTAATTCGTACTTTTAAGGGGTAAAATGGAGTAAAGAGGGATAAAAATTGTACCACAGCCCAGACTAAACAACTGGGCCTAAAATCATGAAATTCGGAACGGGCATTACTTTATCAGCACGAATGCGACTAAGAAAATATTTTTCAAAATTCGTACTTTTTGTGAGTGAAATTGGGTAGAAAGCGATACAAAATCAATCAAACAGACGGAGGTGGAATCATGAAATTCGGCGTGTACATCCCTGAAAATGCGTACAAACGCAAATTGAAGGAATTTTTCGAAATTCGTACTTTTAAAGGGTAAACGAGACAAGGCGGGATAAAAAGGTGCCAACAACATGGATGACGCTACAATAATAAAATTCGGTAATAACAAGGGATTTTCTGATGTTTGTACTTTTAAGGGATTAAATGGGTTAAAAATTGTACCACCAAAATTGAACCAAAAGAATGGGCCTAGAATCTTGAAATTTGGAACGCATATTACTCTTATAACGCGAATACGACCAAGAAAATATTTTTGATAAATTTAAACTTTTAGGTGTGAAATTGAGTAAAAACGGATAACAGGTAATAATCACGAAATTCGGTTTGTACATGCATAGAACACAAAATTAATATATTTTTCGAAATTCGTACATTTGTATATCCCAATGGTACCAACACGGCTGAAACTGACAGTATAGACGCGAAACATTAACTGAATTTCAATATTTATACTTTTAAGTTGAACTTGAAACAAGTAAGAAGGCGTTAAGTTCGGCCGGGACGAATCTTATATACCCTCCACCACGGAGTGTATTCCACAGTATTACCAGCAGATTAAAGGATGTCGACATAGAAGTACAGAACCATATTACGAAAATTGTGATATGTTTATGCACATTACTATATTTGATTACTATTTCAAACTATAATGTATACTTATGCGCACTGTTTAAAATCTACTACTATAAATAAATACAATGCTGTAATTGTGAAAGTGAGCATGCCTACATATCAGGCGATAGTCAGTCGCCATTAGGGAGAAGCATTTTCAGATACAGACAAAGTGTCTGCATTATTTTGATAAGGAAAGTACAAATTGTAAAGATATCCCCATTCGCCCCATTCTCCGCCCAAATGTACAAATTTGGAAAAAAACCTTTTTGTTTCGAGTCTTCACAGTCAGACCACCGAATATATACACCGAATTTCATGATATCAATTTTAGCGGTTTGGAAGGTCCCATTTTTATCCCTCTTTTTCAATTATATCCCTTAAAAGTACGAATTTCGAAATATCCCTCTATTTTACGTGTTTATGCAATTAAAGGGATGTACAGTAGGGCGTACCTCAAAAAAAAAGTTCGCCGTACACCTTCGAATATGAAGTATTATTGAAAGGTAGTTTCAAAAAAAAAATTTTTATTTTTTTATGCCGAACGTAGGGGTCGCGCTTTTACATTTTTCTATATAACTTGTATTTATAAACGGATTTTAAAGTGTGATACATCGATGTTTTTGTCTCGACGAGGCCGATTTTTTTGTCTTTGAAGTCATTGAGCTCAAGCACCCCCTTCTGGTACTTACCCATCATTTCTCAGTTGCTACTACCCTAATGTACCACTCTAATAATCGAAAATTAAAGCTCGCATAAAATCATGAATCATGTTTGAGCTCAATGACTTCAAAGACAAAAAAATCGGACAAAAACATCGATGTATCACACTTTAAAATCCGTTTATAAATGCAGAAGTTATATAGAAAAATGTAAAAGCGCGACCCCTACGTTCGGCATAAAAAAATAAAAAAAATTTTTTTGAAACTACCTTTCAATAATACTTCATATTCGAAGGTGTACGGCGAACTTTTTTTTTTTTTACTTGTAACCTGGTACGCTCTAATGTACAGTGTACATTGTACACACCGAATTTCATGATTCTAGCTGTTGTCGTATCATTGGTACCATATTTTATCCCTTTTTGTCCCATTTCGCCCGCTAAAACATTTATTTTCTTTGTGGTGCTTCCAAGCTACAAGAGGAATGTCCGCAACAAATTTCAAATGTATGAAAATCAGAAATTTAATTAATAAGCCAAGGCGACCAATATTTTTATACTATGTATATATAATGGAAATAATACTTCAATTCATAAAGTAAATATAAGGCAGCAATCATAAATACCCTAAATATTGGGGGATAGAGAGTGTATTTTCAGCTGCAGTCCTTCGGTTGGTTGTATTTCCATCTATTTTAAATTCAAAATTATACATTTTGAAAATACCTTATCTCTCACATACGCAGTATAAGACAACTTCATGATTCTACCATTTTTTGTCGTAAAAGCAACAAAATAAAGTACGAATTTGGAAAAAAATATTTTACGTGGCTATGCACTCAGAGGAATGTATATACTCAATTCCATGATACTATATGCGGCCATTTTTATCCCCTTTTTCGCATTTTGCTCCTTAAAAGTACGACTTTCGAAAATTTCATCATTCTTGCTGTAGCCTTTTAGTTGGTACCATTTTTATCCCTCTGCTCCCATTGAAGCCCTTGAAAGTACGAATTTGGAAAAACGTTTTTTTTTTGTGTCACTCAGTCAGAGGAATGTATACCGCGAATTTCATGGTTCTAGCTGCATCCATTTGTTTGGTACCATTTGTATCCCCTTTTTCCATTTTACACCCTAAAAGTACGAATTTCGAAAATTTCCTTTATTTTATGTGTGGAATATATACACCGAATTTCATTATTCCATGTGCAGCCGTTTGGTTGGTACTATTTTTATCCCTCTATCCCCATTTAACCCCTTAAAAGTACAAATTTAGAAAAAATACTTGTATATTATGTATCTCCTCTATTAGAGGTATGTACACGCCAAATTTCGTGTTTCTATCTGTTGTCGTTTGATAGGTACTATTTTTATCCCTTTTCGTCCCATTTCGCCCCTACAAATAAAAATCACTCTATGGTGCCCTTTTATGCTATAAAGGGAATGCGAATTACAAATATCAAGTAAATACAAGCTATTATGTTCAAAAAACATACTGAAATACTTTAAATATTAGGGGTATTTTCAGTCCTTGTGAGGGAAAAATTTTTCACTCTGTGCCGATTTCGCCCACTTTCAATCCCAACCGATCTGCAACCATTAGACACATTTAGGAAAAATTTAACCACCTAGCTCATTTCGTTCGGCCGCTTTCAACAGACAGACAGACAGACGGACATGGATGTATCGTCTTAGAATTTTACCACGACCCAGAATATATATACTTTATGGGGTCTCCGATATTTTAAGGTGTTACAAACGGAATGACAAAGTGAATATACCCCCATCCTGGAGGTGGAGGGTATAAAAAAACGATTAAAATGGATACTGCAATACAATTGGATTGTATCAAATGTGTACTTTAAAGGGAGAAGCGGATCAAAAGTGGTTCAAATGGTACGATTTGGGATAAAGATAGTACTAACCAAAGTTTTCAGCTAGAATATGAAGAGAAATTCCGAGTACATAAATTAATTTTTCGAAATTTGTGTGAACATTATTGTCATTATCCCCGGCAAAATTAAAGATAGATACAAAATTCTTAAGTCCCTTACAGAGTTATTGTTTATACCAGCGAGCCAGACGGACGTGAAAGGGACTTGGAACATACTTATGGTTTTAAATCTCTCCTTCAATGCGTTACACTTTTTTCTATCCCAAATGATATATATGCTCCTACTCTGTAGAGAGGATATAATTTACACCGCTTTAGAAAGAAACGTGCAAATAATTTTCTACTTCATATGATTTTTTGTAAAAAAAAATGTTTCCATTTGGGGGAAATTGATGGCACAATATAAATGGATTTTTTTTAATTAGTACAAGGTGTTTAAATCGTAGCGAAAAGTTAGTGTAAATATACCTCTGAATACGTAGCGATTCTTCAAAAGTTGTGAGCGTTTACAAACGATTTACGCTGATATCCTTAGACTAAGGCAATTTCCAAATATAAAAAACCGTTTGAATACCGATACAAAATACTGCCAATACCATACCATTACTCCGCGTACGAAGTAGCGGGTATTTGCTAGTATTACTATAAGAAGTTCAGTTATCCTAAATACATTTCACCTCAATGTAGGGTTCATCTTTTCAGAGTGTTGATGCTACATTTACTGTTGCTGGCTGTGTGAACTGCATCAGCCCCCATTTCCTTCGAACTAGTTGCATAAGAAAATTCTTTGTACATATATTAGGCGTTGTATTTTTTCTAATAATATCTGTCCTATTAAATTCATATTAACTTTAATTTAATTGTTTGTGTCCTTATTCTTGGAAAATTCTCGAAGGTATATCAGGAAAACTGACAAACTGAGAAGAACATCGCATGGATGATAAGCTGATTTATGTATGAAGTATATACATAAGTAGGGCAAATGGAAATAATCTAATATGTATTAACGTTTGCAATATAATAGTAAATAAAATCTATCTTTCACCAGTTCAGTTTTTAAAGTATTGAAATATCGGATACTATACTAAATTGTTGCATACTAGTAATCGACTTTTGGGTTCAAAAACGTGAAGCGACATGTCTTTTAATGACATAAGTCCAATAATCGACTATTTGAAAAATAAAAATACAATAGAAAATTAAACCGTGCTACAGAACTTCTTGGACCTGAAGAAGACGTATTCATTTGGTTATCTTCTTTGTTTTAATAATTATTTTCGTACTATCGCGGGTCATAGAATGGCTATACGGGTATCAAATGAAAGAGAAGAATAATTGTTAAAAATACTTCAAATAGAACAGAAGAATGTCTATTAAAAATACTTTAAATTTCATGTTTCTATCACTATTAGTTTAGAGTTCCCCTTCGTTTATTTACTTTATTCATGATTTTTTAAGAGCTTGATAACTTTTTTTAAAAAAAAAACGCATAAAATTTGCAAAATCTCATCGGTTCTTTATTTGAAACGTTAGATTGGTCCATGACATTTACTTTTTGAAGATAATTTCATTTAAATGTTGACCGCGGCTGCGTCTTAGGTGGTCCATTCGGAAAGTCCAATTTTGGGCAACTTTTTCGAGCATTTCGGCCGGAATAGCCCGAATTTCTTCGGAAATGTTGTCTTCCAAAGCTGGAATAGTTGCTGGCTTATTTCTGTAGACTTTAGACTTGACGTAGCCCCACAAAAAATAGTCTAAAGGCGTCAAATCGCATGATCTTGGTGGCCAACTTACCGGTCCATTTCTTGAGATGAATTGTTCTCCGAAGTTTTCCCTCAAAATGGCCATAGAATCGCGAGCTGTGTGGCATGTAGCGCCATCTTGTTGAAACCACATGTCAACCAAGTTCAGTTCTTCCATTTTGGGCAAAAAAAAGTTGGATATCATCTCACGGTAGCGCTCACCATTCACAGTTACGTTACGATTCGCATCATCTTTGAAGAAGTACGGTCCAATGATGCCACCAGCCCATAAACCGCACCAAACTGTGACTTTTTCTGGATGCATTGGTAGCTCTTGCAATGCTTCTGGCTGATATTCACTCCAAAATCGACAATTCTGCCTATTTACGTACCCATTGAGCCAAAAATGAGCTTCGTCGCTGAACACAATTTCTTTCTTTCTGAACTTTCTTAACAGAGCACGCATTTTGATAATAAAATTCAATGATTTGCAAGCGTTGCTCGTTAGTAAGTCTATTCATGATGAAATGTCAAAGCATACTGAGCATCTTTCTCTTTGACACCATGTCTGAAATCCCACGTGATCTGTCAAATACTAATGCATGAAAATCCTAACCTCAAAAAAATCACTCTTTAAAATATGCTTTAAGTGGAAAATAACATGCTTTTTATACACTCCACGAGAGTATTATTAATACTAAGCTAATACAGATAGAATCATTAAATTTAATGTATTTTTATATATTGAGGGCTTATATTCATTCAGAAGTGGCTATGAACCATTTTCTCGAAAATGAATTTTTGATACCAAACTGTTCTCAGATTTGGATGTCATCTGTCATATAAATTTGGAGAAGACATTTTTTTTCTAAAGCCATTTTTAACTCACACGTTAGTTTGTGGCTGCATAAGTGGCTATGAACAGAAAAACAAGTAAGGGAAGGCTAAAGTCGGGCGGGGCCGACTATATGATACACTCCACTTTCTATCCTAATACAATTCAATTCGGTAAAAAAGTGAAAACGGGAAAAATTTTTGTATGTTTCTTAATCATAGTCTAATATGACCTGGTCCAATTTGTCAAATCGAAAAGAATATTTGTATCGGGGCTATATCCAAACATGGAATAAAGTGACTAACTTTCACAATAAGTTCTTCCAGTTCAAATATAACGTGTTATGCTGACTTTGAAGAAATTCGGTGAAAATTCGCGGTTTCTGCGGCTGAAATTTGTATGTATCTAAACCGATCTGACCCATTTTCACCAGGGATGTTTCTAGTTGAAATATAAGATATTTTGAAAGATTGAAAGAAGAAGATCTGTTAAAATATGTGGTTTATAGAGTGGAAAAAGTGAAATCGGAAGTGAAATTTGTGTGTGAGCTATATATAAATCTGAACCGATCTGACCTATTTTCACCACAGGTGTTCCTAGTTTAAATATAAGATGTTTTGCCAAATCTGAAGACAATCTGATACAATATGTGGTTTCTAGAGCGGAAAAAGTCAAATTGGGAGCGACATTTATATGGGAGCTATATATAAATCTGAACCGATCTAAAACATTTTTACGATAGATATTTCTAGTTGAAATATAAGATGTTTTGCTAATTTTGAAGAAAATCTGTTGTGAAAAGAGTCAGATCGGTAGTGAAATTTGTATGGGGGCTATATCTAACCGATTTTCTTCAAATTAAATAGCGTTCGTCCTTGTCCCGAAAAACTTCATTGTGCAAAGTTTCAGTTAGTTCTGTCTACAATTGCGACCTGTATCGTGATTACAAGAATAGATGGACAGACAGACAGACAGACGGACATTGCTAAATCGATCAAAAGTCGATCGGTATAATTAACAATGGGTCTAACTCTATCTTCCTTTTGGGAGTTAAAAACGAAGACATAATACTCTCGTGGAGTGTATAATAATATAAATAATATAGTTCAAAAATGGAGCATCATATAACCGAAGGTTGTAATTCGCTACAACGATTTTGCTTAAAACATTTTTCTAGATTTAGGACATATCGCATTTTGGTTCCCAAGTTATCAGTCTAAAATAGGATAAATAGAGGCTGTAAAGTCAAAAATTGAGAAAAGCATCTTTAGAAAAGCCCGCGTAATTTTTTATCATATTAACATTTTTTGACATGTAATTGCTGACTTCATGGGGAATATTTGTGTCAGAATAGTTTCAGAATCCTGGATGAAGAACGTTAAAATATAAGCAAATGCAACCGCGAATTTTTTGATTTTTCACCAATTACAGCGATCTTCGCGACTGACGATGTTGGTTCTTAATAAACAAACAAAAATTCAGTCGGAAAAAGGGATAGAAATTGTACCAATCTGACGGATGAAGCAGGAATCTTTAAATTCGCTGTGTACATCCCAGAAAATGCGTTTTCTACACAACATTACCAACATTTCATAAAAAAAACGTTATCGAGTTTACAATAAGTCTTATTTATATATTTGAGCATTAATGGCTATGTGCTTATTTCAAAATTCATAACGCTCAAATTTAAACGAGCAAAAGTGGCTATGAACCATAAATCCGCGAATAATTGGAAATTTCGAAAACTTTTTAATCGTAGCAATTAGTAATCCTCTTTAGATTAAACTGTAGAAGAATGATTCATAATTACTCTTAAAATTAAGAAGTAAATCAGTTTTTCCGCTCTCCTGAAAAGTTGTGTTTTTGTTCATAGCCACTTATGAACATAAGACCTCGATATATTCTATTCTACACATTTTGATATCCATATCACAATTCTATGGCCCTCGAAAGCACGAAAATAAATGATTAAAACATATACTCTGGATATTCCTATAAGAAGGAGAGAAGATCACGAAATGGAAAACTGAGTACACAGTTCTTCTACATACGATCTCTAGTTTCATATGCACATGGTCTGGTTCAGGTCCAATCTAAAATTGTCTATCGGTATAATCGATTGACGTAATGGATGGATTATGATTCACTTGCCTTCATATAAAGGCATATAAATTTTGTTCTTAAATCCCAATTATATTATGAAGTCTTAATTCATACATTATTACCACATTCGGGCTACGAAGTCTAAATGATGTCCAGCACAGCTGGGTCCATAATTTCAGAACCGAAAAATGTCGATCCAAGAATAACAAATTGTAAACACCCTTTTAGATGTAAGGTAACGATATACATATTCAAGATAAATTGGTTTAAAAATGTTTCCAACATTTTGCGCAAAATTAAAATCTTAGTCTTCGATATTGATATTGAGGGGGAGGGATTCGAAAGGATTATTTTTTAATAATGTAAAACGACCCATCTCCGTATAAATTTGAAACGTACATGCCAAATTCAACTCGACAAATTTCTCGTCTAATTAAAAACATTTTTATTGAAACAATTAATTGTATTATTAAGTATTATGATAATTAATTATCATAATACTTATGTGTGTATGTGATGATGGCATACAAATTGAATGTTGTACGTGAATGTGCCATAAAACGATTTCACAATTCCTTTTTCCTGTTGCATAGGTCAGCACATCCGCTGTATGTAGAACGTCTTGCCTGTTTACAGCATTGGTATTATTCCCTTGGCAATCATGACAATTGTTGCTTTCGACACCATAATAATTGTTGTACACAATTTCGAATGAAACTGCAAGAATTCCATCGCATATGTACACACATTTAGGAACATTTGTACATCAAGGTGGCTGTGGACTATATTCTCAAGGTATACGAAACGTTTTTAAATGCATAGGTATGTATGATTGTGGGCCATTAGTTGGATATTTTATGCGTATGTTACAAATATCGAAATGTTTCATCTACCAGTACACCGATCTACGTCATGATACCTTTCATAGGTATTTTATAATATATATTTATACCGTACTACACTTCGTGGAATAGGCTAGTTTTAACATCACGAAATAATCGAGCCCAACATACCATCGGCTTAGAATCACCACACATTCGATTTAACGATATCTGTCTGTTCGACAGGCGGACGGTCTGCTGCCGTCTAAAACTTGTTATCAAAGTACAGGTAACATTTTCATCCGCAGGCCATAGCATATGTCAGAAGTAATTTGTTTAGGCTGGAGACGAACGATTTTGAATTTGGAGAAAATATAGATTTTGATATAGCCACCCCTCTAGAACCAACTTATTACATCGGTACTTTATCAGATTTCTATATAATCTTATATGTCACCTAGGAATATTTTATTACCGCTGCAGAATCCACATTTTCTGCGCATGTTATACATAAATAAAAATAATTTCAAACAATATCGAATGTTATCAATATTGCTCGAATCTACAATAACATTTATAAATACTGATACTTATATTGAATAAAAAGTGTCAATATTCTCAAAATGCGTTCTATAAATATATGAATACTAGCAAATACCCGATACTTCGTACGCGGAAAAATGGTATGGTGTTGACAGTATTTTGTATCGATATTCAAAGTGTTTTTTTATATTTTGAAATTGCATTAGTGTAAGGATATAACTTTCAGCGTAAATCGTTTGTAAACGCTCACAACTTTTGAAGAATCGCTACGTATTCAGAGGTATATTTACACTAACTTTTCGCTACGATTTAAACACCTTGTACAAATTAAAAAAATCCATGTATACGTAGTCAATAGTTTAATTTATAGACACAAAATGGAAACAATTTTTCTACAAAAAATCATATAAAGTAGAAAATTATTTGCACATTTCTTTCTTAAGCTGTGAAAATTATACCATCACTACAGAGTAGGGCGTATATATCATTAGGGATAGAAAAAAAGCGTAACGCATTGAAGGAGAGATTTAAAACCATAAGTATGGCCCAAGTCCCTTTCACGTCCGTGAACTTATAAATGGAACAAACATTTTGTATCTATCTTTTATTTTGCCGGGGATAATGACTATAATGTTCACACATAACTCTTTCTGTGCCGTTTGTGCCCTTAAACATACAAATTTCGAAAAATTAATTTATGTACTCGGAGAAATGTACACACCGAATTTCTTTTCATATTCTAACTGAAAACTTTGGTTGGTACTATCTTTGTCCCAAATCCCCAAATTTGGTTGGTACCATTTGCACCACTTTTGATCCGCTTCCCCCTTTAAAGTACACATTTGTTACAATCCAATTGTATTGCAGTATCCATTTTAATCGCTTTTTTCCAAGTTCAACTTAAAAGTATAAATCAGTTAATGTTTCGCGTCTACACTGCCAGAGGAATATACACACCGAATTTCACGATTCTAGTTTCAGCCGTGTTGTTGGTACCATAGGGATATAAAAAGGTGCGAATTTCGAAAAATATATTTATTTTGTGTTTCTATGCATGTACAAACCGAATTTCATGATTGGTACCGCTGTTATCCGTTTTTATCCAAATTCACACCTAAACGTTTAAATTTATGAAGAATTTTTTCGTGGTCGTATTCGCGTTATAAGAGTAATATGCGTTCCAAATTTTAAGACTCTAGGCCCAGTCTTCTGGTACAATTTTAGTGGTACGATTTTAACCCATTTAATCCCTTAAAAGTACAAATATCGGAAAATACCTTGTTGTTACCCATCTACACTGTAAGAATTTTACCGAATTTTATTATTGTAGCGTCATCCATGTTGTTGGTACCTTTTTTATCCCCTTTTCCCCGTTTACTTATTAAAAGTACGAATTTAAAAAAATTCGATCATTTTGCGTTTCTAAGGGTTTTGAGGTATGTACACACCGAATTTTATTATTCCAGCTCCATCCGTTTGATTGGTACTATTTTTATCCCTTTTTACCCGATATCACCCACAAAAAGTACGGATTTTGAAAAATATTTTCTTGTTCGCATTCTTGCTATAAAAGTAATGCCCGTTCCAAATTTCAAGATTCTAAATGCATTCTTATTAGTGATTTGCGCTGTAAAACGAATATACACACCGAATTTCATTATTGCACAGTCAACCGTGTTGTTGGTAACTTTTTTATCCCCTTTTCGCTTTAAAAGTGCAAATTTCGCAAAATACCTTCATTTTGCGATTCTAAACATTTTGAGAGATGTACACACCGAATTTTATGGTTTCAGCTCCATCCATTTTATTGGTACTATATTCATCCCTTTTTACCCGATTTCACCCCCAAAAAGTACGAATTTTGAAAAATATTTTCTTGGGCGCGTTGAAGCTACAGTCGAACTTCCATATAGCGAATCTCAAGGGGACCAAAAAAATTCGTTATATAGAAAATTCGTAATATAGAATTATTTTAAAAAAATTTTACACCACCAAAATCAGTTAAGAAATACCATCGGACTTAATCTTGTGTAACTCGAGAAAAAGCACTGAGAGCGGTGGCACATCTATACGGTTTAGTTGTCTATGATGTGAATCTCACACACAAAAACAAATAAAAAATGAAAATATGTGTGTGTATGGTGAGAGTGAAAAATGTGTTTATGTAAAACTCATTATACGGAGATCAAAAACGCATGAGCATTCGAGTTACGGGCGTAGAAAAAATTCGTAGTAAAGAAATATTCGCTATAAGGAAACTCGTTATAAGGAGATCAAAACATACTGAAAATTTAACGAAATTGCAGTGTTCTGGAAATAAATTCGTTATATAGAGAACTTCGTTGTACGGAAGTTCGTAATAGAGAAGTTCGACTGTATAAGAGGAATTTTTGTACCAAATTTCAAGATTCTAGACCCCGCAGTGACCACACTGCGGTGGTACAATTTTTATCCCTTTTTACCCCATTTTATCCCTTAAAAGCACGAATTTCGAAAAACTCACTTCATATCTGATTTCTACGCTGTAAGAGAAATGTACACACCAAATTTCATGATTCTAGCTTCAATCATGTTGTTTGTACCATTTTTATCCCTTTTTACCCCATTTTACCCCTTAAAAGTACGAATTTCGAAAAACCCCGTCTTTTCACACCTCTACACTGTAAGAGAAATGTACACACCAAATTCCATGACTCTAGCTCTAGCCGTTTGGTCTGGGGAGTGATCAGTCAGTCACTCAGTAACTCAATCACGCAACTCTTTTATAATATAGATTATAGATGAACTCGTAGCTTAAAGATTTAGCTGCCGTAAGGTATGACACTTGTATCTGAGTTTTTTGTTGTTGTTGCACTACTTGTGATAATGTGACATGGTTTTTATTTTAATATGTGTGTCGTCATTCTTAAGCAAGAGAGCATGAAACAAGTACGAAGGGCGTTAAGATGGAGAGTATTCTACAGTATTATCGGCAGATTATAGTATTTCGACTTTACGAAGAAGTCCAGTAAAATATTACAAACATTATGATATTCTCTTTGCCAATTTGCGATATTTGTATACTATTATACTACTTATTATTATCACGTCAACTAATTATTACTTTTGTAAATTAATTCATTAATTCTTTCATTATTAAGATATTAGGTAGTTTTAGAGACCACGCCAATCATAGAGTAGCCCCGCCACACTGTCTACTTAGCGTGATGGTTCTTGGCTATGCATATTAAAATAATAATGGACTTGTATACAAAAAATATATATAAGACAGCTATCTACAAAAAAATGTGTGTAAATGCCAAAACTAGTTGATGTTATAGTGGGTATTTTCAGTGAGTGTTATAGAAAATCTTTTTCGTCCTATTTTCCTTGTCTCCGCTTATGTCAGGCGAAATGTCGGTAGAAGCTTAAATTCTTAAAACATAAACATTACTTAAGTTGAAACAACATTAAAATATAATAGTTAAGTTAAAATTCAAACTTGAAAATTATATTCATGTTTAAAATCGTATTTAAAATTGAAATTGATATTGAACTGGGATATTGTCCTGGCTCAAGGCCATTTTGCATCTATATTTAATAGAATGCAAATTTATTTACAAATATTGATTACAAACCAAAAAAAAGAACATAGATTTTATAAAGAAAATTCATTAATTTTATGAAAAAGTTTCATAAATACTAATAATTTATAATGAAGTTTCCAATATAAAATAAAGGGAAAAAAGTCTGACTTGTTGACTAACCAATCGACACACACCACCATTGCGAGAGTCTTTGCAATGAGTATGTCTTTGACCAAAATCATACTTATGTCAGAGTTAACAGAGTTATGAAACATTTCATAAAAACTATGAAATCCTTCATTATATTTATGAAGACATTTCATAACACAAATATTTTATTGGTTATGACATATTTCATAATCTTTAAAAATTGTTTTTTAATACAATTAGATCTTTCTTTAATCTTCTGAAACTAAGTTTCACTAATTTAACAATTTTGTTTTATGAAATATGAAATGTTTATGAAAATGAATGAAACATTTCATTTTATTCATGAATTTTTCATACATATTAAGAAAAATTCACTAAATTTATGAAAAACCTTTTATGAAATCGCTTCGAAATCGAAAATTCTTTCAGTGTATGAATACTTCTATTATTAAAAATTAAAACAAGTTAAGCCGACTGAAGCTTACAGTCGGCTTAACCGACTTATATATACACTCACTCTCAGAGAACATATATACCGAAGTTATAAGGAATTAATTTTTACGTAGGCAGATGTGTGGAAGGTACTAGGAGGTTCGTGGCATATGGTCCCAGCTTCAACATTTATAAAACAATTGTAAGAACATGATCAAATATCAAGTCATAGTGGATTCCATGCACCAGTATAGAAATTATGAAGCATTTAATATTAACTAGGATATAGACAATTGTGTGGGAGGTACTAGAAGGTTGTTAAAGCGCAAATATTTTTTAGGTTTCAAGTGGTTATACAAACAACACCAAATATCACATTGCAAATAATTTTGAATACCCGTATGAATTAGGATTATGGATTAGGTCGTATTGTAACTAAAGTTTATGCCATTTTGTGTGGAAGGTACCAGAAAGGATGTGGCAATATCGCCCATATTACATGCGAATGTAACTTCTATAAAAGTATATCCAAATATAAAATTTCACAGTATTCCGACCATCCATATATAAGTTATAGCACTTTTAATTTTATGTAGGTTAGGGTGATTTGTGTGGAAGGTAGTAGAAGGGGCGTGGTTAAACTAGTCATATTTAGTACACTTAAAGTGATTATAAGAACATTATCAAATACCAAAATATAGCTGATTCCGAGTATCGGTGTGGAAGTTACATTAGTTCTAATTTAACATAGGAAAATGAGAGTGGAAAGTACCAGTAGGTGCGTGGAAATATCGCCCATCTTCGAATGTAAAGTTTGGGGAAATATTACCGTGTCAAAACTTTGAATTGATTCCTCAACTCCTTTCAAGAGTTATCGTGTACACCAGCCAGACAGACGGACGGACATGGCATAAACATCTAAAAATGTTGTGAAACGGATTTGATCCAAACATACTTAGAGTCTTAAGTCACTCATTCAATGCGTTACACTTTTTTCTGTCCCAAATGAAATATACCCTCCTATACAAATGATTTCAAATCACATTTTTGTATTAAATTAAACTTCGATTCCTAAGCATCGATAATCGATTCCAGTATAAAATTGGACGCGTCTAATCGTTTCCAAAAGAATCGGTAACGATTTACCAGTCACTAAGCGCTATACGTAGTTAAATTGTACTCAGTTTTACTTAATCTGTGACATATTTTCTTCTGAGTATACCATGTTTTGTACCACATGCTAGACAGTTTTCTAATGTATAACAATAGATATTTGTCTTAAAACAAATTTCAAATTCCAATTTTTTAATTAAATTAAACTTCGATTCCAGTGTAAAGTTGGACGCGTTTAATCGATTCCAAAAGAATCGGCTTTTTAACCCCCAAAGTCGATTATGGATTAGAATCGGAACCGATTTACCTTTTTTACTAATTATACATTTTTATACCCTCCATCTAAGGATGGGGAATATTCACTTTGTCATTCCGTGTGTAACACCTTAAAATATCGACCTGTGACCCTATAAAGTATATATATTCGGGTTCGTGGTAAAATTCTAAGACGATCTAGCCATGTCAGTCTGTCTGTTGAATACACGCTAGCCTCCGAACGAAATGAGCTAGGAGGTTAAAATTTTTTCTAAATGTTGCAGGTCGGTTGGGATCGAAAGTGGGCGAAATCGGCCCAGAGGGAAAAATTTTTCCCCTAATATTTTGACTATTTAAGCATTTTTTTGAAAAGTTCTGCTTATATGCACTTGAAATTTGTTGGGTACATTCCTCTTGTAGCGTGAAAGCACCAAAAAGTAAATAAAAGTTTTAGCGTGCGAAATGGCACAAAATGGGATGCAAATGGTACCAATGATACAACAGCTAGAAACATGAAATTTTGAATGTACATCCCTCTAATTGCGTAGATACGTAGAGTAGAGCAATTTTTCAAAATTCGTACTTTTAAGGGATACAATTGGAAAAGAGGGATAAAAATGGTACCAACCAAACCGCTGAAGTTGAAATCATGAAATTCAGTGTATACATTCATCTTACTGTGAAGATGCGAAACAAAATGGATGTTTTTCGAAATTTGTACTTTTAGACGGAAAATGGGGTGAATGGGGATAAAAATGGTACCAATCAAACGGTTACATTAAGAATAGTGAAATTCGGTGTTTACATTGCTGTGACTGCGTAGACACAAAAATAAAGATAAAACGGGATAAAATTGGTACCACGCATGAAATTCAGTGTTTGCACTGGTCTGTATTCGTAGACACGCACAATATGAGTATTTCTCCAAAATCGTACTTTTAGGGCCAAAATTTCAAAAAATAATAAAAGTGGTACCAAGCAAGCGGATGTATCTAGAATTATGAAATTAGATGTGTTCATTCCGATATGGACGCGAAACATAACGGATCTTTGAAATTTGTACTTTTCTTATCAAAAAGATACAGTCACTCTGTTTGTAGATGAATCAAGTAATTTCAAATGGGAGAAATCGGAAATGAGGGAAAATGTTTCTCCCTAATGACGACTGACAATACACTTAATATTAAGAGTACATTTTTGGAGACTGCTCCTTCATGTTATACAGTGGTGGCCACGAATTTAGCACATTCACCACATGTAACTTTATAAAGCAAATATTTCAACTTATTTTTATGTTTTTTGCCCGGTATTTTTTTCTAAAATATTACGTACGATAAGATGACCATTTAACGTTGTTTTTGTTCGGTTCTTATGTTGCATTTTAGTTTTATGCAATCTAAAGTACAAATAATACGAAAAGTGATTGGACAGTAATTTAGCACAAATTAAAAAAAAAAACTTTAATCAAACCGGAACTAACCAATACATTTTATTATAAACTTAATATTTGGTTGGATAACCACTATTTTGAGTAATAGCTGTACATCTTCTGGATATACTCTCCACTAGAGACATAAAACGCTCCATTGGAATAGCATATCTGGAATTTTGTGTTTCATTCAAGAATTCGGGCAAATTTTTGGTTTTTATTACTATAATATGTTGTTAAAGTCCATTCCATAGATTCTCAATAGGATTGAGATCCGGTAACTGTTCTGCACCATTTTTAAAAATATATTCTGCCCAAACAGCTCTTCACTGGCGTTAAGTGTGTTTTGGTTGGTTGTCGTGCATAAAACGCCACTTAATTGGCATGTTTTTATCTGAATATGTTATCAGAGTATCAACAAGTAGATTTTTGTAAATATACTGGTATTAGTGCATCGATTTTGTGTATCGGACCAACGCCGTGTCCAGAAAACGCATAATACACCATCAGATTTTTGCCAACAAGCTTTACCGTCTCATATTTGTACTTCGGGTTGTGCTGCATGTTTGGAGGGCACAAATCGTATTGTTTTCTATTAGATCCGAACCGACATGTGTTCGATTCGTCAATCCAGACGATATTTTCCCAAAAATCTTGGATTTTTCTAAATGCTCCTGATCAAATGAAATTTGACACTGTAAGTCATTTTTTGATACGTGTGGCTTATGTTGAACAATGCATCCAAATATTTTTTTTTTCATTGGTTTTTCTTCTTATGGTTCTTGAGGAAATGCTAATGTCAAATTTGGCCGAAAGGTCTCTCTGAATCACATTTGAGCTTATAAATGGATCTGCTACGCAGGTTCTATCAATTAAAAAATCCGATTTATTGGTTGTTTTTCCCGGCGTACGACATTGTGCGACATTTTTGAAGCTCCCATAAGTGCCAATATGGCTTAGTATATTGCATACCATCTGTCTGGATCAATTTAGAGTGTTTGCAATACCCCCGCTTCCACTGCCGTTCAATTGCATAATAACCTGACGCTGCGCCTCAATGCACCATTTTCCTTTAGCCATGTGTAATTAATAAATTTTGTTAAATACTAACTTCAACTTGAGAAAAAATTACCAAAAGATACCAATTAATTATTTAAAACACAAAAAGAAGTAGAAAATAACAACTTCTATAAAATGTGCTAAATTCGTGTCCAGCCCAGATTACGAATTATTTGCAAAAACATGAGAGTACGAGAAAAAGGCACAAAAGAATACGAAAAAAAATATTGGGCTTACTGATCACACCATAAGCGACATTAAAAAACAAATATTTTGCGCAGAGTTAATTATCAGAACAAATTATTTGCTATTATAATCAACACATGTGAAGTGTGCTAAACTCGTGGCCACCACTATATATATATATATATATATATATATATATATATATATATATATATATATATATATATATATAGCAGAAGACTATTAATATTATAATAATCAAGTTATGAAATAGTAAACTAATATAGGAATGCGCATTAAAAATATCACAATTTTCAAAATAGTTTACTTCACTTATTTGTAAAGTCGACAGCCATAATCGGCAATACTATGGAAATGCACTCCGTGGGGGAGGTTATATAAGATTCGGCCCGGCCGAACTTAACGCTTACTTTTTAAATATGCTCGAGATATGTATGAACAACTAAATGAGACAGTTTTCTATTGTATAAGAAAAATATGTTTAAAGTAAAATTTACCAACATCTAAAATTTTTCATTATCTTCCAAGTTAAACTTGAAAAAGACTAGGCATTTATTCAGTTTAAATACTTGTTAAAGATAATCTACTTTATTTAAGAGTCAAAATAGTCAGATTACAATAAATTCACGTTTACGATTTGGTCTTGCTTAAAAATATTTGTTAGATTATATTATTGTATTTTGTGCAATGAGGGAAAGTAAATATACAACTTAGGATACATATTACTGTTAAATGTGCAAACATTAGTTTATGTCATTCGTAAAAAAAAACGCAGCAGGGATATGACTAATCAAGATATATTGCATAAACTTCCCGGACGAGTTTGATGACTATAATATGTGACAAACAATTTCCGGTTACAATTGAAGACCAACTTCCGCTCCATTAGATCTCAATGTAAATAGGCCAGCAATTTCTATTCTCACACACAACGACATAACTATCAAAACCACTGACGTTGGCAAGAAATTTACCACAGATGATGCTGACAAATGGCCACAACAATGAACAGTAGGAGAATCCGAAGAAAATTCAATGTCGACTGCCTTTTCTACACGACTTGATCGATGTTAATGTCAATAAGGTCGAAGCACATGGAAGTTTCCTCATGTCATGGTTTCATTTGCAATTTTTATAGAGACGCTGAAAATTAATAAATTTCACTAAATTATCAAAAAAGACGTAGACTTGAAAGGAAAATCTTCAATGAAAAGTTAATAAAATAGCCAAAAAATACGTACACGAATCTCGAGTAACTTTTAAATTTATATTTTTTTATTTTGTTATTATTCGGCTATTAGGTCACTCAATAATTTTGTTTTATAATTTTTATTTAAATTTTCCGATATTTCATTCTCAGGTATATATATCTAAAGTGTCCGAAGCGATGTAATCCCATAACTCGAGATTGGCCAAACCGATTTTGATGATTTGTACTTTGTTGGAAAGGTATTTTCTCAGGTTTAAAAAAAAAATAAAAAAAGAACTTCAAAATATCAAAATTTGAAAATGTCTGATTTTTACCACCCAGCGTGTTTCGACAGGTTTATTTTCGATTTTTTTTCAATTTTCTTTTTTCATTTACTCGAGATTGGCCAAACCGATTTTGATGATTTATACTTTGTTAGAAAGGTATTTTCTCAGTACGGTTTTTTTTTTAAGTCAAAAAAGTCAAGAAAACGTCAAAAAATCAAAATTTCAAAATGTCTTATTTTTACCACACAGCGTGTTACGACAGGTTTTTTTTTCGATGTTGTTGAAATTTTCTGTGCAGATAGATGTAGGTCTGGAAGGAACTATAGGCTATAGAATTTTTAAAAATTTGCTCTGTGGGCGGAGGGGGCGTGGCAATAGTGTTTTTGAGAGCTAGAATGCTGAAAATTGGAACGTATATATTACTGACCACGAGAATGATAAATATGATGCCGAAATTTGGATTTTCATTTTGTGGGCGGAGTGGGCGTGGCAAAAGTGTTTTTGAGAGCTAGAAGGCTGAAAATTGGTAGATATATATTACTGACCACGATAATGATAAATATGATGCAGAAATTTGGATTTTCGCTTTGTGGGCGGAGTGGGCGACAAAAGTGTTTTTTGAGAGGTAGTAGGCTGAAAATTGGTACATATATATTATTGACCACGAGAAAGATAAATATGATGCCGAAATTTGGATTTTCGCTTTGTGGGCGGAGTGGGCGACAAAAGTGTTTTTGAGAGGTAGTAGGCTGAAAATTGGTACATATATATTATTGACCACGAGAAAGATAAATATGATGCCGAAATTTGGATTTTCGCTTCGTGGGCGTGGCAAAAGTGTTTTGGAGAGCTAGAAGGCTGAAAATTGGTACATATATATTACTGACCACGAGAATGATAAATATGATGCCGAAATTTGGATTTTCGCTTTGTGAGCGGAGTGGACGTGGCAAAAGTGTTTTTGAGAGGTAGTAGGCTGAAAATTGGAATTGGCTAGAAGTATTTTTAAGCTAGAAGGCTGAAAATTGGAACGTATATATTACTGACCACGGGAAAAAAGTGTTTTTTAGTTAGAAGGCTGAAAATTAGAACGTATATATTACAAACCACGATAATATCAATATGATAAGATCAATATATATTACTGACCACGGGAAAAATGTGGAAAAAGTGTTTTTTAACTAGAAGGCTGAAAATTGGAACCTATATATTACAAACCACGATAATATCAATATGATAAGATCAATATGAAACCTGATTTTAATTTTACCATTTGTATTTTGCCTGGCGAAGCGGGCGGGGTTCAGCCAGTAAATATATATATATAGGTATAAATTGTACACTAACATAATTGCAAACGAGATACGAAAAAATCGATGTATATATATATATATATATATATATAAAATTTTTAGGTGAACAAAGAATCACTGTAAACAATATAATACAAGCTTTCGTACTTCACTGCCTAAATCTACGTCTATGTTTGTCAATTTCCTCCTTTTAATCTTTCCTCCTTTTTAATCTTTGATTTCGTCTTGCTGTACATACTGTACATACGTCGACTGACAGATCTGTTTGCTTTCTCAGCTTCAAGATATAATTTAATTATTTATAAAACACACTACCAGTGCCCGCTACATCGCACGCGGAAAACCCAGTTGTTTGTTATCAATTTTAACCATGAGATGTACATTTCTGTTAAAACCATTGGATTCATTTTGTTATTAGTTCAGTGGATTGTTTGTAATCTGTTTTATCCATCTGATGAACATTTCCGTTAAAACCATCGGGTTTGTATCTTTCCATTATTTCGAAATATTTATTAATGAGAGGGATGGTGGGCATCTGATGCGGTCTCTGTGTCAACGACGAGGGCATATCTGAATTTCTAAGGTACGGTTTGGATATTTGTCATTCATTTAACCTCACCCTGCGACAAACTGAAACAAGTAAGGAAAGGCTAAAGTCGGACGGAGTCAACTATATGATACACTCCACTTTCTATCCTATTACAATTCAATTCGGTAAAAAGTGAAATCGGGAAGGATTTTTGTATCCTGTAAAATAATGTGTTTGACAGAAAATGGGGTATATTAAAAGATGGAACAATGTGACCCGCTTTCACCATGTATGTTTATAGGTGAAATATCATATGTAAAGTTTGGCCAACATCGGCTAAACATTTGGGAGCAACATTTGTATATATATATATATAAATTTATATCTAAATCTGAACCGATCTTACCCACTTTCGCCATAGGTGTTTTTAGTTGGATTATAAGATGTTGTGCCAAAATAAATCTGAACGGATCTAACCCGCTTTCGCCACAGATGTTTATAGTTGTATAAAAATGATGGGTCATGGAAATGCCACAATTCTGAAAGCTGGCACTAAACATAACAAAACTGTGTACTTACTTTTCATTGTCTGGCTGAGTTAGATTTTAAAAGGACTTGACATTTTTGAAGGATGTAATTATTCATTAGTCTTAGAAAAGCGATATTGGTATGAAACGAAGGAGTATGCTTTGGGCAATATAAATAGATATTGTGGCTTTAAAACGTGGATACCTTTTTGTACTTTGTACCCCCTTAATAGTACAAATTTCGAAAAATCCAATTTTACTGCACTTCTATTTATATACCAAAATTCGATTCTAGCTGCAATACCATTTTTCCCCCTTTTTTCCAGCTTGCGTCTTAAAAGTACAAAAATGCACTTCCATGCGGTGAGAAGAATTTATATACCAAATTTCACTATTAAAGCCGTAATACTATAATTGATGCCATTTTTATCCTCTTTAGTCCCGCTCGCCCGTTAAAAGTACAAATTACGAAAAATCCATTTATGTTGCAAATCTACGTTGTCAAAGAAATGTAAATACCGATTTTCACGAATATATTTGCATTACTTAAATTGGTACCATTTTATCTACTTTTCTCTCTTTCTTCCCTTAAAAGTACAAATTTCGAAAAATCCCTATTTGTAGCTCGTCTGCATGGTCAGTGCAAACAACACACCCAATTTCATGTTTCTAACTACTGCCGTTTAGTCAGGACGAAGGTTCGATGTTTATCCCTTTTTGTCCCATTTTACCCTCTAAAAGTACGAATTTCCAAATTAGACAAGGACCCAATGATATATTTTAGAAATCGGCTCAAAGTTGACTACTTTTCGTATTTTCGATTTTAAAGAAAATTAAAATTATCAATTTTTGTTTGTGTTTATGTTTTTTAACATATTTTTACGTTAATGCGAAGAAAAATTTTTAATTTTTTTGTTTTACAGATTTGGAAAATTGAAAAACGTAATTTCTTCTTTGACTTTGTCGAACTGTTTCTCACACATTTTAAGAGATTTTGCACTAACATTTTTTATTAGAAGTTGTGGTTTCTTAGCTTTATTATGACGCCAAAACTATGTTTGTGCCAAATATAGTTTGTTTGTAATGAATATTGTAAAAATATCCTCTTTTTGTACAAATGTCTGACTTTGGACCGAAACAACTTTTTCTCTTCAAAATCCTTTAACGAAGTATATACATATTTGGAAAGGTTGAAGGGTTCCCTGTTTTTCAGGGTAACTGTTGCCTGCACGCTTCCACTCTTGGAAGATAGGAAATATGAAATATGACCAACAAACCAAAATAATAATGCTAATCTTGGTTTTTTGCAGAACTGAAACATATCTATGTTGAAGGGAGTTATGGTACCCAAACAAACGACCCGTACGTAAAATTAAACCTAATATAACTTCTATACTTTCCACGTAAATTGACATAAGCTTTGGTGAAAATAAACCTGATATTCTATACGTATGGTTGAAATTAGTTGGCGAGATTTTAAAATGTTTTTATAATCACTTTAAACCTACAAAATATGTATGCTTTTCCGCGTCCTTTGTAGTCTCTATCCAAGTGAAAATTAAAACCATAACTTCTATACAAGTGCGTGACTTGAAATCTGAACTTATAAATGGAACAGACATTTTGTATCTATCTTTTATTTTGCCGGGGATAATGACTATAATGTTCACACATAACTCTTTCTGTGCCGCTTGTGCCCTTAAACATACAAATTTTGAAAAAATAATTTATGTACTCGGAGAAATGTACACACCGAATTTCTTTTCATATTCTAACTGAAAACTTTGGTTGGTACTATCTTTATCCCAAATCCCCAAATTTGGTTGGTACCATTTGCACCACTTTTGATCCTCTCCCCCTTTAAAGTACACATTTGTTACAATCCAATTGTATTGCAGTATCCATTTTAATCGTTTTTTTCCAAGTTCAACTTAAAAGTATAAATATTGAAAATCAATTAATGTTTCGCGTCTACACTGTCAGAGGAATATACACACCGAATTTCACGATTCTAGTTTTAACCGTGTTGTTGGTACCATAGGGATATAAAAAGGTGATAATTTCGAAAAATATATTTATTTTGTGTTTCTATGCAAGTACAAACCGAATTTCATGATTGGTACCGCTGTTATCCGTTTTTACCCAAATTCACACCTAAAAGTTTAAATTTATGAAGAATATTTTCGTGGTCGTATTCGCGTTATAAGAGTAATATGCGTTCCAAATTTCAGTCTTTTTGTACAATTTTAGTGATGCAATTTTTACCCCTTTTATTCCCTTAAAAGTATAAATATCGGAAAATACCTTGTTGATATTCATCTACACTGTAAGAATTTTACCGAATTTTATTATTGTAGCGTCATCCATGTTGTTGGCACCATTTTGTATCCCTTTCTACCCAATTTCACTCACAAAAAGTAAGAATTTGAAAAATATTTTCTTAGTCGCATTCGTGCTGTAAAAGTAATGCCCGATCCGAATTTCATGATTCTAGTCCCAGTTGTTTGGTCTGGCTGTGGTACAATTTTTATCCCATTTAATCCCTTAAAATTACAAATTTCGAAAAATGTCTTCTTATCAGTGATTTGGCGCTGTAAAACGAATATACATACCGAATTTCATTATTGTAGCTTTTTTGTTGGTACCTTTTTTATCCCCGTTTGCCTATTAAAAGTACGAATTTCAAAAATTCGATCATTTTGCGTTTCTAAGGGTTTTGAGGTGTGTACACACCAAATTTTATTATTCCTTTTTACCCTATATCACCCACAAAAAGTACGAATTTTAAAAAATATTTTCTTTTTCGCATTCTTGCTATAAAGTAATACCCGTTCCAAATTTCAAGGTTCTAAATGCATTCTTATTAGTGATCTGCGCTGTAAAACGAATATACACATCGAATTTCATTATTGTAGAGTCAACCGTGTTGTTGGTTACTTTTTTATCCCCTTTTCCCTTTAAAAGTACAAATTTCGAAAATACCTTCATTTGCAATTCTAAAAATTTTGAGGGATGTACACACCGAATTTTATGGTTTCAGCTCCATCCATTTTATTGGTACTATTTTTATCCCTTTTTACTCTATTTCACCCCAAAAAGTACGAATTTTGAAAAAAAATTCTTGGGCGTGTTGAAGCTATAAGAGGATTTTTTTACCAAGTTTCAAAATTCTAGTCCCAGCCGTTTGGCCATTGCGGTGGTACCATTTTTACCCCATTTTATCCTTTAAAAGTACGAATTTCGAAAACTCACTTCATATCTGATTCCTACGCTGTAAGAGAAATTTACACCAAATTTCATGATTCTAGCTTCAGCCATGTTGTTGATACAACTTTTGTCCCATTTAACCCCCCAAAAGTACGAATTTTTAAAATCCACTTTTTGGGATGCCTTCATGCTGCAAGAGGAATATCCATACCAAATTTCAAGATTCTAGGCAAAGCCGTTTGGTCATTGCGGTGGTACTATTTTTATCCCTTTTTACCCGATTTCACCCCCAAAAAGTACGAATTTTGAAAAATATTTTCTTGGACGCGTTGAAGCTATAAGAGGAATTTTTTTACCAAGTTTCAAAATTCTAGTCCCAGCCGTTTGGTCATTGCGGTGGTACCATTTTTATCCCTTTCAGTCCCTTTTTACCCCTTAAAAGTACGAATTACGAAAAACTCCCTTCATATCTGATCTATACGCTGTAAGAGAAATGTCCA
Source organism: Polietes domitor (assembly GCA_947397865.1). Taxonomy (NCBI): domain Eukaryota; kingdom Metazoa; phylum Arthropoda; class Insecta; order Diptera; family Muscidae; genus Polietes; species Polietes domitor. The sequence goes on along the minus strand of OX377618.1, from coordinate 118,617,804 downwards.
CACCAAATGTCATGCTTCTAGCTTCAGCCGTGTTGTTAGTACCATTTTTATCCCTTTTTGCCCCATTTTATCCCCCAAAAGTACGAATTTTTCAAAATCCACTTTTTGGGATACCTTCATGCTGCAAGAGGAATGTCCATACCAAATTTAAAGATTCTAGGCCCAGCCGTTTGGTCATTGCGGTTGTACCATTTTTATCCCTTAAAAGTACGAATTTCGAAAAACCCCGTCTTATCACACCTCTACACTATAAGAGAAATGTACACACCAAATTTTATGATTCTAGCTCCAGCCGTTTGGTCTGGGGAGTTCTACACTTTGAGAACAAGTCGGTTAATAAAAAAGCAGCGATTGTCTGCTGCCTATCAGCAGCTATTGCAACAGTTTTTTTGGTATAACAGCAGTTATTCTGCAATCTTAGATCACCATTCACAGCTAAATAGTTTGCAGTCTGCTAAAATTGACTGCTGGTAATTAAAATATAAAAATAGATAAGCGTTCCTTTTATATTAGCTTGGAACAATATGCTTTAAGAAGACAATCGCAATATCTTTCCGTGGTAATACATTGCTTTATTATAACTTCTATTCAAAAAAGTTCTGTACATATGCTTAAAGTTTTTTTCTATATTGCTAAAAATATCAAACAGCTTTTTACCATCTCAGCAGATTAGCAAATCTGCTGTCTCCTTTTCAGCAAAAAATCTGCTCTTTCAGTACACTGCTTTCTGCTTTCTTTTACTGACAAATTCCTTTGAGTGTACTGATAGATGGATTACTGAAATGCAATTTGCCAATGAATGTATCAAAATATTTCTCGAAGATGCTGGTAATAAAATATGAATGGTTGCCAAACGCTCACGTAATCACACATAATGAAATTAACGTCATTTATCGTTGCGCCATAGACTGACTAAACTTCACGAGAAAAATTTAACATTGATTAAAAATTGACTAAAATAATTAAAAGAATTTGCAACTGCTTTATTTTTTGTAAAACTAGATGAAAACCCCCCCAGGGGAAATCCTGCGCACGGGCCTGGCTAATACGACACTCTAACCATCTCAGCTATCCTCTGTTGTGAGTGCTGAATAAGTAAAGCAACCCATTTTGTTCGTTAGAACTGACAATAGGAAACTTAACTAAATATTTATTTAGTATGAATTAATATATATCACAAATTGATATTAAATTAATTTAGTATTAAATAAATTAACACTACTTAATTTAAGTAATATTATGTAGTATTAGTATTAGTAAAAAATTAAATATTTGAAGTTAATTAATAAAGCAATAAATTTGTATTTTTTTAAGCAAAAATTTTTAAATTGTTAAAATTATAAAAAAATAAACAAGTTTTTTTCCCAACCACCCGAGACCTTCTGGGTGCAAAGCGGACACCTTACCTCTGTGACAGCATACTACAAATTCATTCCCATGCACTTGTGAAAATGCTATTAGTAAAATGTTACGGTATATTAACATATTATCGACTTTTTGGAAGTTGTTTAAAAGAACTTGGATTTTGAGATGCGATTAAAATGTGCTTCCTGCGTAAGTACTTATTTTTTTTACCGGGTAATGAGTACATCTTATTAAGAGAAATTTCTTCCATTTGCTGTCGATATGTTTGTTCAAAATAACTTTTTGCTCTGACATGGCTTCTACAAGGATCCTCATTTGACCTGAAAAGAAACGAGATATAATCGATAATAAGAAATAAATTAATTAACCTAGATCGGTTAGATCTGCTTATTCAATTGACGCTCCCGTGGAGTAAGTGGGTATGTACAATATAGTTAATGTCAAATAATTATAATTTATACTACAGTATTTATCGCTTATATGCAAGTCGGTTATAAGCATTTCCCGCTTTTTTAAATTTCATTTAAAATACACGGAAATGTTTTTGGCTTATTAGCATTCGTTTATATGCATTTCTCGCTTTTGCATCAGGAATTTTGAGAATTTAAAGCAATCCCATGAAAAGAAAATCGTATATATTCAGCTCCAATTTCTTTGATTAGTTCGAAAAATTATCGATAAAGCACAGTTTGTGCGTACATTTTTCCACTTCTAATGATATCTCTTATTTTTTTAAATTTAAACTATGTATGTCCTAAAACACAAATGAATTATGAATTGCCTACAAATATTTGAAACTCAAATCTTGTTTGAAAAAAATATTGTAACACATATCTATGTACATATATATAGATGGACCCATGCACCTCTAATCTATCTTACCGAGTTTTTACATATGCACCGATGATACATATAACCGAGTTTTAATATATGCATTTTTGGGAATGCATATAAGCGATAAATACCGCATAATAAAAACTAATCGAAAATAATATTTATTTTTAAAAAATGTTTATTTGTAAAAAAGGAGTTAGGCTGCGTAATTCGGCAAAAAATGATAGTAACAATGTATCCGCTATTTTGACAAGTAATTTACTTCTATTCAATAGCAGAAACATGCACTAATAACACTACTCAACAAAATGAAAAAAATTTCATGTACTCCGGATGCGATAATTTTTTCTGTGTAGGTAACCTTGACATGAGCTCGAAAAACGCAATAAAAAATTTTTTTTTCGTTTGTTTTTTTTTTAATTTTTTTTTTTTTAATTTTAAAAATTTTTTTTTGGTTAATTTGTTTCGTCCGGCATAACTAGGGAACCACTAGCCCGATTTAATTGAATTAAATTTTAAAAAATTTAAAGTTACAATTCCCTTAATCTGTTCATATATTGTTTTCCTATACAAGCAACAGTTTCCAAGTTAAAAATGAATATATAAAGGAAAAAACTTATTTTTTGCCTAAAGATTTAAAATTTTTTTTTTAAAATTTTAAAAATCTATAAAAAATCCAAAATGAAAAAAAATGTCAAATCTTATTACTTTTACGTAAAGTCACATAACCTATGCGCAAAATGAGACAAAGATCATGAAAATCGATGCACGCGTTTCGCTTTTATTCGCAATTGAGTAAAGGTATGAATTTCAAAAATTTGCTCGACATATGCACAACTTTGTCTATGGTAAGGTTTTTTCTTTTTTTTTTGATTCTCAGAATTAACAAAACGGAATAAACAAAGGGTTATTTAATTTTTATGATTGCGTAAGCAAAGTAATAAACGCTAATAAATGTGCGTGAACAATTAAAAGGAAAAAAGGAAAGGGGACTTTTTTAATTATTTCGGTTTTCCGTTGGCTACCTGTATGATTTTTTTACAGAAATGCAACCCACATTTAAGGGTGGTCATTATTCGGAAAATTTAAGACTCACACATGGTGAAACAGGTATGTAGCCACCGTAAAAAAATATACACCCATTTATAAGTACCTGTCAGTAAAATACTAAACAATACACAGTATAAATAGGTCTTCATTGATCGATTTTACTCATTCAACAAGTGTCGACGAACGCGATAGTTAAAATGAGCAAACGTTCGCGAGGATTTGAATGCAATACCAATCCAAGTAATTTTTGTTACATGTGCGGAGAATACGTTTCTGAAAAAAACAAGCGTTGTTTTTCACCTAAATTGAGAGATTCATTTGAAGAGAGCTTCAATTTAAAGGTCTCAAACATAGATGAGCGGTGGACAACAAGTGCTCTATGTCCAAGGTGCTACGTACAGCTAGCTGACTCAAGGTAAGTGTAGATTACGAAATTCAAGAACATATATAACTTATTATTGAAATTCTTTCAGACGACAGCCGAGAATCATCATGCCAATGCTTTGGAGAGCTCCGCTTTGCCATGTAACAGATTGCTACTTCTGTCTTAGCAAAAAAACAGGCGTGGGAAAAAATATACGATGGACTTACGCTGCTGTTTCAACAGTGAATTTTCCAGTGCCATTTTCCGAAGAACCAGTGGACCCGCAACCGTCCGTTTCAAGATGGGCATCTAATAATGAGGCGATACATCCAACATCAGATCCGGAGATAGTAGAAACCACATCAGAATGCGAGTCAACATATACATTGCATGGAGGTCAACGCTTATGTTCCCAAGCAGAACTGAACGATTGGGTTAGAGAATTGAAACTCTCCAAGGAAGATGCAGAGTTGCATGCATCGCGCATGCAACAGTTCGGTTTCTTGGCTCCTGGTGTGGTGACAACAATCTACAGGAAGCGTCATGAACCATACGCAAGGTACTACACAAAAAAAGACAACATCTGTTTTTGTAAGGACATTCCCGGATTATTTGGTGAACTCGGGTACTCTTACGATCCAGGAGAGTGGCGTCTTTTCATCGACAGCAACAAGCAGAGCCTTAAAGCAATTTTACTGCACAACGGCAACGAGAAACCTTCGATTCCAATTGCTCATGCCGTTGACACCAAGGAAACATACGAAGTCATGGACAATCTACTAAAGTGCCTTAACTATGAGAGGCACGATTGGAAAGTTTGTGCCGACCTTAAGGTTATCGGTATCCTTTGTGGATTACAAGGTGGATTCACAAAGTACTGTTGTTTTCTCTGCCTTTGGGACAGCCGCGATCGTCAACATCATTACACCAGGAGGAGTTGGACAGAAAGAGTTAACTTCATCCCCGGCAGCGACAACGTGAAATATACACCACTCATAAAAAAGGAAAATGTTTTTCTCCCACCTCTTCACATAAAGCTCGGACTCATAAAAAACTTCGTGAAAGCTATCAACAAAGATGGCGAAGCGTTCGCCTATTTAAAAACCATTTTTCCTCACCTTTCATCGGCAAAGATTAAGGAAGGCGTTTTCGACGGTCCGCAAATTAAAAAGTTGTTGCAAGACCAACAGTTTGAGCACATTTTATCACCAAATGAAGCTGCAGCTTGGAACTCATTTCGGCAAATTGTTCCCGGATTTCTTGGAAACAACAAAAGCTCAAATTACATAGAGATCGTCGAACAACTACTCCAAAATTATAAAAAAATTAGAGCAAATATGTCGCTTAAGATACATTTTCTACACTCGCACTTGGACTTCTTTCCGGACAATCTGGGCGATGTGAGTGACGAGCATGGCGCACATGTAACAAAAATTACTTGGATTGGTATTGTATTCAAATCCTCGCGAACGTTTGCTCATTTTAACTATCGCGTTCGTCGACACTTGTTGAATGAGTAAAATCGATCAATGAAGACCTATTTATACTGTGTATTGTTTAGTATTTTACTGACAGGTACTTATAAATGGGTGTATATTTTTTTACGGTGGCTACATACCTGTTTCACCATGTGTGAGTCTTAAATTTTCCGAATAATGACCACCCTTAAATGTGGGTTGCATTTCTGTAAAAAAATCATACAGGTAGCCAACGGAAAACCCAAATAATTAAAAAAGTCCCCTTTCCTTTTTTCCTTTTAATTGTTCACGCACATTTATTAGCGTTTATTACTTTGCTTACGCAATCATAAAAATTAAATAACCCTTTGTTTATTCCGTTTTGTTAATTCTGAGAATCAAAAAAAAAGAAAAAACCTTACCATAGACAAAGTTGTGCATATGTCGAGCAAATTTTTGAAATTCATACCTTTACTCAATTGCGAATAAAAGCGAAACGCGTGCATCGATTTTCATGATCTTTGTCTCATTTTGCTCATAGGTTATGTGACTTTACGTAAATGTAATAAGATTTGACATTTTTTTCATTTTGGATTTTTTATGGATTTAAAAAAAAAAAATTAAATCTTTAGGCAAAAAATAAGTTTTTTCCTTTATATATTCATTTTTAACTTGGAAACTGTTGCTTGTATAGGAAAACAATATATGAACAGATTAAGGGAATTGTAATTTTAAATTTTTTAAAATTTAATTCAATTAAATCGGGCTAGTGGTTCCCGAGTTATGCCGGACGAAACAAATTAACCAAAAAAAAATTTAAAATTTAAAAAAAAAATATAAAAAAAAACCAAACGAAAAAAAAATTTTTTATTGCGTTTTTCGAGCTCATGTCAAGGTTATCTACACAGAAAAAATTATCGCATCCCGAGTACATTTTGACTGTTGACTAGTGTAATATGACGGCGATGTGCACTTTCAAAGTATCATTGTTTGGGAAACAAACATAATGACTTTGTTTTTTTCGCCAGAATAACGGTTTATCCACTCAATTGTTGTTTTGCAATTCTTAAATTTGTGTTTGATCTATGCCGTGATCGGGAATATAAAGGGGAGCGAAAAAAATATTCCAAACGATTAGCATCTGACCAGGAATGCAAAAGTTGGTACCATTAAGACCTTTAAAATACAATGGTATTCCAATGACATATCTGATACAATTTTCCAATTATCATCTCAAGCTAAAACAATACAAATCTAAATAATTTATTACAAAAATCTAACTTAAATATCTAAATAATAATTTTTTCAATAAGTATACACTTTATGGTATATGTTTCTACTATAAGGGAATGTGCATACCCAATATCAAGTAAATATAAGCAGACATATTGAAAAACATGCTTAAATACTCTAAATACTAAATGTTTTTACAGTCCTTGTGAGGAAAAAAAAATTTCTAAAAATATGTCGATAACTTCCTGACGAGAAAGCCACCTATTAGAGGCATATTTCAAAATTATATGCATGTCGGTTCGAAAGTATTTTTGAAAAAATGTTCCTTCTATTGGAGCTATTACAGAAATAGTAATTGACATATCAATAATTTTTGGGATACAAGAATATGAAGAACACGAAACCAAGTTTAATATATGACAAATGCACCCATTTAAAAAAAGGTTGGCACTGTCCGCTTCAATATCGCTTGCACGATTATTAACGCCTTCATTGCGGAACAGTTGTCAACTGTAAAACCTATCATATTTCTTAATGGAATATTATTAGCATTTAAAACTTTGAAAATTTGGTCACTCAATTTTTCCAGTGATAATTGCTAAGTTCGCCGACACTGTGCAGTTGGTACTTTCGTCGATCGCAATTGATTAATATGAAATATTGCAGAAATTAGAGATAGCTTATGAATTCCCTGGCCCAGTCACAGTTAGAGTGATCAAAAAACCGGGTTTTATACAATGTCGGTTTTTCGAAAATCGCGATTTCAAAAAAGCCGGTTTCACGGTTTTATTTTTATGAAAATTCCGGTCGGACCCGGTTTTTTCGGATTTTTCTCGAAACAGTATAAAATAGGAAAATTACAATTCTGATACCATAATCAGATTCATCGCACTGAAATCTTTCGAAATTTACTGCAACATTCCTAACAGAATTAGCTTGAGGAACATGTTAGTCCATTGCCAAAAAAATCATTTGGCGGTTTTTTAATAATATATTTTTTAAATTTAAGTATATATAGAGAAACACCATCATTACTTTTCGTCCTGCAACTATTTCCCCCAAAATATCAGTTTAGAACAGATAATAATTTTGAAAAACTGCTAAAATTTCTGAACTAATTACTGAACTGATATCTTGTAGAAATAAGCTAAAGTTCACAAAAAATAAGAATATAAAGTGTCAACTTTGGGCCAGTGTAAAAATAGAACAACTTTGACCTAAGGTAAACGTCATCTTACCTAAAAGGATGAGAATAATATACGTATAAGGCTGGATCGAGAAAAAATGTTGCTATCACACCCAGAAATGAATACTGGATTGTTTAAAGATGATCTGCAAAATATTTCTAAAGCGTTCTGCGAGGCTTCTGATAATATAAAAGTGGCTTATTATAAAAAAATTCTCACCGAAGAAGATGATTTTTTGCACTATGAAAAACCGGTTGAGACAGACATAAAAAACCGAGTTTTCCGGTTTTCCAAAAACTGCGATTTTAAAAAAACCCGATGGTCGGTCCCAGATGAAAAACCCGGTTGACCCGGTTTTCGGTCTCGAGTTTGATCACTCTAGTCACAGTAGTTATGACCTTTGATCCTTTTGTTTATTTAAAACCACCTTTTTCACAACCAAACCATTTAATACGTTATTTGCCAAATACGTTTTAGGACACGAATTTGCAGTGTTCTATAAAAACAAAGTTATTTAGGCGAGTTCTTTGCCATATTAAGTTTCTTTAAATGACATTCGCATATCACTCAATATGTGGGCTTACCAACAATGCCAATGTTAAATATTGAGCAGTTCTTCCCATTTCTTTTATCGCTGACTAGCCACGGAAATTTTACAGTCCATTCCACGCGAAGTGCTGCAACATAAAGTTTGTCTCCTGATGAAATATAAACGTAGATTAAGATTCTAACTTTAATAGAAGTATTCAGGTATATTACTCCTTGTCTGCACTCTACACTCTGCGTGTCTAATTGTTTTATTTTTGTTTGTCCCGACAGACGCTTTTCTGTCTATTTTTAACTAACTTATTTATGGTCGTTTTATGAAAAGTAATTCGAAAAAATTAAACAAAATATAAATTGGAAGAAAGTATTTATAAGTGAGCATTGTATATATATAAACGATACAATTACGAAGTATGTAAAAAGGATATTTTACATGCGAGATAAATTCTGCCTAGATAAATGTTCCAGAAAACAGAGAAATGATTTGATGAAATTGTTCATCACTTTCTTTATCACAACATTATTATTACCGATCCGGCTTCCATTGGAGATTATGAGGTGGTAATCCGGAAAATTCCAGTGAGTTTAAAAAATCGGTTGGATTATTTACAAAATCATTTTGACTAGTAACGGAATCCTCTATTTGTACATCATACATTCGCCAGAATTTTCACTCTGGATCTAGAAATTCAATTCTTCAACGTCAATGTTCTTAGCACGTTCACTAGGGTGGGTAGATTGTGCGGGTCAGCTCACAGAATTGAAGACAATTTCAAAAATTTGTTGATGCAACATCACCATATATTCAAGCAGCTAAGAAATGAAAAACAACTTTCCAATTAGAAATTTTACAAGAGATTGATGAATCAAACGAAGTATTCCAATCACATATCGCATCGATTCAGCAAACTGATAAATAAGTACTTCTTATGCGAAATGTTGGAATTATAAAAAGGGAGAAATAAGATTTTAGAAAAAATAGTAAATAAGTAAGCATAGTTTCTTTTGCCTTTTCATTGTTTTGAAAACATGTATATATAAAAAATGAATTGATCTCAAATTTATTTTTTTAATAAAACAAATTTTATTTATTTGAATATAAGAAAATTGATATCGCATTCCTTATTTGAGCTCCTTCAGTATACAAGTCAAAAAAATTTGAAATATTTTCTGATGACAATTGTAATGTATTTTCAGCTTGGCATTTGGATTTTATGTCATCGTTACTTTCATTTAAAAAATTGTGCAAAACGCAAAAACATTTTATAATTTTGTTACAATTTTTGATATTGTTGTCCACCGCCTACCAATTCTTCTGAACCTGGTTTGCAAATGTCCAAATGCGATTTCCACTACTCGACGACATTTTGACAGACAATAGTTGGAGTGATTTTCTTCCAGTGACAAATCGAAACGAAAATAATACGGCATTTACATATGTATATACAAATCCTCGGACATCCTCTCTACATTTATCTGTCTTATTCTTACCTATAATCAACAATGCTAATATTACTGTAGAGTACCAGCCGTAATAATTGTAGTAATCTACTTCATCTGCTTCAGTTGGAATTAATTCAATGTGACAGCCATTTACAACGAAAATATGTATTGTAGATATTTATTTACACGGAATGTATACTCCGAATTTCATGATTCTTACTGCGGTCATTTGGTTGGTACTATTTTTATTCCCTTTATCCATTTTAACCCCAAAAAGTACGAATTCCGAAAAATCCGTTTATTTTACGTGTCTACGCAATCAGAGGAATGTATACACCGAATTTCATTATTCTAGGTGCTGCCGTTTGGTTGGTACCATTTTTATCCCTTTTTGCCCCATTTCACCCCCTACGAATGAGAAGCTCATTTTGGTACGCCTTTTTGTTACAGGGAGAACGCGCGTACAAGCAGACATAGTGAAAAACATGCCTAAATACTGTAAAATATAAGGGATTATTATGGGTATTTTTAGTCCTTGTGAGTGAAAATGTTTTCCCTTTGAACCGATTTCGCCCAATTACAATCCCAACCAATCTACGACTATAAGACACATTTATGGAAAATTTTGACGTCCTAACGCCTTTCGTTTAGATACCAGCGTTCTTTCAACAGACGGGCGATCAAGAATATATGTATATACTTTATAGGGTCTCAGGTCGATATTTCAAGGTGTTACAAACGGAATGACAAAGTTAGTATACCCCATCCTGGAGTTATTATACCCCCAAAAAATATTCGGAACAAAAATTCAAAAAAAACTGTTAGTTGTTAAAATATAATCTTTTAAATTAACCCGCAATCGAAAGGCTAATTTTGTGGGAACCGAACTCTTTCTTCCAAAGTCCCTCAACAGTAATTTCTCCATTATCACTGTCTGTGAATTCGGGAGGACAATATTTTTCATCATTCTTTTGTAAGAAGTTGTGAAGTGCTACTGTCGCTTTAACTATGGATTCGGCGGACGAAGGGCTCATATTCAGAGGTTCTAGTAAAACTCTCCACAGTGAGAATTCCGAAAGCGTTTTCGATTGTCTTTCTTGCTCTAGACAATCAAGGGATTACGTTTGTAATTGTAGAATGCTGATCCAGAGCTCAGGGAACACGTTGTAGTTTACGTTTCTCTTCGAAAACTTTTTTATATTTTTTGTGCATTATTAATTATTTTATTAAAATATTACCAATTTTTTAACACAACACAATTACACGTACACTCACTTTGAAATCGAACACTAAACACAAAACAAATTTGTCCAAAAATAAAGCGTGCCTTGTGTACACTTTTCACCAAATGCAACACTACAAGAAAGGAAGAAAGTTCGTGTGCGAACTTGAGAAACTGTTGTGTATCATAAGAATTCCTCAAGCATATTTAAAAACTCGTTGTGCATTCAATATTTTTATAATATTGTTCTCAAGTTGTATTGCGGTTCCTATTCCTATTTGGTATGTTGGGTTTGCATACTAATGTACATATGTATACTCATGTAGCCGCCCTCCAGGGAATGCGAATAGTGAAAGTGTAGTGAGTTACCAGTGTCATTGTCAGTAGTACTACTGACAGGTGTACCCCAACCAATGTAATCTTCTATTGACATTTAACATTATCTGCCATTGAAAATCCACCAGTAGACAGTAGAACTACTACAGTCTACAATTTTATAAGGGGTGGGGCAATTCATTTAAATGCATATATTTTTTAGGATGGGTCACGAAAATAAATTGCAGCGGTCACCCACCCCCCCCCCCCCCCGAAAACAAGATTGGATTGTTTAATGATGACCTACAAAATACACTGCAAATTTTTTATGTTACATTTTTGTCCAATTTTTTTTTCTGAGTTTATAGACCCTTGGAAGCACTTTAAATAGAAATTTTTTTGTTGTGTTATCATTAGACAGCGGATTTTTATGCAAATTCCATTTTTAATACTCAAGTATATAAAATATGCATATTGCTATGCTAAATATACTGACATGGAATTGGTTATATCGGTTTTTTAAAATGTTTTACAAGTAAAATCATTTGTGTAAAGACGGCATTCAATTATAACCATCCGTTCAAAATACGATTTTTCATAAAAATCCGCTGTCTAGTTATCATAACTCATTGGTAGAATTATTGGGCGTTTATATTGATTTTTTGTGGGTTTTCATGGTGACAGCAAAAAACTCGTATTTCATACCTTTCGAATGATGCCTATATGATTAATAACGGACGAAAAGTGAAGTCACTGACTCCATTTTTGTGAAGTAATTTAATGCAGGCGATGGTTTCACCGCCAAAATGTTCAAACGCTTTTCACAAAAATGAGCGCTGCGCCGTCAATTTCATTCCGATTTTCATCATTTAGGAGTCATTCGAAAGGTATTGACTGCAGCTATTTATTTTTTATAAAATACCACCAAATACGAAAAAGTTTTCAGTAGTCGCTGTGAAAATAAACGTCCAATAATTCGACCAATAAGTTACTCTAAGACAAGAATCAAAATTTATATTTAAAGTGCTTTCTATTGTTTCAGAGAAAAAAATGGGAAAAAATGTAACACAAAAAAAAACAAAATACATCGGAAAAACATGATTTTTAGGGTTATTTTCAGCAGCGTTTAGCTCACAGATGGCTTGATCTAAGAACGAAATATTTTCCAAATCACCATTAAACAATCCAAACTTTATTATTGGGGTGAGTGGAACTTGTTCTTCCATTTGTATGGACGGCGACCCAGCCTAATATTTATATGCTCATCTTCTACAACGCTGGCTAAACCTTTCTTGAACTTTAATTAACAGAAAATTATATAGTTAAACGTACATTAGAACTACAAATTGTATACAACAGTCTTTTCTTTTGGTATTTGTGGGCTCATTTATTTCAAGGCTGGCTAAAACTTTCTTAATATATAAAAGTTTAAATATTATTTTAATAAAATAATTGTTTTGTATGTAATTTTTTGAAGGTTGACTAAACATTCACTATTTTAATGAATGGAAAATTATGGTTCTTGAACATTTTCGTCATTTTGTGCCTTTCCTTTCGAATTGTTGCGGCTGTTTTGCTTGAAGTATTTCTTTTTTTGTCGCTGAAATGCAGCTCCTTAAATCTTATCGGGACGTAGATATAACATCTAAGTATTGGGAATTTTTTTCTTTAATTGTATTTTTCGAAAAGGATTATTTATTTAAATTTACATACCTATAATTGCTGCAAGCACGTTGGCAAAGTCCCGTAGTCCCCGTTTCCCGAAAGTTCCATCAACATTAAAGTTCATAATAATATTTTTACCAAATATTTGGTGCAAATTTCGTTCGATGCTGCCACCGAGCATACTTTTTATTTGGCGAATCTGCAAAAATATTTAAAAGTTAAATTATTTATTTAGATATTCTGTTTGCTGAAAACGAATTACTTACATAGTTTCGTGCTTTCAACAGATAGACAGACGAACATGGCTAAATCGTCTTAGAATTTTACCAGGATACAGAATATATATACTTTATGGGGTCTCCGATGAATATTTCAAGGTGTTACAAACGGAATGACAAAGTGAAAATCCTAAATTGGAGGTTATAAAAAATGCAAAAATACTCAAACATATATATATATATATATATATATATATATATATATATATATATATATATATATATATATATATATATGTATATATATATATATAGGAGGTAACTTTCGCCAAACATTGCCAGTAATTTATCTCACATATGAAATTTCCTTTTTACATACTTCTGAATTGTATCGTTTATATATACATTAATCACTTATAAATACTTTCTTTCAATTTGTATTTTGTTTAAATAGATTTTCATAAATTCATAAAACGACCACAAATAAATTATTGAAATATAAAAACAAGTAAGAAAGGCTAAAGTCAGGCGGGGCCGACTATATAATACCCTACACCACTCCCTGCGTATGTACCTCGCTTTGATTACTAAACCCAGTTATTGCATGGGAGCAATTTTATGTAGTTCATATAAATTATACATCTACTATAAATTCATCTTTAGTCATATTTAACGAATATGGTTAATAATATGATAATTGATCCAATTATCCGACAGACAAATTCAAATTATACAGTAGTAATAGGATGAATAGGACCGACATTTCAAAAGGGGCCTATAACAACATTTTGGGCCTGGTCCAAAACATGGTCCTATATATTTCTCATTCACGGTAGGTATTCCTAGTTGAAAAAAATAATGATCTGCAAAATTTGATGAAGATCTGATGTAAGATGTAGTTTCTAGAGCTGTAATAGATCAGAATGGTGCCCCATTTGGGTTATACCAAAGTATGGACATATGTGCATCTCTCAAACAAGTAAGGAAAGGCTAAAGACGGACGGACTTTCTATCTCATTACAATTCAATTCAGTAAAAAAGTGAAATCGGGAAGGATTTTTGCATCCTGTAAATGTATGTGTTTGACAAAAAATGTTAAATCGGAAACGACATTTGTATGGGGTATATTGAAACCTGGAACGATGTGACCCGCTTTCACCATGTATGTTTATTGGTGAAATAAAATATGTAAAGATTGGCCAAAATCGGTTAGACATTCTCGAGCAACATTTGTATGAGGGCTATATCTAAATATGAACCGATCTTACCCACTTTCACCATAGGTGTTTCTAGTTCGATTATAAAATGTTGTGCCAATTTTAAAGAAAATCGGGTACAATATGTGGATTTTAGAGTGGAAAAAGTCAAATCGGAAGCGACATTTGTATGGGGTTATATCTAAATCTGAACCGATCTTACCCACTTTCAGCATAGGTGTTTTAAGTTGGATTATAAGATGTTGTGCCAATTTTAAAGAAAATCGGGTACAACATGTGGTTTCTAAAGCGGAAAAAGTGAAATCGGAAGCGAAGTTTGTATGGGGGCAATATCTAAATCTGAACCGATCTTACCCACGTTCAGCATAGGTGTTTCTAGTTCGATTATAAAATGTTGTGTCAATTTTAAAGAAAAATCGGGTACAATACGTGGTTTCTGAAGCGGAAAAAGTGAAGTCGGGAGCGACATTTGTATGGGGACTATATCTAAATCTGAACCGATCTAACCCACTTTCATCATAGGTGTTTCTAGTTCGATTATAAAATGTAGTGCCAAATTTAAAGAAAATCGGGTACAATATGTGGTTTCTGAAGCGGAAAAAGTGAAATCGGGAGCGACATTTGTATGGGCGCTATATCTAAATCTGAACCGAGCTTACCCACTTTCAGCATAGGTGTTTTAAGTTGGATTATAAGATGTTGTGCCAATTTTAAATAAAATCGGTTACAATATGTGGTTTCTAAAGCGGAAAAAGTGAAATCGGAAGCGAAGTTTGTATGGGCGCTATATCTAAATCTGAACCGATCTTACCCACTTTCATCATAGGTGTTTCTAGTTCGATTATAAAATGTTGTGTCAATTTTTAAGAAAATAGGGTACAATATGTGGTTTCTAAAGCGGAAAAAGTGAAATCGGAAGCGAAATTTTTATGGGGGCTATATCTAAATCTGAACCGATCTTACCCACTTTCAGCATAGGTGTTTCTAGTTCGATTATAAAATGTTGTGTCAATTTTAAAGAAAATCGGGTACAATATGTGGTTTCTAAAGCGGAAAAAGTGAAGTCTGGAGCGACATTTGTATGGGGACTATATCTAAATCTTAACCGATCTAACCCACTTTCATCATAGGTGTTTCTAGTTCGATTATAAAATGTAGTGCCAAATTTAAAGAAAATCGGGTACAATATGTGGTTTCTGAAGCGGAAAAAGTGAAATCGCGTGCGACATTTGTATGGGGGCTATATCTAAATCTGAACCGATCTAACCCGCTTTCGCCGCAGGTATTTCTAGTTTGATTATAAGGTGTTAAGCCAAATTTGAAGAAAATCGGGTACTATATGTGCTTTATAGGGCGGAAAAATTCAAATCGGGAGCGACATTTGTATGGGGGCTATATCTAAATCTGGACCGATTTCCTCCAAATTCATGGTCCTATGGTCCTAGGCCAGAAAAAATTACTTCTGCCAAGTTTCATGACAATCGGACCACAATTGCGACCTGTAGAGTGCGAACAAGCTTAGATGGATAGCAGACGGACGGACAGACAGACATCGTTAAATCAACTCAGCTGGTGATTCTAAGCCGATCGGTACACTTAAAGGTGGGTCTAGCTCGATTATTTCTTGGTGTTACAAACATTTGGCACGAAACTAACTTATAATACCCTAGCCCACGAAGGGGTGTAGGGTATAATTATTCCTGAAGCTTTGTGCTGTAGTCTTGTGGTACGTACGGTGCCCAAGGCTTTTCTTTATTATTTTTGTTATTAAAACTATAATTGAAAAACATCAATCGGGAAGTTTTAATTATAAAATAATATACTACACTTACCAAATTATTAATTAATTTCATTCAATTTTGTATGCACCGAACTTCTCAAAAAGGCACTTGTCACATCGCTAAACATAGTCGCAATTTTATGTACATCGAAAAAATTAAAAAATTACAAAATTTAAAAAATATAAGAATATAAGAAAAATAACTAATTAGAAGGAAAATGTTAGATCTTCCGGCTAGGCTTAGATCTACTAAATGATATAGTTTTATGTGAAAATCCCTCACAGAACTAGAATCGGTTTCCAAATTGTACAATAAATGTGTGTGTTTCGCGCATACCCTACAAGTTTACTGGAATTTTTTCCCCTCAAAGGCAATCTTTTAACGTAAATGTCGTTTTTATTCTCGAGAAGAAGAATGGAAAAGTAG
Organism: Polietes domitor; assembly: GCA_947397865.1. Classification (NCBI taxonomy): domain Eukaryota; kingdom Metazoa; phylum Arthropoda; class Insecta; order Diptera; family Muscidae; genus Polietes; species Polietes domitor. The sequence goes on along the minus strand of OX377618.1, from coordinate 118,601,481 downwards.
AAAACGTTTAAGATGTTTTCTCTGTTTCATTTCACATGTTCCGTGTGATAAATTTCTTGATGCGAGACTTACAGAATATGGGTATAACAAACAAAGCAGGCAGCGTAACATTTCAGCCATTTGCAAAATTTATTTAGTATATCTCCCAGTGTGCGTTGTACGAAATTTTGTTTTGCTGCAATGTTGACAAATTTGAGCTCCGTTTGCGAAATCAGCCCATCGAAAATGAAAGCAAACACTAAAGGCAGTTAGAGATCTAATGTCGATTGCATACGCGATTTACACGTACGACATAACAACAAAATGTCACATACGCATCTAAACCGGATGTGTTAATTTTACTGCGTTGGTAATCATCTGCACATGTGTAAGTACGTGGCATACATTCTCAGATATTAATCTTTACACACGCACAAGGACGTACATATGTGTGTGTTTGTGTGGAGAACGGATGGAAATAATAATTGTCGTAATGGAAGCTATAATCATAGTACTGTCCAAAGGTCAATGGTCCATTTGTTATTCGAAACACAATTGATGTGGTGCAGTTAAAAGGGCAAGATCATGTATGACTTCCTCTCATTATGTCAGAAAGGAATTGTAGGCAACAAATTCAGCCTGGGCATGGAGCAATACAAAAGGTTGAAATTATCCGAGATAATTTGCGTCGCAACCAAAAATGTAGAACAAGTTTAAATGTAAAGGGTAGTCCAAAATCGAAGTTCTTTAAAAAAGATTTTTTCAACAAATCACTGGTACATTTTCTAAGACCTTGGTGGCGGTTTCGCCTCTATCTCATCTATGGCTCGCTCGATATTCGCCTTAAAGATCTGAACCGTTTCATGGATTGCTAGCATGACATCTTTCATTCACGGTACCCCACAAAAAAGTGTATCGGCTTCAAATTGCAGCTCCGATCGCCGACAGGCTTGTAAGATATGGGGATTTTATGATGGCCAAAAGACGGAAAAATATGAAATGGGGCCAGGGGATATTTAAAATGGTTTGAAAATATATAGAATTTAATTTCAAGCGGAAGATTACGCCTGAGCTGCGATAAAAATCCTAAATAAAAAGTTAAAATGCACTCAAAATAAAAAAATATTTTTAAAATGGCCGCAAACCGCAATATCAATGTGTGTATAAAAACAATTTTTGAAAAAAATATGATTATATATAAAAAGATTTTGGACTTAACCTGGATAATTATCCAGAGTAAGCTTCATATTATATTTTATAGAATTAATATGTATTTACAAATGTCGCGATGACATTCATTACTTACTTAACAACAAAAAAGATAATCCCCATAAACGTAGCGACGGAATCTACGAAAACCCTAGAATATTGTTCGTCCTACACAAGAAAACGGAAGCTTCAGAATTCAAAGCAAGCTATATCTACGGAACATCTATCGGAAGCTTTATCCATGAAATACGCGAAGAACCTAGAGAAGTCATGGTCAGACATTACCAAAGCTGTATCCATCGCAAGTCCAAATCGCCTTCATCTATATATATAAAAATGAAAATGATATTTTCAGTGGGCGTAGCACCGCCCACACAAATTGGGGATTTATTCGTTTTTTTTTTTTAATTAGCATATTCGGAGTACTGTTGCAGCTAGAGTCTTGAATTTTTGTGAAAGTCCACTAATTGTTAGTCTGCACAGTTTTGCCAAAAATGGGCAGGATTGGACAAATGGGCGTGGCACGTCCCATACGAAGTTAAAACCTATTATTGAATATTGTCAGTTCTATGACACCTAGAGTGCTGAAATTTTGTGTAAGTGCATATAGCATCAATGTGAGTAGTTGTGCCAAAAATGGGCGGTATTGGAAAAGCGGGTGTGGCACCTCCCATACGAAGTTATAACCCATTTTCTAATATATCCAGTTCTATGACAGATACAATACTGAAATTTTGTGCGAGTACATCTAGCATCAATATGGGTAGTTGTGTCAAAAATTTGCGGTATTGGAAAAGTGGGCGTGCTACCTCACATACTAACTTAAAACCTATTATTGAATATATTCAGTTTTATAGCAGCTACAATACTGAATTTTTTGTGAGTGCATCTAGCATAACCTTCGTAGTTGTGCCAAAAATGGGCGGTAGTGGGCGTGGTACTTCACATACGAAGTTAAAACCTATTATTGAATATTATCAGTTCTATAAAACCTAGAGTGCTGAAAAATTGTTTGAATAGATCCAGTGTAAGTAGATCCAGTATGAAATTAAAACCGGTTTTAGGGTATATTCGACACCGAGATGGGCGGAAAGTATCTGTGACCCTTCCCATATGAAATTAAATCCTGTTTTAGATTATATTCGACACCGAGATTCCTATATTGTTATACAAAAGGGCGGGATTTGAAAGATGGGGAATTTTTGATTTGAATTTTGTAAAATTACTCATTTTCGTAGGATTTTCTTAGCATAATAGCAAAGAAAGATTACAAAAAAGAAATATCGCCAAAAGCCGACTTAAGTCAAGAAAACGGAAATTATATTAATTTTTTCAGCTTCAGTTTCAGTTTCAGCTAGTAGGATAAAAAATAGTATTCCGACAACACCAAATGCATTTCCTACAAAGTATACCATCGAAGAGGCTTTAGCGTTATTTATGGATTTGGACGTTAAAGCGTCACAGAATGTCCACATTTCTTACTGGTTATGAACAAATTGGATTTCCTGTATTTCCTATATGAAATATAACTGATGTATCAGTGGAAGTAACGATTCAAGACCACAAGACGTCTTATTCAAAGTTTGCCTGAAGGAGATGTAGAGTTACTTCCATAAAGACTGACTTTGATCTACAGATGACAACACTATTACTGATGCAAACATATTTATGGCTTCCTCTACAGATGAAAAGTGAAACCGCAGAACATTGGATAAATTTTCGGCCATCTTTTGTCGACTTCTGCCATCCTATACTTTTTAAATATGTAATGGAGTCAGAAATAATCAAATCTACAGTCAATCAAATTGAAAAATTGAATCCTTCACTTTTTGACATCAAGAATCGGAAAACTGTAATTGTTGATTACGAATTTTTTATCACAATGATTAACGACAAAGTATTGAACGAAATTACAAATACCACGTCAATATTGAAATGAATATTTTTGTATGGAAGTTACTTGCTTAACAAGAAAGTAGCTTACTAAACTCTTAGTTACCGAGTAAGGTGGTGCCAGATTTGTATGTCTGATTTACTTAAATAAAATCAATGGGTAAAAATGTTTCCACCTTATCAAGTCTCTTAATTTTAAGCTAGCAAGCCCAATCAAACAGGCCTATTATAAGAAGGTTGGGCGTTATTCCTAATGTAATAAACTGCAAAGAAAAGGTTAACGACACTGAATTTTAAAAAAAGTACGTCTAGTATATCCAACTAAAAAACTTACTCCCCGGTATGTACGATTTTAGCTCATTGGAGACATTTAATTGAATAAGCCCAGGAATGTAGAAACAAGGATTATAAATTTATACATGCAACATTTCGCGTATAAGGCAGAATGATTTACACTCCAAGTAATTTGTCAGTAAAAGAAAGCAAAAAGTCTGCTGTAAGAGAAGATTTTCTGCTGAAGAAGAGATAGCAGGCTTGTATCTACTAAAATAGCAAACAGCTGTTTGCTGTTTTTAGCATTAAAGAAAAGACGCTTTCTTGAAACTTTAAGCATATGTACAGAACAATATAGCCAATTAACAATTTTATTAACAACACTTTTTAGAATAAATGTTATTATAAGGGAATTTATTACCACTGTAAGATATTGTGATTGTCTTTATAATGAAACGCATATTGCCCCAAGCTAATATAAAACGAAATTCGAGCTAAATTCGTTTTCACCGTCAATCTGAAAGGCTTAAATTATAAACGCTTATTTTTTATCTATTTTTATAATTTAATTAACAGCGGTCATTTTTAACAGCCTGCAAACTCTTTAGCATTGTGAAGATTGCAGAAAAACTGCTGTAATAGCAGAAAATTGCCTGCTGATAAGCAGCAGACAATCGTTGCTGTTAATAAGAGACTTTTTTCTTTAAGTGTACCTACCTTCTTCCTCCGCTAAATACAAAAAGTAACGTCAAGTTAGTACTAAACTTACAGTTTGTTGTTAACGGCACTTATAAAAAAATAAAAATTGATTGTTGTCACGGAATCGTCAAGTAGTGCCTTAAGGCACCGTTTTAAAAAGGTCGTTCAAACACCAAAATTTTAACTCGTTTTTAGTATCCGCTGTATTTATTACTTTTTGTATCTGCACTAACTTCGTATACGTCTCCGCTAGAAATTTTATTAACAACGCCTGGTTGCACAGATTGCTTTGAAAAATGTGGAATACTTGCTAAAGGCGCTGTAATATAATGCGTTGACCGAATATCCTTATAACCTTATTCATTCCGACCCACTAATATTTTTGATCCAGACTCCCATATAAATATTTTCCAGCTGTGAAACTGTCTGCAATAAATGGAAACATTTGATTAGATACATGTAATTTGTTCAATGAAATTTCCTTTTTGATATTTTTTCGAATTTTATCTGCGGTCTTTTGCTTCACAATAGATACAATTTTTTGTTTTAGTAAAATACAGAGAAAGTTCTGCTTGCGGACAACCCGTGAGCGGACATCTCCCTTGTGCGGACAAATTTTGTGTTCAAAGGCCCATTCTAAAGAACGCAATGCAAAATACATTCCAACAAGCGGACGCTCCCATGAACGGTCGCGGACACAAAATGTCCAATTTGTTAACAAAAAAATCTCTAATAAGCGGACACTTGTTCTAAGAAAAATTTTAAATAACTGTGTTTAGAGGCTTTTATTGTATAAAAATATCTTCGTGGTTGATTTTAACTTGAAAAATATACATGTCGTAAAACAGTTCATCAAAAATTGCCAACTTAATATAAAAGACGCGTTACGCTACCCTCCTACTACTTAGCGCAACGTATGTAATACAGAGTTGGCAAAAGAAACCAAAACATGGATGACCAAAATATAAACAGCAGAAATGTTAGTGATTCCCCTTTCTAGTTTTCATTGTTAAGAAGTGACTTTTGGTTCGTACAAATTTCAAGATGCCGTCACAGAGAAAAGTTTTATCTATAAAAGAAAAAATGGAAATCATAAACGTTTTAGAAAAAATAAATTGTCAGTACGGGAAATAGCGAAGAGGTAATTTTCGTTTAAAGAAAGAAATGATAATGTTGGTAAAACGAATCCGTTTTCATTTAAGATTTAATGTGTCGGTGGTAAAATGTCCAAAGAGAGGTTTACAATTTTATTTTTCCTGGTAAAACTATGGCTTTAAAATCAGATAAATGTGTCGGTGTCCAAAGAGAGAAAGAAACAGTATTAGTGATTGGGAAAACGGCCCACCCACGGTCTTTCAAAAGTGTTGCCATCAAAGACCTACGAGCCATTTGGAAATCCAATAAAAAGGCATGGATGACTCGAGACATCATGACTGAATGCTTAGTACAATTACACAGAAAAATGGTCATTCAAAAGACCATTCAAAATATATGAAACTGAAAATGTTAAAATTTTTTGTTTGCCTCCAAACACAACAGCATTTTGTCAACCTTTGGATCAAGGTATTATATAAAACTATAAGGCTCATTATAGAGGATCAATAATAAAACAGTTATTGCAGACATTGAAGCGAATAACTCTGCAAGAGATTTGGTCAAAATCATTAACATTTTCCATGCATTGTATTTCATTAAAGAATCATGGAACAAAGTAACACCAGAAACTATTAAAAACTGTTTCCGTAATGCAGGGTTTACAGAAGAGACTATTTCTTCAGAATCAGAATGGGAGGTTGATATCGACTCTGGCAATATTTATCAGACATTCTGCTGTATCACAGAATTTAGAATGTACTGAATTTGTTAAAAAACCTTTTAACGGAATCTGGCAATATAGAGGTACAATTTGTTGAAGACCAGAATATAAGCAGTTCCTAATAAAATATCTTCCTATAAGGAAACATTTGAGCAAATAGTCCGTTTGAAGAAATGTGAAGAAGAAGATAACACAGCACAGAAAACTACTATGGAGAGCAACTGTCGAAAGAAATACAAGCAAAATTGAAACAAAAGAATATCATAGATTTTTTAATTCTTTATAAATCCAAAATCTTTTTTTGTTGTTTTAAAATAAAAATGCAAAATATTAAAAAAAAATAAAATTGTTGTTTTAAATGTTAAATGCAATAAATTTTCAACAAAATTTTGAAAAAAAATGCAATAAATTTTCAACAAAATTTTGAAAAAAAAATAAAAAAAATTTGTAGTTCCGCTCTACTAAACAGACATCTCCACTTTACGGACAAAAACTTTGCCGACGGCGAGTGTATGCTTATGACAGCTTTCACTGTAAACATTTACAACAAATTCAATGAGCATCATTGTCTAACACATACTAACTGCCTGGCCCACGATGTCGAACGTTTACGTTCGCATGCCTTTCATGCGACAAACAGCTGATTTGGGACCCACTAACAGGCACTAGAACGACAAAGCGAACGAAAATCTATGCGAACGAAAACGTAAGCATTTCAGTACAAAATCGGGGGCCACTAACTATTTTTTCTGTCATCTGTGCGAATGAAAATGTCAAAAGCACTCACTTGTGTTTTGTCTGTCGTTTTCATAAATAAATAAAAAACACAAAATAAATTTAATTTAAATTTTTTTGCTATCCTCTCTACTTCATCCTCTTCTTCCTCTGAGTACCGGAGAACACATCACGCATTTATACATTCCGTTGCTCCGTGCACTGGGTCTTTCAACCACATTCCTTGTATTCATAAAGGGGTTTTTTCATGTAAAATAAGTATTTCCATGTAAAATAATTGTATTCTTATTGGTTTTTGGTCATCTCATGAATGTTAGAGATGACCAGTAGCTACCCACGGGGATCCCGAAATTAACATTCCTCAAAAAAGTGTGCGAGTTGGAAAAATTTTTATTTTTCGACAACACACAAAAACAACTCCAAATATTAATTGTTTACATTATTTTTTTGAATTTTGTTTTCAGTTATTTCAGCTGAGAAAAAGTTGTGTCAACTTTTTTATTATAAGTTAGAATTTGGATATTTAACGCTTTTTTCTTGGCATATTTGCGATTATTTGAGGATTTTTTGATCTGGCAACATTTTCATTCACTCACAACACGTAAGGCTATGCGAACGAAAAGTCAGAAGATAGTGGGTCGCTTTTTGATGCGAAAGTGAGTGACTGGCTTTCGTTCGCATAGATTTTCTTTCGACATTGTGGGTCAGGCAGTAAGTATTTGTAATTCCATGGAAAGCTTTAGTTTCTTTTGACAGTAACTTTATACATTTTTTTCTTATCCACTCGCTTTATTATTTTCTGTTTTTGTTCTTTTTCTCTTTTTTGGGTTTTGGGGGGGTTTCACTGTTTAATAACATCTCAACGTGTGCGTTGATGACGTCCATAGTTTTGTTATATCATTTTAAAGGTGTTCGGAATTTTTGATTTATGGTTTTAAAAACTTTCTAATTCTGTAATCGACTACTAGATATATTGTTTATAGGCTGTTTGTGCAAAAACGTATTGCGCGAAATGTGAGATAATGTGTTTTACATACTCTATTATAGAACCATAAATGCAAAATTATGTGCAACGCGACGTTTTGCGCAAATAATCTGTGTGCTTAAAATGACCTTTATATGGGGTTTAGACGTTCCAAACCATTTTCTATGAGATTTTGAAGTGACAACAATTAGTGCCGATTATTACAGAAAGATAAAGAATAAATCAGAAAACAAGAATTTAGTGCAAGGAATGTAGAACCACGCCAATTCAAAATATTTTTATTGTGTTTTTTATTAACTTTTAAAGTCAAATTTTTATTTATTGAATTTTCATATATTGCAAAAAAACCGTCAAAAGAAAATTAATTTTTACCTTAATTTATTTTGTTTCATTTCTCCTTTTTTATGTATTTTAACTCACACATACACAATATGATATCGGTAGTTCTTTAAATTCGTCCGTAAAAAATAATTTGTAATGTTTCCGCTTCACGCATGTACGTCTGCTCACGTTGAAATTCATGAAGTGGAAAACGTCAGCTACAAACACAAAACATGTGTACAAATTCAGCAAAAGTCAAAAATTCTGATTTTAATTCAAAATTTTGCACAAAAGCACACCCACAAATTTAAAAAATATTTGCCCAACATCCCTTTTGCGCAAATATTTGGTACGTCTAAACTAGAATACCTTTCATAAATTGGAGCACCATTACCATTGCAACAAAAAGTCTAATTCTAAAAACAATCATTTATCGGCCTAGAATTTTTTGAGTCTGCTAACCATTTTTGGGCGAATGCAGTTGATTTATGCTCTTTCTAATTCCGTAGATAGTTTTTTGATCTCACTATTGAGTGATTTATATTGTATATGAATTTCAACATGGTTCTTCTATATCCTAATGGATATATGTATAGCTAAATTAGTGGCACTAACTGACAGCTAAAACCGATCGTTACCGCTAAATTCAGATTATTTTGTCATTGTAAAGGACTCGGAGTAATATATTTTGCGGACTAACTAACTAATTTCGAAGATATAGTCTATCATACTATAGTCTTCTACCATGTTTCCTAACCTATCGGCTTAATAATTTAGAGAATAAATATTAAACGAATACATCAACCCAATGTGAGCAATGCTTTTTAAAAAATCTAATAATTTTCATTAGCATTTTTCTCAGACTAATATAAATATAATACTCGTGCCATTTCAAACTTTTTTTAATTTTAATTAACATCAAAAATTTTCAGCAAATTATACTCATTTCAGATCTCATGATATCTTCTTTTTATTTTTGTAAATATATTCACTAGTTCAGAAGTTGTGATTTTTGCAACGAAAAAAGCCACTAATAACCTTCGAGCTAAATCGAACTCAAATCTATTACTTTTCCACACAAAATTTCAAATCGACCTGCAGATTTAAATAACTAATAGCCTTGTCACACTGCATGTGTAATCTAGCAGAAATGACATACGGTCGATTTTCAAATGTCAAATTTGTATGGCATCTGACTAAACTAAATTAGATTTCGCATTCAGTGTGACAAGGCTATTAATCGACTTCGAAATCTAATATTTAGACACGCAAAAATAAAAAAGTGTTAAAATTTATGGTTGTGTCTAAACTATCGGAGAACAAGAAGAATTTGACAGTTATTTCTCTGTCAATTCAAATGGAACAAGAAAAGTAATAAATATGAAACATTTAAGTGTTTGTTAAATTTAATTAATTTAATTTAATTTTCATGACATATGCAGAAAACAAAATGGAGTCCACACCAGGAATGTGTTGTGTTAGCTCTATGTGAGGATAATATAAACGGCTTGCGATCGAACAAGCGAAACAGGCACATATATAAAATAATGGCACACGAAATGCTGAAAATTGTTTTATATTTCCCCATATGACATATAAACAAAATTACACAATTTCAGCAATAAATAGAGGTATTAATCTCTGTCCACATATTGCAAAAGTGCGAACTTAGCTTTTGTCTTCAAGGGATGAAATACGGTCAATGTGTCCATCAGCAGGATCACTATCAAAATGGAAATATTATCAAAAAGTGCATCCCATAACAGGATACTTCACATATAACAAAATGGAATCCGTGATGGAAGAAAGCACCGGGGTCCATAGCGAACGGTTGGACAATAGCAAACTATAATAAAAAAATATACTCTGCGGTTCCGTTTTTTTCTTATTAGAATAAAAATTAACACACATTTTAGCATTAAATTTATTTTTACTTTATTAGAGTTTTCCATTACCGCTATTGTGGCTATTGTTGGAAAATTCCCAGGAATTCGCACATTTTTCATTTCCCGTATCCCGGGAAATTCGTACGGGAATCCCGCAGGAATTCAGTAGAAAATGTTACATATTTCTTCGAATATTTTTTTCCATCATTTCTGCAATAAAATTAAAAATGTTGTAAAAAAATTTAGATCACATCAGGTATGTCAAATATTGCAGTTGGATGACAAAATATTTTTAAGCTGCGTTCGGATGTAGACTCAAAATCCACTATTTTCGGATTTTTCCTGTCAAGCTCCATATGAAAAAAAAATCCGGGAAAAATAGATTTTGGGAGTGTTTTCGAACGCCAAAAATAAAGAATTTAAAGTTTTCGAAGCGACAGGACAAAGAACAAATATTTCATTTAATGCTCTACTCACTATTAATGTGAACGATCGTTCTCCTTCGCCAATAAAATAAGAATTATCTGATCTTTAATTAATTTTGAAACTTGAAAAGGTGTTTGAATTGATCTCGCATTGCGCTTTATTATATGAATTCTGTAACAGGTTCGTTGTGAAATATATACTTATTTTACTTTAATTAAATGTGAATGTTTCATTGGAAAAAATAAGCTTAACTCATGGTAAACAGTATGTTGACGATTTCCCGTGCTGTCCCGGGATCCCGGGAAATTGGAAAAATATTTCCCGTTTCCCGGGAAATAAAAAGTACGGGAAAATGCAAACCCTAATACATACATATACACTCAAAAGAATTTGACTGTAAACAGAACAGAAAAATCTGCTGTTACAGCATACTTTCTCTGCTGAAAAAGAGAAAGCAGATTTGCTGCTGAAAAATCGGGTGTATATTTGCTGTTTTTAGCAGACTTTTTCCTGCTGTTACAGCAAACAATTGTAGCTGCTTCAGCAGCATGATTATGCTATTGAATAGAATCAAATTATTTCCAAAACCAGCAAATAAAACAATTTTTTGCGAATTACGCAACCTATTTTCAATTAGTTTTTATTGTAGTATAAATTATAATTATTTGACATTAATCAAATTGTACATACCTTCTTCCTCCGCCAAAAAGTAACGTCAAGTTACTACTAAACTTAATGTTGAATTGTATTTAACGGCACTTATAAAAAATAAAACTTGATTGAATAAACACTGACTGCTCTTACGGAATCGTCAAGTAGTGCCTTAAGGCACCTGTTCTGAAAAAGGTTTATCCAGATTCGGTCAAACGCCACAATTTTTACTCGTTTTTATTATCCGCATTACTTTTTGTACGCTTTGAAAAAAAGTCTGATATTTATTAACAGCAGACATTGTGTGCTATATATCTTATTTCCGATGATACCCATATTAAGCCGATAGGTTAGAAAACATGGTAGATAGACTATAGTATGATAGACTATATCGTCAAAATTTCTGATAGTCCTCAAAATAGTTTACTCCGAGTCATTTACAATGACAAAATAATCTGAATTTAGCGGTAACGATCGGTTTTTTCTTTCATTTTGTAATAATAAAAGTTATAAAAAAATATATATTTTTTTAGACTGTAATTTTTTGCGTGAGGTGGACAAAGAAATGACAAATAATTTTGGAGGGAAATATCTAGCAGAAAAGTAGAGAAGTGAGCAGTCTTTTTGAAAATTATCCAAAACTGACGAAGAACCATGTTGAAATGCATATAAAATATAAATCACTCAATAGTGAGATCGAAAAACTATTTACAGAATTAGAAAAGGCATGTTTAGGACATAAATCAACTCCATTCGCCAAAAAATGGTTAGCAGACTCAAAAAATTCCAAGCCGATAAATGATTGTTTTTAGAATTAAACTTTTTACTGCAATGGTAATGGAGAACGTACAATTTATGAAAACACACAGAATATTTGCGCAAAACGTCGCGTTGCACAAAATTTGACCTTTGTCGTTTTACACAAGAGTATGTAAAACACATTAGGCCTGTTCGATTGGGCTTACTATGGCATTTTGCGCAATACGTTTTTGCACAAATTTCTAAACCCTCTATAAACAATAGTCGATTACAAAATTAGAAAGTTAAATTTTAACCATAACTCAAAAATACCGAACAACTTTAAAATGATATAACATAGCTATCGACGTCATCAACGCACACATCGTCAAAACAAAAAAAAACAAATCGGAATAGAACAGAACAGAAAAAAATAATAAAGCGAGTGGATAAGAAAAAAATGCATAAAGTTACTGCCAAAAGAAACGAAAGCTTTCCATGGAATTACAAGATTAGTATTTGTATGTGTTCATTGAATTTGTTGCAAATATTTATTTTACTACAGCAAACAATTTTACCTATTGTGAAGCAAAAGACCGCAAATAAAATTCGAAAAAAAATATCAAAAGGGAAGTTTCATTGAACAAATTACATGTATCTAATCAAATGTTTCCATTTATTGCAGACCGTTTCACAGCTGGAACTAAACTATTTACCAAAATATTAGTGGGTTGGAATGAATAAGGCTATAAGGATATTCCGTCAACGCAGCATACTACAACGTCTTTAGCAAGAATTACACATTTTTCAAAGCAATCTGTACAACCATGCGTTGTTAATCAACCTTCTAGCGGAGACGTACACGAAGTTAGTGCACATACAAAAACTAATACATACAGCGGATAATAAAAACGAGTTAAAATTTTGGCGTTTGAACGACATTTTCAAAACGGTGCCTTAAGGCACTACTTGATTCCGTGACAGCAGCCAGTGTTTATTCAATCATTTTTTATAAGTGCCGTTAACAACAAACTGAAGTTAGTTCTATTCAACTGTAAGTTTAGTACTAACTTTACGTTACTTTTTGTATTTACCGGAGAGAATACACACACTTGTGTAAAAATACCGAATTCATCTTTGTAAATCTTTTTTTTATATAGAGTTGACAGAAGTCATACAAGTAAATGCTAAATTTCCCTCGTACGTGTGTAAATTACACATGTGGGTCTTTTGTATAAACAACTAAGTTTACTTGGTAGGTGTTCAGTGCTTATGTACCTTAAAATATTCCACCATGTTCTTTTTCCCAATTTAGAAATTTGTAGCTTTTACACAAGTTTTTTTGTTAAAATTAATCAGATAGTTAGATAATGGTGTAAGTATGAATATATAATTAGCCAGTTTCATGAATTTTGTAGCAGATACTTGCAAAAATACGTATATGAACAAAGGTTTCTATAATTTTATCAAAGTGACGATTTGAATTACAAGAATCCTAAAAACAGACGAAGAAATAACTGTGGTGAAATAAAAATGTATCTATTTTTTCACTCGCAAAATGAAGATTGATTAATTTATTAATATCAATTTTAGTTACATTTCGGAACAACATTATGCAGTCTCGGCAAGTGGTGCCGTAAACGGTTTCGGCAGCAGTGGTATTTATGCACTGCGCACAGCAACATTTGAATATCCGCCCGGTGGTGCTGGGACATCTTTTGTCTTTAGTAATGAAAACAGCAGCGGGCCTCTTGTATCGATTGCTGCCAAATCCGCATGCGTGTTTGGGGATAACCGAAAAACGTATAATTTTAACAAGGTGTGTTTTTAAATTTTTATTTTTTTATTTTATTTCCTTTTATGATTTTTATTTTTTATTTAATTTAATCCTTTTATGATTGACAGTTCACATGCTGTAGGGGTGGAGGTGGTTGTGCTTCAGCAACATACAAACAATATGTGGATAATGACAACAACATAATCCACGGCAGTAACCACCACAATAACAACAACAATACGGCTGTTTTTCTTTAAGACTGGATAACTAAGCTGTGATAACAAAAATCCAAATAAAACATTAAAATTTCACTCAAAATAAAAATTCTTTTTTAAAATTGTCGCCAAAAGCAATATCAATGTGTGTGTGAAAACTAATTTTGAAAAAATAATTTTGTGTTAACAATTTTGGACTTAGCCTGTATAATTATCCAGTGTAAGTCGAAATTATGGTTGTCTAGGCTAAGTCCAATAAAGTCAACAAAAAATATTTTTTTGAAAATTTGTTTTGATACATATATTTATATTGTAGTTGGCGACAATGTGAAATGCAAAAAATTAAATTTTTAATAAAGTTTTTGTTATCGCAGCTTGTTATCCCGGCTTACAGCCGAACCGAGCCGAAAATCTTTTGCTCGGTTTGCCAAGGTGTCATCCGTTCGGCTTCGGCTAAATATAATGGCTGCAATAGATGGTGTCACGTACGTAAGCGCATAAACTGCTCGGGCCTGAACAGTTGTAGAGAATGGAGTGACAGGTACATCGCCCCGTGCTGCACACAACCAATACCCAGCACCACGCCACAGTCCTCTTCGTCATCGGAGTATTTCACTCCGTCCCCTCCCCCATCCCCTTTACAACACAGTCAGTATAGTGTGTCCGTACTGCCCCTACAACAGCCACAGCAGTCGCAACAACAGCTCACACCCCATATTGACATCCCCACAACATAAATTTCTTGCAATTTAATTGCAACGGTCGGAGATAACTGCCTTCATGGGCAGACATCACATATCGGTCGCAGCGGTTCAAGAGACCAAGTTAAACCCCACCAATAGGCTGGCTCATTGCAACGGTTTCAATATCGTCCGCAAAGACCGCAGTATGAGCAATGGTGGTGGCATTGCATTTATAACCCACCAATCAGTGCAATACAGGGAGATAAGCGTTAGTCAGGACCCACAGGATGTATACCTTGAAGTTCAAGGTATCGCTGTGAGCTCTGGCGATGCAATGTCGGTTTGTCCTCCCGGTTATCACCCAGACACCTGCCGGCAGCCGAACATCAGCATGGTTTCCGCAAAATGCAAAGCACCACCACTGCATTAACCGCCATCACATCAACCATCAGCCACAGCCTTAACGGGAAAAGGCCCTGCGAACGGGTAGTTCTTGTGGCACTCGACCTATCGAAGGCGTTCGATACGGTTGATCACTCCGTTCTCTTCAAGGACATACACGACTAAAGTCTTCCCAACTTGACGAAGAGATGGATAGTCGTTCGTGGAGTTTAGGAATAAACGATCCAAGCCCCATAGAGTGAAGCAAGGAGTCCCCCAGACTGCTCTGTACTCTTGTTGGAACCTCCAACAAGAGTACAGGAACCTCCACCGAGGCATGTCAGGAGAAGTCTGTGGCAATTTGAGGAGCAGATCCGTCATCACCTCACGGATCCGTTCACTGACTGCGCATACTTGGTGGGTCTGGGGCAATTACACGCGGACGTAGTTGAAAGCACCACGTTAAACTACAGAGCCAATATTGTTCTTGGAGGACGCCCTCCACCCATTGCAGAAGCAGAGCGGACACTGCCTAGAAACTCGAGGGTCATTTTGGCCAAATTAGATCTGGATGGTGTAGTCGACTCAATTCATATCGATCAAGACTCGATGACACCATTCCAGATCTTTGCCCAGCCTGTGGCATAGATCCACACAATACAGTGCCGGCCGACTTCTCTTACACCAGGCTCTCTCTGGTCGAATCCAGTCGAGCCGCCAGAAATCACAAACAAACTAATTAAATTTTATACTTGCAGGAGCAACAACAGAAACATCAAAGAAAAAACAGCCTTAATCTATATAATAACAAGTAAGGAAAGGCTAAAGTCGGGCGGGGCCGACTATATAATACCCTACACCACTCCCTCGTATGTATCTCGCTTTGATTACTAAACCCACGTATTTCATGGAAGCAATTTTATGTAGTTCATAAAAATTATACAGTTACTATAAATTCATCTTTAGTCATATTTAACGTATATTGTACAGACAAATACAAATTATACAGTAGTAATGGGATGAATCGGACCGACATTTCAAAAGGGGCCGATAACAACATTTTGGGCCTGGTCCAAAACATGGGTTATATATTTCTCATTCACGGTAGGTATTTCTAGTTGAAAAATATCATGATCTGCAAAATTTGATGAAGATACGATGTAAGATGTAGTTTCTAGAGCTGTAATAGATCAGATTGGGCCCCATTTGGGTTATACCAAAGTATAGACATATGGGCATCTCCCAAACAAGTAAGGAAAGGATAAAGACGGACGGACTTTCTATCACATTACAATTCAATTCGGTAAAAAATTGAAATCGGGAAGGATTTTTGCATCCTGTAAATGTATGTGTTTGACAAAAAATGTTAAATCGGAAAGGACATTTGTATGGGGGTATATTGAAACCTGGAACGATGTGACCCGCTTTCACCATGTCTGTTTATTGGTGAAATATAACATGTAAAATTTGGCCAAAATCGGTTAAACATTCCGGAGCAACATTTGTATGAGGGCTATATCTAAATCTGAATGCATACGTGTTCCTAGTTGGATTATAAGATGTTCTGCAAAATTTAAAGAAAATCGGGTACAATATGTCGTTTCTAGAGTGGAAAAAGTGAAATAGGGAGCGACATTTGTATGGGGGCTATATCTAAATCTGAACCGATCTTACCCAATTTTTATATACGTGTTTCTAGTTCGATTATAAGATGTTCTGCAAAATTTTAAGAAAATCGGGTACAATATGTCGTTTCTAGAGCGGAAAATGGCAAATCGGGAGCGACATATGTATGGGGGCTATATCTAAATCTGAACCGATCTTACCCAATTTTTGCATACGTGTTTCTAGTTCGATTATAAGATGTTCTGCTAAATTTAAAGAAAATCGGGTACAATATGTCGTTTCTAGAGCGGAAAATGGCAAATCGGGAGCGACATATGTATGGGGGCTATATCTAAATCTGAACCGATCTTACCCAATTTTTGCATACGTGTTTCTAGTTGGATTATAAGATGTTCTGCCAAATTTAAAGAAAATCGGGTACAATATATGGTTTCTAAAGTGGAAAATGTCAAATCGGGAGCGACATTTGTACGGGGGCTATATCTAAATCTGAACCGATTTCCTCCAAATTCAATACCGATGGTCCTTGGCCAGAAAAAATAACTTCAGCCAAGTTTCATGACAATCGGACAACAATTGCGACCTGTAGAGTGCGAACAAGCTTAGATGGACAGCAGACGGACGGACGGACAGACGGACAGACAGACATCGTTAAATCGACTCATAGTGATTCTAAGCCGATCGGTATACTTAAAGGTGGGTCTAGCTCGATTATTTCTTGGTGTTACAAACATTTGGCGCGAAACTAACTTATAATACCCTAGACCACGAAGTGGTGTAGGGTATAATAATACCCTAGTCCACGAAGTGGTGTAGGGTATAATGAAATGACGATCGTTGGTAATCGCATCACTTGAGAACGGCTGAACAGATATGGCTGATTTTTGTTACAAACTGTTCGTGGTAGTCCGAACTAGGTTTTAAGGTGAAAAAACTTTTGGAAAGTTGACCGCAAAATAGGAATGTTTGTAAAAAACTGAAAGTGCCTTTTTCTATAGAATTTTTGAATGAACTATAAGTCTCAATTGAAGCAATGGATATGCGACATTCTTTTATGTTATGTTCGTTATGATTCTGCGAACGTTTTCGGAACACAAAAATTCAGATAATTATAAAGAAAGTCAGAAAATTCGGACAAAATGGAAAACTATCTTTATATTTTATGCACCTTTTGTGAATTTTCAGAAACGTGCTCTTTGACATTTCTGAAAATTCACAATGAGGCATTGAATGAAGACATGCGATTAATATTAGGTCAACTAGGAATGACAGCGTCACACTATCCGATGCACTAAGAATTTAATCAAGAGTTGGAATGCAAGAATAAGATGCTTTCGAAACCCACGGCTTTTGAACTATAGTGATTTTCTTCTTGGACGCTCTCACTGACCCCGGATAATCTTTTTTGATCGTACAAATTTTGGCAAAAATTCGCTAACAAAACTCAAGTGATGCTTGCTTCATCAGGAATTTCAGCTGAGTTCTTTAAAGACTGCCGAAATGCACTCAGATTGCGATGAATATGGAAATTAACGAAAGGTGGCCAACTTTTTGATCGGTCCGGAGGAGTGTACTATGGCGCATTGATCAATGATTCTGTTGGAAGGTGATTTTCGATTTATGGACAGAATCATTGTTATGGAACGGCCAATCTGGAGTACTTTCAAAACAATTGCTGGACATTTGCACTAGAAAAATTCTGTTGATATTGTGAATGTTGATATTTAGATTTTTACGTTGCTGCAAATCGTGTGTCGTTGAGCGTTTTTAGAGAAAATTATGTTGACAACCGCAGACTATCGTCTCAGAATCTTCATTTAATACCAAATTATTTTTGCAATGACTCTGGGAAGTGGAAATTAACGAATAGCATATTGAAGAAACACTTCTTAAAGGAAAGTGCGAAGATGAAAACAGTTTGAGAGTACACTCCGCTGTTAATCAGCAATTAACGTACGACACTCATGAAACTTTTGAACGATGGAATTGTGATTATCCTGGACGATCACGTTGGAACCATAAGACTATTTTGATCGTGTAGATTTTGGCAACGATTCTCTCGCAGAATTTAATTTTACAGCCTTCATCTGAAATTACAGCTAAGTTGTTGAAAAGGGTCGAACAGCTCATTCAGCTATCAAATTGCCGTTGAATACGCATATTATAGAACTTCCAAAATTAGACCGAATAATGACTAGACTGGCGATTTTTATGCAAAAGTATAGTTTGAGAGGATAATTAATTGGATGACGACTTCACTTAATAATTCTCATGATCTCAATATTAAAAAAATCGATATAACCAATATTATGTTAGCATAATTTGCATAAAAATACACTGTCTGTTAATGTTTTTTGGTGATTTTTACCAAACACCTCCAGTTAATCCACGGCATACTCCACCCAATAAACTAAATGAATGCTCGAATACGTCCTTTTGTGGAAAACATCACGACATTTAAATTAAGTACTATATATTTAAAACTCTTGCTTGAAATTGTCAATGGCAAAATCACATTTGAAATGTCTACCTTCTTAAATCCACTTAAGCGAACGTACAGACACTTCCATTGGCGTAATCTGAATAAGATCGTGTCATTAAATTGAATATCTACACCAGCAAAAGTCGATACAATAATCACTGAGAACAAAATTTTTCTCATTCCAGGTTTGCTCAAACATTTGAAGTCGCTTTTAAAAAAATCACACGACGATCACAAACAAACTAATTGAAATATGGACAGGAAATTTTTTGCTTTCAATTTTGTCCTTTTCCACTTCGCCGTCATCCAAGGGTTTCTGCAATTTCTTGACGACATCCCATCTAAACTACTCAAACACCGTTTGCTTTGATAAAATACCCTCGGCCATAAAATATTGGCCAGCAGTTTGGAGTAGGTGACCACAAATTTGTCTTCTTCAATCAGACATATTGAGCCAATGGGCAAACTACCACCCAATAGGACGTCCAACGAAGGATTGTCACTTGATGTTATCACTTGTCCTGTTTGTGGAATGGCCCGTGTAATTTGTTTGTGGACGTTTCGCTTGCGAAAACTGGACATTTCTCCCAGATGCAAATGTGAGCGATTCGGGTAAAACGGTTTCGCAAATTACGCAAAAAAAAACTTAAAAATATTTGCGTAAATTATTCCTTCCGGCAACTTTTTTTCATTAGAGTTTTCCATTGCGGCTGTTGTGGCTATTGTTGGCATTTTGTTTCGTTTGCAAAAAATCGTTAGACAAACTAAATCGACCAAATGTCAAAAAATTGCAGGGTCGATTTCAGCATCTCGATTTCACAAGAAATCAACTTGATTTCATGCAGTGTAAAAAGTCTATAAGTTTTCATAATCAACGTCATTCAAGCAAAGCAAAAAGTGTAGACGCTTAGCTGACAATGTTATCAAAAGTGGTGACTTGGAGACACTTGACCCCAGGATTCCAACAGGGAATTGTTACGTTCAACGCAAGCCTCCATCTTCTTTATTTGCTACCAGTGTGATTAAGCTATTCACATCATTGAGTTGCATATGCAGTATACATTTTTTGCCGTGTCACACTCATTAATCTTCCTTTGTAAATAAATTTGATCAAGGACAATGTCGAAAATATTTTTAACTGCTGGCCATAAGTTCCAAGATACTGGTCCCGAAACTTCAAATTTACATATTCCGTACGATTTAGATGAATTTAATTTTGTTGGAAGGGGCATGCCATTTTTAGAAAATAAACTAATGATATTTATTACTATGAAATATATTAGCTTAAAATTAAGAGACTTGATAAGGTGGCAACATTTTATTTAATTTTGTTGTGGCTTCCTTCATTGCATGCAAGAAGGTACATTTGGTAAAATGGTCTACGACTATAAAAATATACGCATTTCCCTTCTTAAACCTAGGGTACTTGCCAAGGAAATCAATATATAATTTTTGAAAGGGTCTTTCCGTTATTACCTCGCTGCCTATCGTAGGATGTAGGATTTGGTTCGTGGGCTTTGTCTCCTTACAAACTTGACAATTGCGTATATATTGACGTACTTGAGTCGCCATTTTTGGCAACGCCCCCATGTGCCGATGTCAGATCATTATGTGCCTTTTCTATAAGTACATAGGTTATGTCTCGGGGAATCCACAATTTCCATTCGAATTCTGAACTACATTCGTCGAAATGCTTGGTGCGAATGTAAACTTTATCTCCGTCTACCTTAAGATCGGGCACTTTACATAGTCTTTACTATCGAATGCGGTTGTATGGAAATCTAGCAATTCATTGTTGATTTCCTCCACTTCAATTTCTCCTTTTTGGCATTCTAGACAGCGTGTCAGCGACGACATTTTCATTCGATTGTTAAATCGTTGCTTGGAGCTGGAGCGACCATCTGGCCAATCGGCCACTAAAGTCTTTTAGTGACATCAGCCACTTAAGACTCGCGTGGTCGGTTATAACCGTGAACTTCATCATCTCAACGTATGGTCGGAATCGTTTCACGGCAAGAACCGCTGCAAAACACTCTTTCTCCGTTACGGAATAATTCTTTTGACAAGAATTGAGTTTTTGGGAGTAGAAGGCAATTGGATTTTCCTCTCCACTATCATTTTTTTTACTCCGACGCATCGCATTGTATATAAAACTCCCTTCTGAAATCGGGATGACGAAGAACGGGTGCGGACGTAAGCTCGTGTTTTAACTTTCGGAATGACTATTGCTTGCTGAGTTACCGTAAACTTTAGTCCCTTCTTGAGAGTGTCAGTTAACGCGGCTGATATCGAGGCAAAATCCTTAATGAACCTTCTATACCAGCCGGCAGTTCCTAGGAAGCTACGTATGTACTTCTCGCGGCGACTTTGGTAAACTAATTTTCTGAATTGCCATTACCTTCTCCGGATCGGTTTTCAACATCCCGCCTCCTATTATAAATCCCAAGTATTTTAATTTACGGAAACAAAACAAAGATTTCTTTAATCCTATTGTAAGGTTAGCTTTCTCTAAACATTCTGCTACTTCCCGAAGTAATTTTAGGTGAGTATCGAATTCATCGGATATTATCAATAAGTCGTCCAGATAAATAAAAACATTCGACTTTAATCGAGCCGGTATGACTTTATCCATAAGTCTACAAAGTCGTTGAGCCGCGTTACATAAGCCGAATGACATTATCCTAAATTGGTAGAGTGGTCGACCTAGCACTGTAAAAGCGGTATATGGTTTTGCCTCTTTCTCCAACTCAATTTGCCAAAAGGCATATTTTAGGTCTACACACTATCCTGCTCAAAATCCCATCAACATTTTGTAGAGGGTAGGCATCTTTTACGGTTAAAGCATTCAATTTTCTCGCATCGAGACAAAACCTATTCTTCCCGGTCTTCCTAACTACTGTTGTTCTGTTGCTCCAAGGTCCGTCACTTTCTTCGATAACATTGAGGGCAAACATATTGTCTATTTTCTCATAGACAATTTCTTGTATAGCCGGGGATAAAGGGTAATGTTTATCCTTGACAGGGACCGCTCCTTCAACTATCTTTATGGCATGTTTCAATAGTAGTACATCCCAATCCCCTTTCTTCAAATGTAGGAAATTTTTTCACTACATCCTGTAGTTGTTTCTGTTGATCAGAGGACAAACTATGTATATTTGTCCTGTCTTTTGCGGATTGTCCATGTATTTGTAACTGTAGTTCGACATATATTTCCTCCGATACTATTATGTCCGGAGCCAGGTCGAACCACCTCCAAAAATCTATCATAAATACAACCGAATGTCAGCCACTTTGTTGTTATATTCTATTTTGGTTTGAATTTTTCCTCAAATCCGATGCTGCTGTCCTGATGCCGTTCGGACAGTCGAGTAATAAGTTTATATTTCCAAACCTAATTTTTCAACTGGCTCCCGACATCCTTTCCCTTACACGCTAACTGAAGCACCAAGACCTTTGATTTCTTGCTCGCCCAGTTTCACTATTGGATTGGATAGGATCTACCTCACCCGGTTGATTCAAAGTGCCCGCTGGATTCGGTTGATTTCCCGACATTCTTGTCGACCCACTAGTGCTGGGATTTGAGGCATTAATCGTATGGGACATATCTATGATATCTGGATCCATTACTTGCACAGAGTTTTGCATTCTATATCCTTCCTTATTTTTACTGTATTTTGGCTGAGTTTGTACCGATATCCTACTTACATCAAATGCAGATAAGCGATTTCTTTTGCTTCTTCTTTTACCTTCTGTTAACTCACTCATCTATATGAATCTCTTAAAATGGACAGTATCAGTTTTAGTTATTACGGCCAGAAATCCAGTATTCACTAAAAATTTCTTATTTCGCAAAAAAAAACTTCTGTCTCAAAATCAAATCAAAGCAAAAATCTTAAAACCAATCATAAAAGTAATAACAAAAATAAATTAATTTAAATATTGAATTACTGTTAAAGATAAAGAAATGAAGAAATTATAATAAAATAAACAACAATAGATAAAATAATAACAAAGTTGGACAAATACTTTTAGGCTAACTAAAATAACATCAACACGATAGTAAAAAAAACATAAATTATAAAAAAAGTTTATTTCTCAGTACTTCACTTTCGAGGGATTTGCTAAATGTATTCTCAAGGTTTTGTAGAATGAAGTATGTGGATATTTATATATATATATTTACTTTCTATTCTCAACTTATAAGTGTCCTTACAGGTTGTGCCAACAAGGTGAATCAAATGACTAGACATTTAACACAAATGAACATTTAACGTTATTGCCTATTCACGTGCTGTCTCTAATCCTAGTAAAACTACTCGAAAACAAAACAAGTAAGGAAAAGTCGGGCGGGGCCGACTATATGATACACTCCACTTTCTATCCGAATACAATTCAATTCGGTAAAAAATTGAAAACTGGAAGGACTTTTGTATGCTTCCTAATCATAGGCTAATATGACCGGTCAGGTAACAATTTGTCAAATCGAGAAGAATATTTGTATCGGGGCTATATCCAAACATGGAATGATGTGACCCACTTACACAATAGGTTCTTCCAATTCAAGTATAACGTGTTATGCTCAATTTAAAGAAATTCTCTGAAAACACGTGGTTTCTAGGGCTGAAAAAGTCGAATCGGAAGCGAAATTTCTATGGGAGCTATATATAAATCTGAACCGATCTGACTCATTTTCACCATGGGTGTTTCTAGTTGAAACATAAGATATTTTGCCAAATTTGAAGCACATCTGATATAATATGTGGTTTCTAGAGCGGAAAAAGTCAAATTGGGAGCGAAATTTGTATGGGAGCTATATATAAATCTGAACCGATCTGACTCATTTTCACCATGGGTGTTACTAGTTGAAACATAAGATATTTTGCCAAATTTGAAGAACATCTGTTAAAATATGTGGTTTCTAGAGCAGAAAAAGTCGAATCGAGAGCGAAATTTGAACGGGAGCTATATATAAATCTGAACCGATCTGACCTATTTTCACCATAGGTGTTCCTTAGGTTAAATATATGGCTTTTTGCCAATTTTGAAGAAAATCAGTTGTAATATGTGGTATCTAGAGTGAAAAGAGGCAAATCGGGAGTGATATTCGTATGGGGGCTATATCTAAATCTGAACCGATCTGACCAATTTTCACCATGGGTGTTTCTGGTGGAAATATAAGCTGTTTTGCCAAATTTGAAAACAATCTGATAAAATATGTGGTTTCTAGAGCGGAAAAAGTCAAATTGGGAGCGAAATTTGTATGGGAGCTATATATAAATCTGAACCGATCTGACTCATTTTCACCATGGGTGTTTCTAGTTGAAACATAAGATATTTTGCCAAATTTGAAGCACATCTGATATAATATGTGGTTTCTAGAGCGGAAAAAGTCAAATTGGGAGCGAAATTTGTATGGGAGCTATATATAAATCTGAACCGATCTGACCAATTTTCACCATGGGTGTTTCTGGAGGAAATATAAGATATTTTGCCAAATTTGAAGAAATTCTGTTAAAATATGTGGTATATAAAGTGAAAAGAGTAAAATCGGGAGCAGAATTTATATGGGAGCTATATCTAAATCTGAACCGATTGAACAAATTAAATAGCGTTCGTCCTTAGCCCATAAAAGATCGTTGTGCAAAGTTTCATTTTGTTCTAACAACTATTGCGACCTGGACTTACAAGAATAGATGGACAGACGGACGGACATTGCTAAATCGGCTCGAAAAGTGATTCTAAGTCGATCGGTATACTTAACAATGGGTCTATCTCGTTTCCTTTTGGGTGTTACAAACAAATGCACAAAGACATAATACTCTCGTGGAGTGTATAAAAAAACATGGAAACATACTTGCACAGGTCGTCGACAATACAAACATTGTTACACATTAAACGAACAAGCTATTGCACTGACCCTAAGGTACATGGTGAGAATATCCAAATTTTCAATTTTTCTATTACTAATATTGCACATTAAACACGATTCTAAAAATCATGGCTGCAAACGAGAAAGAATATTGGAAATGCGATACTTATCGTATAAAATATTAATTCTTATTGTTTATTGCACAGTGCCTAGATGTTATTGCACATATTTTACATTTGCCTGCGCCATTTTCTCCCCGCCATTTATTGTTTGATACGCCATAATAGGCGCGAAAAATACGCGGTATATTTTTGGCGCTAAGGCATCTTCATTTCAGTTGGGCGCCATACTGTTTCCTGCCCCCTACAGCGGCACTAAGGTGGCATCCGGCAGCTCACGGACTCTCAGACGGTTCCAACTCTTCCTACCTTAGCCCAGAGGGACGAACAAATAATGAAATGAAAAAAAACGGATATTCAAAGATGAACAAAAAACTATCACAACATAACGACTGATCACCTTTTGACAGAGGAGCTTGTTGGTAACGCCCCTACACTTTGCCCGCCCTTTGTCAAGGATCCACTTACGTTCCACTCACCTCACAAAACCCTTCATTCAGGTTCCTCCTCTAACACAAACAAATCAGCAAGACATATTTTCTTTTTGTAAACAAGTCACACAAAAAACTACATTTATTGATTTTTTTTTTCTTACTTTCAAGCTTACATCTAACGATTCATACAAACGGCACTTAATCCTGTTACAAAACAATTAACCGGAAAAATCACTAACACCAGAAAATCGTATTATTGCTAGTCAATGCTCGGATTCACTTTCAGCTCCTAGACGTTTTTATAGCCCTTTAACGGCTTGCAATCCTAACGTTACGTTTATTTCCTAACTAATAAAGCTCTGTTAGTCGGACATCGGATCCGTACACTCCTAGATCCAAAATGCAAATATATCAGTTTATTCGTCTAGTTCGCTCAATGCGAAACCTACACTCACTATTGTTCACTAGCTGGTATTAATAACTTTTACACTAAACCACAAAAAAAACTTAAATTATTACACTGAAACAGCACAAGACAACACTCACTTAACCTAATATTAATTATTATAGTAAATTCTCTTTTTTGTCTCTTTATGTTATTTTCACGTATTTTTTTTAATTCTTTCCAATTTCTTTTAATATTTATAAAGGGTGATTTTTTAAAAGCTATAGGAAAGTTTAAAAAAAAAACACATAAAATTCTGAAAAATGCATGAAATCTTTATTTGAATCGATAGTACGGTTCATATAATTTAAATGTTTGAAGATTATCTCATGCAAATGTTGACCTTGACTGCGCCTCAAATGGTCCATCCGCTTAGTCCAATTTTGGCATTTCCACGTTTTTGAGTAACAGAGGCCCAATTGCTGCGAACGGCGACGAATCGGTAATTGATGGTCATCATTAGCACTGGCCGATACAGCTGCGATATTTTCTTCAGTTCGCACTCTACGTAAGCGTGTTGGTGGTTTAATGTCCAACAATGTAAATTTGGTGCGAAATTTAGTCACAATAGCCCGAATAGCCGCTTCAGTGGGCCGATTAAACTGACCATAAAATGGAACCGCGCGATGAACTTTCTTAACAGAGCACGCATTTTGATAATAAAATTCAATAATTTGCAAGCGTTGATCGTTTGTAAGACGATTCATTGTTAAATTATAAACCAAACTGAAGATGTTTGACAGTGAAAGAAAACACGAAACGTGCGTCAGCTGTTTAAACCAGTGTTGCCAAAAAGGTAATAGCTAAAAAATCACCCTTTATATCATATTTTCTCATTTTCTTTAAAAAGATATGGAATAAAAATCGGCGTATCAATCTGGCCGCGGATCTGCCTTTGATTCTATGGATTCCCTTCCTTCGAAACCTTTTGTTGTAAGTATATTTGTTGCTTATGTTACCTTCGTTCCGTGGATTAATAATGTTTTCTTTCCTATTTCTTTATGTTTGTAGTGATGTGGTCGAATTTACACCGCTGAAGCGTAACGTTGTTTCGCCACAAGAACACAATTCCGCAGCTAAATGGGCAGTTCCAGTGATACGGCAAAGTAGATGAATCCCGGGACAAAAAAACTGGCCTCCGTGTAGTTGGTTGTGTCTCTGAGGCCAGGACTGTGGGATAAGATTCCAGGATATATCTCCGTTCTGTAAATTAAACGCAAATCGACAGAACAAACACGTACTTATATAGCATTCTATTATGTTAACACTTATGTTGCACATTATTACTCACTTCTCTAATATCCATTTGGAAATACGAAATACAACACAATACAAAATACTGATACAAGCTTCTACTTGTATATATATTAATGACGGTTATCAAAATATTGTTATTTTGTTTATATTTGATTTTGATCAATCACTATTTAAAGGTATTTGAATAACGAACTAGGTTCTCAGGTAACACACGGATGACAATGCCCGCTTTCCTGCGGGCGGTGCCATTTTTTCTTTCAGTGCTGTATTATTTAGTATGCTATGGCAACCCCAATTATCTTTCATAGAACAGGGAATAGTTAAATTTCTCGCCACACTCAGTAAGTGGAGTAGTGCCAGGAATGTTCTTCAGGTACCGCTGAGCCAAAAATATTGGAACTTCCATTTTTCTTCGAAAATCTTCTTACATTGATCTGTACAGATAATACCCAGACTAAGGTTTGGTATTAAATATATGCAATTATTCAAAACCGCAAGGCAATTAATCGCTATCCATCAATCTCCGTCTAGTTTTCACAATATACGAGAAATCGCGCCACCAAGAGGTAATACCTTAAACCATGCATGCCTTACAAGAGAACTTATATTTTGGCCAAACGCCACTTAAACTGTGTTGATTGGCACAATTTTAGCTCAGAAATAAAAATTTAATTTTAAATTGCAAATCACCCAAAAAAATCTTGGCCACAATTTTTCACTTTATTGCTATTATTATTTTGAATGACAGATATTTATATTACCTTTATAGCCTTGTCACACTGCATGCGAAATCTAGCTGAATGTCAGATCCCATACAAATTTGAAAATCGACCTTATGTCATTTCTGCTAGATTTCGCATGCAGTGTGATAAGGCCATTATAACGAAACCAATTCATTAAAATAGCAAAACATACAATAGGCCTGTTCGATTGGGCTTACTAGCTTACGATAAGAGACTTGATAAGGTGCATCATTGTTGCCTTATCTTAATGAATCAACAAGAAAAATCTGGCAGCTGACCTGTAACTCGGGAAATATGGGCCGTAGTGAAGAAATTATTATTAGATATCATTTTTATTAGATAACTCGAAAACTATGGGTCTCCGCGAAAAATGTTAAATTTTTTCTTTATAAAATTAAAAAAAATTACGCAACAAAATATTAAAAATAAAAATAGCGACAGCGCCCACATTCTAGAAATCAGTGTTGAGTGGCTAAATTTTAAATATCTTATTCCACCAAAAATGGTACACTTGTGTCCACGTTCGCATCTCTGGCATGCATTTCGTACGCAATTCAACACTTCCTACTTAACATACTCACCACATGTAAAAAAATAAATGTCATCAACTGCTGTTTCGTACGCAATTCAACACGTCCTACTTAACATACTCACCACATGTAAACAAATAAATGTCATCAACAGCTGTTTATTTGTTATCTTTTTTCCGGTAAATCGCGGTACGTACATGTGAGTGATTTATGTTTTTGTGTGAATTTTTATTAAATGTTATACAAAACATAACAGAATGAAAGACAAATACAGGCACTACAAAAGAATGAACAGCCGTAGCCTAACAACAAACGCCTGTCAATCACACATTTCTTTAAAAATGACCAAAAAACACAAACATGAAAAGTTTCTCGTTCGCCATCGTCCGCTGCCTCTGAGTGATGATACCATAGAACAAGGTTAATTATTCGTGCTAAGTGTTCTAAAATGAAACAAAAACAATTTAATGAACTCGTAGAAATATGCACAAATGACGGCAGTAACAACAATAAATAATAGGTCAGTACACGTCATAATTTTCGCAACACGATTCTTGAAATCTCGGTGCTTTCCTCGACGAGCTAGCGAATGCATTTGAGTGGAGCAGATGCAATAGATGTTTTATGAGGTATGGGGAGGTGTTTTCATTTCAGACGCATTGCTGCCAAATTAATAGCATTGCAACAGAATGTTCTTTTCTTTTGTTCACATTTTCGTCCGTATGTTTGTACATATGTATGTATGCGGCGATAGCGTGTTTGTGTCATAATTAATGAGTATTTGTTTGTACATCCTCATTCACATCATAATAGAGCAGCATACTATATCCATTCAGTCGTTTGTAACATCTGAGTAGAAAGGGGATCCAACTCTGAATAGTAACTATTTAACCTATTCTTAAAATCCAATTGTGCTCTTGACGGTTTCTGAATTTTTCTACAGAGTCACTTCTCTTATGATTGTACTTTAATTTTTCACTAGAAAGGGGCGACCAACTTCAGCATCCGTTTGAAAGTTATAATGGTTTTATTCAATCCAAGGATTTGGTCCATTTATGTTGAAGGTATCGCCGGTCATCTCACCATATTTCATGTGACCACATCTACTGTTGAAGAAGATGCGGATGACTATAATTTTACTTTGGTTAGGGTGATTTGGGATGTACCAAAAGTTCTAAGTGATTATTAAACATAGACCCATTTTTGAAATGTAGGCCTTGTCAGTTAAATTCCTTGTGAGTTAAATTCCGTTCGCAAGTGGAATGAAATCCGAATTATGCTTCTACAGAAAATGTAAACGATTTTTATTACGTAATGAAACCACTTTCAATTTCCAAAGTGGAATTGTGTGTCTATCAAGCTCCAAAAATTACTTTGGAACAAAATAAAATGTAAAAAATACTTCTTTTTAATTATAAAAGTTAAATAAATATATTTTATACTTATTGAACTGTAACCTTTCTATAAGCACACACACAAAAGCATTTACAAAATCGTATGGAAACTGTAGAAGCTAAAACAAAAACGTTCAGAAGCAAACGTTCATTTACTACGGAATCAAATCAATTCCGAACGGAATCTGTGTCATGCCCCATAGAGTTAAGATTGTACCGATTTATTTAATTTGCGCTGTTAATGAAATCTATTTATTATACATTAATGTAAGAACAACAAAATCCGGATCGTAAATTACCCGTTTTTTGTATTATTCGTCGTTTTCTTCCCTGAAGATGTCTCAAAGTACGACAAAATAATGGATTAATTTCCATTAGTAGTAAAAATACCCAAAATTCGGTTCGAACTTGAAATTTCAACAATTCAAAAATAAATACAAATGATTGGGCAAATATCAAAACAAACTCTTATTCATTCCAAAAAAGTTACATTTACAACTTTTTCCGAAAAGTAGTTCATTATGTATGTTCATTAAAAGAATGGCGAAAATCTGCAAATTATTAAGCAAACCGCAATTACCACGTAATACGGAATTGTGTCAATATATTTTTTATCTGTAGATATAGAAAACATTGTTAATAAAGCATATCGAGCATATATTCAATAATGCCTACCTAAAAAAGCATATTTTTTCAGGAGAGAGAAAAACGGTTTTATACGCAAATTAGCAACAATTTTAATGAACTAGTCTACAACAATATTAAATCTTTGTATAAGAAATTAATATGTAGACACTTGCATTATTTTAAAATTAATAGTTTGCACGGATGCAAACTGAACCAACCTGATCCACTTTCACCATACATGTTTCTAGTTGATATTATATATTGTGCCAAATTTGAGGAAAATCGATTTCAATATGTGGTTTCTATAGCGGAATTGGGTCAGTGATGAGTTTGTCATAATAAAATGCTTTTCGTCATAATGTAGATAGGCGTTATTAAATATAAGCCCTCAATATAATGAATTTAGATTCTCGGAAAGAAAACACATAAATTGAAGGTGTTTCATATTTGCCACTATAAGTCTCATCTTTCTCTATTGCCTCAATCAACCGATTAACGCAATGTAGGCATGTGCTAATATTTGCAAAAAGGAAAAGAAAATTCTCTGGGATTTGGTTGCATATGATATGATATTGGAGGCTTATACTTAGTTTATACATAACTTAACTTTATTAGCCCTTGAAAGTGATTCTTGTACAGTTTTATATCTTTATAGAAGGTGCATTTTACGGAACCAAATCTTTGGCTAAATTCAAGCACTTTTCTTGCGAAGAATCCGATAAGTTCAAATTTGAAGTCCGCTACTGTTTGTCTAAAGCAAAAATCAAATCTTTGTCACATTGCTTTACAAACAAATGTCGTTTTTAAATATAAAAGAAAATCATTTGTCGTTGATCGTTTTCGCAGCTTCTAAATATTTTGCAAACCTCAAAGTAAAGCTTTTTTTGAAAGAAAAAAAAATTAATTTGTATTCTAAAGAGTGAAACCTCAAAATATAAAAAAAAAAACAGAACAAAAAAAAAATAAAGTCAGTGGATAAGAAATAAAAATGCATGAATGTTATTGACAAAAGAAACGTATTACAAGATAAGTATGTGTGTGTTAAAGCATGTTATTGTTTATTTATCAGTTTTATCTATTGTGAAGCAAAAGACCGCGAATAAAATACGAAAAAGTATCAAAAGGTAAATTTTTTAGCAAATTACATGTATCTAATCAAATATTTGCTTTTATTGCAGATTGTTTACAGCTGCGGGAACTAATTGTAGAGTCTTTATCAAATATTCCCCTTTTTTAAAGCAACCAGGCGTTTTTATTCAAACTTCTAGCGGAGACGTATTCGAAGATAGTGTCTCTACGTAAAGTTATACATACATAGGATAGTAAAAACTAACAATGTTTAACAACAAATTGTGGTATGTGGACGAACCGTTTTAAAGTTGACTTTATTGAATGACTTTTTATTTTTATAGGTGCCGTTAACAACAAACTGAAGTTATACGACTGTAAGTTTAGTGTGATTGTGACTGACTGCTATCACTTAGCACAAACTTGACGTTATCCAGCAAAAAAGATTTGAAGTAGTGCAAAATGAATTACAGTTTCATTACTCCAAAATCATGCATCCATAGAATTCATTCTAAACAGCAACTTAAATGCGAATTTTTCTTCTTCTAAAATATAGGTCATCTCTTATTATAAATTAAAATTCTAATTTTATTTTCAGAATTAAGAAGTACATTTATCAAATTACTATTTCTTTAATTTATAGAAATTGTAAATAATAATAAATATTTTTCTGGTACATCATTATATTTTTATTTTACACTAGCAAATACCCGCTACTTCGTAGGCGGTGTAAGGATATCCCCTTCTGGGTAAATAGCTTGTAAACGCTCACAAATTTAAAAAAATTGTTTTATTTTGCGCAACTACGTATTCAGAGATATATTCACACCAAATACTCGATTCCAGAACCTACGTGGCCGGAGGAAGTCATAAACTGTATTGGTTTTTGTCCCCCTTTTACAGAAATAAACCTTTTATTTTGTGTCATCCATTTATATGTAGTCAATAGATTAATTTAAGTGGGCACGGAAATTGAAACAATTTTCTTACAAAAACTCATATAAAGATTCTTATAATTATACCCTCCCTCTACAGAGTAGGAGCTTATATATCATTTGGGATAGAATAAAGGACGTATGTCTGCTGTGTGGTGTATACGATAATTATCGAAAGCAGTTAAGGAATTTATTCGAACTCTGAACTAAGTATTATTTTTCCCAGACTTAGTATAAATTCGGAGATGTATGTCAACATCCCTAGTAAAATATTCGGAACCAATTATATGTCGATATTTGATAAAGTTTTTATAATTACATTGGGCGTATGAATACTGCGAAATTTGATCTTTGGCAATATTTTCATATATGCTGCACACACCTGAATATGGGTGATATTGTCACACCCCTTCTGGTACTTCCCACACAAATTGGCATAAGATTTGGTCGAAATAAAACTGATATAACTTCCATACGTATAGTCGATATCAGTTGCAATTTTGGATTTCAAAATGTTTTTGTAATCACTTTAAACCTGCACAATATGTATGCTTTTGCCACGCCCTTTGTAGTGCATATCCAAGTAAAATTAAATATTTTTCACATTACTTCTATACCGATGCATGACTTGAAATCTGAAGTTATAAATAGAATATTTTTTATTTCAACGGTGCTACTGACTATAATGTTCCCACAAAACTTCACGATTCTAGTGCAATATTTTGGTAGGAACTATTTCTATCCCTTTTGTCTCAAGTTTCTAAAAATTCGTCTATGTTAGTAAGTGGGTACCATTTTACCCCTTTCTGTGCCGCCCTTAAACGTACAAAAATTTAATTTACGGCTACGTATTCGAATTTCTAATTGCCTTTTCACATTCTAGCTGAAAACTTTGGTTATCCGAATCATCACTTTTGATCCTCTTCACCTTTAAAGTACACATTTTGATACAATACATTTGTATTGCACGTCAGAGCAATTATGTATATACCTTATTCGAAACATTGGTGGGTGCCGTTTTAATTTAATATTAAAAGTATAAATTTTGAAAAATCTTTTAGAGGTCAGATGAATATACACACCGAATTTCTACATTCTAGCTTTAGCCGTGTTTACCCGTCGTGGTAACATTTAAATCCATCTTTTCTCCATTATTCTTAAAAAAAATCCCTTAAAATCGAATTTCATGATTATTGGTACCATTGTTACCACTCCCTTAAAAATAAAAAAATCCCGTTTATCCTGTAAAATACGAATTTTTTAAAATTACTTCATTTTGTGTTTCTAAGTATTTTGAGGAATGTACACGCCGAATTTCATGATTCCAGCTCCGTCATTTTGATTGCTATTATTTTTATCCATTTTTACCAAATTCAAACCCCAAAAAGTACGACTTTCGCAAAATATTTTCTTGATTGCATTCGTGCTAGAAGAGTAACATGCGCTCCAAATTTCAAGATTCTAGGCCCAGTCGTTTGGTCAGGGCGGTGGTAAAATTTTGAACCGATTATATCCCCTAAAAGTACATATTGCATAAAATTCCTTGCTATCACTCATCTACTCTGTAGGACGAATATACACATATCGTTTACCCTTTAAAAGTACGAAATTAAAAAAAATCCTTCATTCTGCGTTTCTAGCATTCTCATGGATACGATAGCATGATTCCAGCTACGACTGTTTAATTGGTATCATTTTAATCCCTTCTTACACAATTTCACCCACAAAACGCAAACGTTCCAAGTTTCAAGATTATAGGCCCATATGTTTGGTCTGGGCGGTGGTACCATTTTTAACCCATTCAATCCCTTAAAAGTACAAATTTCAAAAAGTCCTTGTTATCAGAGATCTGCGCTGTAAAACGAATATACACACCAAATATCATTATTGTAGCGGTATCCGTGTTGTCGGTACCTTTTTTATTCCCTTTTCGCGCTTTTAGCATTTCTAAGCATTTTGTGGAATGTAGACTCCGAATTTTACGATTCCAACTCCATCCGTGTGATTGGTACCATTTTTATCTCTTTTTGTCCGATTTCATCCCCCAAAAGTACGCATTTTTAAAAAATGTTTGGGCCAAATTTCATGATTCTACATAACCGTTTGGTTATTGCGGTGGTACCATTTTTATCCCTTTTTACCCCATTTTAACCCATAAAAGTACGAATTACGAAAAAATCCGTTCTTATCTGATATCTACGCTGTAAGAGAAATGTTCACACCAAATTTCATGATTCTAGCTTCAGCCGTGTTGTTGGTACTATTTTTGCCCCATTTAACCCCTCAAAAGTACGAATTTTTAAATCTGATATCTACGCTGTAAGAGAAATGTTAACACAAATTTCATGATTCTAGCTTCAGCCGTGTTTTTGGTACTATTTTTGCCCTTTTTGCCCCATTTAACCCCCCAAAAGTACGAATTTTTAAAATGCTACTTTTTGGGATGTCTTCATACCGCAAGAGGAATATCCATACCAAATTATAGGCCAGCCGTTTGGTCATTACAATGGCACCATTTTTATCCCTTTTTACCCCATTTTGTGCCTTAAAAGTACGAATTTCGAAAATTCCCGTCTTATCACACCTCTACACACCAAATTTCATGATTCTAGCTCTAGCCGTTTGGGCTGTGGAGTGATCAGTCAGTCACTCAATCACGCAACTCTTTTATATATATAGCTTATGGATGATTGAGTAACAGATTTTAATAGTCTCTCTTATGGGTAGGGTAAATTTTATTATTGTATAAATTAATTGCACAATAAAAATACAGCATGTACCAGCAAAACTGAGAAGATGGAACTATATGAAGTGTATAGTCCGAATAAGTTGTCCGCATATCAAAAATAGTCAAATCAATTTCTATGAAATTCTTTTTGTAATGTTCACCCTTAAACGTATCCAAAAATGAATGACTTTCACCTATGAGAATATGCAGTGCTTCTACTCACTCATTCGAATGAAGTGACGGGTATCTGTAAATGAACCCATCCCTCCCAATGACAACCCTATGTAAAAATTATGCATGATTCGCCCGAACAACAAGTACTTCCATATCATATTTTCATCAGTTGAACAACTATATAACCACTTCTCCGTCTTGTCTTTTTCTTTTTTGCTGGGTGTTTATGTAAGTAGGTTTGTACAACTTATTTAATGTCAAATAATTACAAGTTATACTAATCTAAAGATTACTTTATTTTTATTTAGCTAGTCGAAAAAATTGGATATGTGTGTTTATTTGTTAAAAAATATGTAATACGCTGTGTAATTCGCCCAAGAAATTGTATGTAGTAACAATATATTGGCTTTTTTGGCAAACAATTTGCTTTTATCCAAAAAAAATGTTGCTGTAACAGCTGCCAATGTCCACTATAACAAGAGGAAAAAAGTCTGCTGAAAACAGCAAACATCCTCCTGCTATTGCAGCAGCAAGTCTGCTTTCTGTTTTTACTATCAAATTCTTTTGAGTGTACATGACGAAAATAAAATAATTAGTTCTGGCATTTAAAAACAAATCAGCACTAAATTCATGTAAAAATATTATTAAAATACATAAAGACACTCAGTATGCCTTCAAACAAATATAAATTTCAAACTACATAATAAAACATGCTCGATTTGATTACATTGAACATTACTATAAGTGGGTAGTCCCGGGATGTCAGGATTTTGAAAAAATATTAATTTTCCGGCAAATGAAAAGTATGGCAAATTGTCAACCCCAATTACACTTCACATGGATGACATACAATTGTAGGCACATCCAATTTCGTTGTAGCCGAATATACCACTTTTATTTTGAACATTGTTGTTGTTACTAATTTGGGGGTTCCTGTATAGTCACGCTGAGGTGTTTATTTTTGTGCGAATTGTGTGGTGTTTTATTAAATTGTTTTAAGGGCTCTTTCAGTTATTTCGCTTCTTAGAAATATATTTATTTATATGTCTTTAGCTTGGCCATATGTGATCTTGTGCATGGTTGGCTAGTTGCTTAGCGAAGGGAGCCGTTTACGGTTGCTACCAGTGTCTCGGTAAAAATTGCTGCGTGCAGTTCGAAAGTCAAGTTAGTGAAAAGATAAAAGTATTCAATGTATGTGCGAAAAAATCTTTGTAATAATTTCTATAAAAGTTAAAACGGTTTTAATGGAAATTAAGAATTCAACAACTATACACTTGTAAAGTAAAAGAATCTGTGTAAATGAAATGTGACAGAATTTTCCATTAGCAAGCAGATAGTGAAACGTGTTCATTGCAGATCCAGAGAATTTATTTATATGAATATCATATTGCAAAAATAATAAACATGGAGAAGGTGTGCGAAATATTAGTTGCTACATTTAATATGAATATAATGTCCTAATATTTTTCATAGATTACAAATGTGAAATTGATATGAAGAATTGGGCAAATTGTCAATTAGTCAAATCCAAACTAAACTGCAAAAACCATGTATCATACGTCTAACTAATTAGGCAATTAGAACAATGTTCACACTCAGAAATAAAACCTATATGAACAAAGACAACAAAATAATCATTTCTAAATTTTCTACAGAAGTTAAAAATTACATTGTAACCTCCACCAATTTAAAGCGAAAAAATATATTAAATAATTAAAGTTATCAAATAAAGCCATTTAATAATTTGCTGTGTGTGGTGATCACGAATCTGCTAGAAGCAGTCATATAGTTTTAGAATTATTATTGATATTAAATTAACTCATAAAAATGCTTTAATAATGTAATTTATATCGATTATATAAAAGTAGCATTTGTTCACAGTTTATGTTGATGTCGTCACGTCGTTGAAAAAAGTGGCATATTCACAGAAGAATACAACAGCGAGTACCATCCTCCAGACAAACACTTATTGTTACTAGGAAGACATCTTTTATTTGCAAGAAGATATCGTAGTCAATACTAGACATACCAACGTCATCACAAAAAATCAATATACTGCCTTTGTTGAACAGAATGTAGATGAGATGTACAAACAAAATTTAAATTTATTGGAATCTATAAAAATGATAAAAGAAATGCCTGCCATTCGGACCTTTGTACTCCTGTCAAAGTGTCGAACGTTTTTACATCCCATTTGTGACTTAATAACATGTGTTTTGGTTTGAAATACGAATAATTGTTCTCTAACACATTGGCTTCGTTAATGATGGAAATATCTGGTAATGTCCCTATACTGTGTTTTCAAGTATTAAAAGACCAGACAAATTAGATACATAATATAAAGTGAGTAAAATAAATTTACTAATCTTCGCAGTAGTTAGCAGGAACCATCCGGAAAATTGTGTAAAACAAACAATTCTTCCGTAGCCATTTTTGTAGACAACAAATTTTTTTAAAATAAATATTTTTAAATTCTGACAAGTTTGTTATTTTCCAAGAAAACCAATCAACCAATCACCAATACTGCATATTCGCCTTTCCAATCGATATCTTCAATTCAATATGCCCTGCAATATTCTTCCAGTTGCGTCTTGTTTGTATGTATAAAAACCGAATTGATGGCATTTTCGCACACCTAAATTGCGAATTTGTAGTTCGTTGATTTAGAAATCCGGAAAATAATTCCTGTTGTAGCGTTAACATTTGGTCTACTCAGGCTTGCTGCCGCTATAATATTTGTTCAAAGACTATTCCTTTTTATTACGCCGTCAAATAATTTGTATTCATTTTATTAATTTTATAAGACCTTAACATTATTTCTTAGAAATAAAGTATATCGAGGGCTTATATTAAAAAGTGGATATGGTGTGGCACATGCCTCCAACTATTTTTGCTATTCCAAAGCGATTACAAAAAATCGATACGCCCTAATATACACTCCGTTCACATAGGATAGCCTCACTTGAAATTAAAAACAAGTAAAAACGGCGTTAAGTTCGGCCGGGCCGAACCTTATATACCCTCCACCATGGATTGTATTCCACAGATGTTGTCGGTTTTCGTAGAAGTGCAGCAATATTATAGGAAAATATAAATTTTGTAATATAGCTAAACTAAAACAAATACAAATATTGAAAAAATAATTATATAAATAAATATAATATTTTAATTATATCAAACCATTATCTATTTCAAATCAAAAAATAAATATTCTTATAATTATATTTTCAAAAAGCTTAAATACAATAAATATTGGAAGATAGTGGGTGCTACAGTTGGTTGTACTTCCATTCTATTTTAGTTCCAAAAGTACAAATTTTGAAAATCCATTATCAGACGTACATGTGCAAAGTGCAAAATAACCTAACTTCATGATTCAACCAATTTTTGCCGTAAAAGAAAAAGTACGAAAAAAACTTTTTATTTTAACCCCAAAAAGTACGAATTTCGAAAAATCTGTTTATTTTAAGTGTCTACGCAATCAGAGGAATGTATACACCGAATTCCATTATTCCAGGTGTAGCCGTTTGGTTGGTGCCATTTTTATCCCTCCGTACCCATTGAATCCCTTGAAAGTACGAATTTGGAAAAAAACTTTTATTTTTCATGTCTACGTAGTCAAAGGAATGTATACTCCGAATTTCATGACTCTAGCTGCGGTCATTTGGTTGGTACTTTTTTTATCCCTTTTTTCTATTTTGACCCCAAAAAGTAAGAATTTCGAAAAATCAGTTTATTTTCCGTGTCTACACAGTTAGAGGAATGTACACACCGATTTTCGTGTTTCTAGCTGTTGTCGTTTAATATGTACCATTTTTATCCCTTTTTTGCCCCATTTTACCCCCTACAAATAAGAATCACTTTATGGTGCACGTTTTTGCTATAAGAGGAGTGCGCATACCAAATATCAAGCAAATATAAACAGACATATTCAAAAAACATGCTTAAATACGCTAAAATATTAGGGATTATTATGGGTATTTTTAGTCCTTGTAAGGGAAAAATTTTTCCCTTTGGGCCGATTTCGCCCCATTTCAATCCCAACCGATCTACGACTATAAGACGCATTTATGGAAAATTTGAACGTTCTAGCTCCTTTCGTTTAGATGCTAGCGTGCTTTCAACAGACGGACAGACGGACGGACGGACATGGCTAGATCGTCTTAGAATTTTATGACGATCAAGAATATATATACTTTATAGGGTCTCAGGTCGATATTTCAAAGTGTTACAAACGGAATGACAAAGTTAGTATACCCCCATCCTGGAGGTGGAGGGTATAATGATATTTCCTCAAACGCCACCAAAATGGATTAATGTCATTGGAACGGTTTTCTGTTTATACACTCCACGAGAGTATTATGTCTTTGTGCATTTGTTTGTAACACCCAAAAGGAAGCGAGATAGACCCATTGTTAAGTATACCGATCGACTTAGAATCACTTTTTGAATCGATTTAGCAATGTCCGTCTGTCTGTCCGTCCGTCTGTCCATCTATTCTTGTAATCACGATACAGGTCGCAATTGTAGCCAGAACCAAACGAAACTTTGCACAACGAAGTTTTTCGGGATAAAGACGAACGCTATTTAATTTGAAGAAAATCGGTTCAGATTTAGATACAGCCCCCATACGAATTTCAATCCCGATTTGACTCTTTTCAAGCTGGATACCACATATTTTAACTGATTTGGTTCATATTTGGTAGAACATCTTATTTTTCCAATATAAACACCCATGATAAAAATGGGTCAGATAGGTTCAGATTTATATATAGCCCCCATACAAATTTCGCTCCCAATTGGACTTTTTCCGCTCTAGAAACAATATATTTTATCATATTGTTTTCAAATTTGGCAAAACATCTTATATTTAAACTAGGAAAACGTGTGATGAAAATAGGTCAGATCGGTTCAGATTTAGATATAGCCCCCATACAAATGTCGCTCTAGATTTGACTTTTTCCGCTCTAGAAACCACATATTAAACTCGATTTGTTTCAAATTTGGCACAGTACCCTATAATTGAAGTGAAAACATCGACGGTGAAAATCGGTCAGATCGGTTCAGATTTAGATATAGCCCCCATACTAATGTCGCTCATGATTAGACTACTTCCGCTCTAGAAACCACATATTAAACTCGAATTGCTTCAAATTTGGCACAGTACCCTATAATTGAAGTGGAAACGATGGTGAAAATCGGTCAGATCGGTTCAGATTTAGATATAATTTTCATCTATAAACATACATAGTGAATGCGGGTCACATGGTTCCATGTTTCAATATACCCCCATGCAGATGCCCTTTCCGATTTAAAATTTTTTTGTGAAACACATGCAGTTACAGGATACAGAAATCCTTCCCGAATTCACTTTTTTACAGAATTGAATTATAATAGGATAGCAAGTGGAGTGTATCATATAGTCGGCTCCGGCCGACTTTAGCCTTTCCTTAGTTTTGAATTTGACGGTATTTTCGCCATTGTTTTCGCAAGCAAATGTAAAAGCATGTGATTTCCAGTGTTAGCTTAGCCTCATCAAATTAATTAAAAGTGCAATTTTGACTACTTTTTTTAAGTATATTTTTGATAAGTATAATTTATTTTTAAGTTTTTACATTATTTATTTTGGTTTAAGAACGTCATAAATTCGGGTTTGTATAGAATTTTAGAGAGATACAAGATAATTGTACGAAATTTCGGTCCAGGACATTTTGCTTCTTAACAATCCACCAACATTTTCAATAATATTTAGGTCCGGCGCATATGAGGACCACAATAACATTGCCACGTCATGAACTAATCCTTAACAACGCGAGCTGTATGGAAGGTGGCATTATGAGTAGGTTTTGGAGTTTCCCGAACTTTTTCCCGGAATGAAAATAGCATTCCCGGAAAAAATAATTTATTTTAGGTATGTCCAATATGGTTTAAAATATCAACATTTACTATTTGGTGTGCTTTTTTTAAATACTGACATATTATGAATTAAAAGCGAATGTTTTTGCCAAAATATTTTCCAAATTATCATAAAACTGGACATTTCAATCACAGGCACAATTGTCTGACACATACACTAGATTCAAAATTAAAACAATGATTAAGGAAACAATGAACTCGTATGGCAGAGACGCCTTGTGACGTCTTTAATTTAGAAAATTAATTCGTCTACAGATGAAGAATTTACAGAAACAGGGAAAATATTCTAAACTGTAAAATCAATATCAAAACATAATAAAAATGTAATAATAATAAATTAATTAATTATTAATAATTAAATAAATTTATAAAAAATAAAAACATTGAAATTGTCCAGCCATTAATGTAAAGGGTTATTTAAATATATCTAGGATATATTTCCATTCCTATTAAATTTCTGTAGAAAGTTTCCAGGTGAACAATTTTAATTGTATCCCTACTTTTAGACCATTTCTTACTGGTTTCATATGTAAAGCAAATTCTTCTGTAACATAAATGTTCATTGTCATTGTCAGTAATGTAAATATATGAATTTGAAATACATATCTCTACAATTTCCTTAACTAATTCTCAAAATAATCAATAAAATATTTTGTAATATTTCCCGTATTCCTGGGAAATCTTATTTTTTCCTGGGAATTTCCGTCCAATTTTTTCCGAGAATTCCCTCGAACTCGTCAGAAGCAGTGTGGCTACCATGGAACTCGATCAGAAAGTTAAATCGATTCGAAACTTGAATTCGATCCGAATTTAAAACCGTACTACGATACTCTATCAGATCGAATAATGACACAACTTCAGATAAATTTATCAATATGTAGCCGCACTGGTTTGAACTGGGATATTGACCTGGCTCAAGACCATTTTGCATCTACATATATTTAATAGAATGCAAATTTATTTACAAATGGCATGGTGACATTTGACATGGTGACGCACTGTCATCGTAAATGTCACATTTGTTGCTGTTTGTTTACATTATTCCGGCTTGTCAAAACAAAAATAAATAAATACTTTTGATCCTGAAAATTTTGGAATGGTTTTTAATCAATTAAATCATATATAAAAATCAATGTGTGAACATACAGTCTTCCGTATAGGACGATTCGATTTAAAATTTCATTGTTGATAACTACTGGACAGGGGGTGGTTTTTGGATATATCAGGTCATGATACGAAAAAAATGCGTGTCACAACCCACACAAACGATATTTTAAAACTACCACAAAACCTTATGAGGAAATTCCTGATTTTCCATAATTTCATATTTTTGAAAATCGGTTAATTGAGAATTAAAAATTTGGAAAAATTCATTAAAATCTAACAAACTAAAATTTCTCTTCCGTTTCTCATGAAAAAAAGGTTTTCGAAAAATTGAGCACGTAGTATTGGCAAAATGTAAAACCAAACAAAGTCTCTCACAATATTGTATATTTTACTCATTGTGTTTCTGGAAATGATAAGCCAAATTCTACCAATATTTTGGCCAAATATCGCGTTTTGTGTGAATATAATATATAATATAATAATTCGAATATTCGATCGGGCTATAGCAGCAATTGAAGACATCAGTGGCATCTACCACTGCCTGCGTAGAATTCTACGATTATTTTTGACATTCATTCTTTGGCATAGAATGAATTTAAAAATCCGATAATAGAGTGGAACCCGCAAGGAAGCCCAAGGCCTCACACTTAGCACCCTTAAATAGAGAAAAAAGCTGCGACACAAAATAAAAGTTGGAAATAAAAATAATCTTTTGTTTGTTAGAACTCATTTTATATCTATATTTATAAAAGAGAATGCCGTCCGTGTGAACACGCAAAACTTTATAACGGATCGTCTGATTTTCACGATTTTGGGCTTGATGAATTCGTGTTGGCCCAAGGAAGGACATAGGATGTAAAATTGGTACATAAATATTACCGACCACGAGAATGATAAATATGATGCCGAAATTTGGATTTTCATTTTATGTGTGTGGCAATTGTGTTTTTTTGAGCCAGAAGGCTGCAAATTGGAACGTATATATTACTGACCACAAGAAAGATAAATATGATGCTGGAGTTTGAATTTTCGTTTGGTGGGTAGTTGGGGCGTGGCAAAAGTGTCTTTTAGCTAGAAGCCTGAAAATTGGAACGCATATATTACTGACCACGATAATATCAATATGATAAGATCAATATGAAACCTGATTTTAATTTTACCATTTGTGTTTTTGCCTGGCGAAGCGGGCGGGGTTCAGCTAGTGGTTTTATATAATTGGTAACACCGTACGAAAATTTTAAAAAATCGTAACACTTGAACTGAATGATATATGTCTGCAGTAAATTGGCGTTTTTAGTTTTCCATTTCCTCATACCTTTGCCTCAAAAGGACTACAAAATTTCAAAGGATAGAATTTTCAAATGAATATATATATTTTAAAAATTTAATTAATTGTACCGGCATAAGTGTCAAATTAAAGAAGAGAATATCTGCTAGAAATATTTTAAATGTTATACTAGTGAAAGTATTAGTTTAGCATTTATAACCATTTCAAGTTTGCCCCTTAGTTTCTTTGCGAGAACTTGTTAATGCTAAACGGATACAGATAGACTACTGTATGTTGGATGACCCTTGAGGGTTAATTATTTAACATTTGTTCTACAGATTTTCGTCCTAAGCAATTCTTCTGAACACACCTACACCCTTTTTGAGGACCCAATGAAAAAAAGAAATAAAAACAGTCAAATGTTAGAACAGGGGGCAAATCGCGGCACTCTCTTTTCTTGTAAGAAGGACATAAATTAGCCCCCAGGTCCTATTATTTTTCCATCCACAACATTTCTTGTGAACATATCTACCCCCAACATTCCCATACAAAACCCGTAAAACAAAATAAATTTTAAGATAATGCAAAAGTGTCTATCTACATATTATTTTCTTACA
Organism: Polietes domitor; assembly: GCA_947397865.1. Classification (NCBI taxonomy): domain Eukaryota; kingdom Metazoa; phylum Arthropoda; class Insecta; order Diptera; family Muscidae; genus Polietes; species Polietes domitor. Next base: position 118,557,476 of record OX377618.1, on the reverse strand, counting down.
CAATGATTTCATTTTTCAAGCAATACTGCATATCTACCATTTTTTACGTTATTCACGCGTTATCGTGAATTTGTTTCTTTGCTCATGCGATTGTGCGTCTAAAAACTAGTGCATGATTCATTGTATTTCCTTCGTTAGGGTACGTCACGAACTTACTCTTCCATATTTAAAACCAATACGATCAGAATCAAACCAAACACTTTCCATTCCATTAGTAAAAACAAAACTAATCCCATAGATGAGCATTGATCAATAACAGAACAAAACATGAATTGTTGAGAAATGGATTGACAAATATCTTGTTTTTTTTTTTTGTTTTTCAACAGAATGCCTAAATTTGTCCTTACGAAGAAGTACTAAATTCGCAGCTGAATCACTCAATCAACGCTACAGTACAAATTTTCACAATCAGATATCTCTAATACTTCCTGAGTAAGGCACGGGACGGGAAGGAGAGCTGCAGCAATCGTACCTCACATAAACGCAATATTTTGTGTTCGTAGCGTGGACTCAATTCAGTGAACAGACAACTCAATAAATTATAAAGAAGCAAATTCAAAACAGAAATTAATTAGCCCAAAGGCCAAAGACAAACAACAATTTCATATATACATACATACCTACATACACTGCATCACGAAATTGTATGTACAGTAGTAGATATCAAACGACATATCGTTCACCGGCGAAAACAGTGCTATAAAATTTACTTAGATGTGTGTTTTTATCATTAAAGGAACTGTTTACACATTCTGAACAAACCACTATATAGACCCACAGTTCCCGTAATATTATACCTCCATACATGGGAAGAAAACATAAGCCGGTGTTACACATACGCCAGAGGAGCAAAAATCCTTTAGTTCTACCGAAACCAACAACAGACTTTTATTTCGCAATACATATTGTACAAGAAAATACTTTACTTCTACATTTATTCAAAGATTTTCTCCATTAATTAGAAAATATTTTGTTAACTATTTTTAAGGGTTTTTTTTCGGACAAAAATTGCAAACATGATCGGACTTATATTTGAGGGGATGAGAAAAAAATTGGGATTTAATTGGTATAAAGCAACGGCGGGATGCAAAATAATTACCGGCAAAAACTATTTTGTCCGTATCCAAACATTAATTTTCTGAATGTTAATCCTTTAAAGCTAGAATTATGAAACATGGGTTTTGTATGTTGAATATTTATATCTATTCCGAAACGGATGTTCATAAAGGCGTTTGCAGAACAACACGATATTTATCTCGTTTACCTCTATGAGTGGGATTTCGCCTTCATTCTTGCAATTGATTTACCTCTGTTAGTGGGTTTTCATACTAGAAGATATATTTCATCGTCTTTTTTAATGTATGGCTTTCGGAATTTTTACAGAACGCATGTTGCAAGTCTCGTTAACTTCTTCCTAGAAGTGAAAGATTCTCAATGAAAAAATGTTCCAATAAATGGAAACGCATTTAAAGGGAATGTAAAGCAAACATGTTTAGGTATCTCTCAAAATGTCGTTAGCTTCACATCTTTAAAAGGGATAACTGACTAATTACATGGATAAATGGCAGACTGGATTAGTGGGAAACCATTGTAAAGGGTGTTTTTTATTGGGGTATAGAACTTTAAGTTGGCATCACTTTTTTAACTGGCGGCCATTTTCTCAGCTGTCAAGTGATTAATATTTAGTTTGGTTTGCCATTTCATCATGAACAGATTGACAAAAGAACAACGCTTGCAAATCGTGCAAATTTATTTCGAAAGTAATGGTTCAGTTCGCGAAGTTCACCGCAAGCTCCGTCCATTTTATGGTCGACATAATCGTCCATCAGAGCAATTAATTCGGTTAACCATGGATCGTTTTCGCACTACGTTTACTCTATGTGATAATACGCATCCGCAGAGACGTCGAACAGTGGGCACCGAAGAAACAATTGCCGCTGTAGAGCAAAATGTTGAAAAGGACCCGAATGAATCGATTCGCCACCGTGCACAGCAATTGGAGTGGTTGAAAATTGGACCTGTAGAATTGGCTATATTCGAGCCAGCCGCGGCGGCCACATGCCCGAAATCATATTTAAACATTAATGGCATAAAATTATCCTTCCAATAAAGCCAAATTGATGGACATTAAAACGATTTTCTTGTGTTTTATTTCAATTCGAAGTTCTATACCTCAATAAAAAACACCCTTTATATGGGAATAAACTCTATCCTTTGAGCCATAGGCGTAGGAATGGAGTGGCTGGGGTGGTCTAATACCACCTCAGAACATTTTTAGCCCTCCCGTATAGTTCAGCTTAATTTTCTTTTTAATTTATCAGGTGTGTTTACACATAAAAACTCATTGTTCAACATAGATATATTTCTGTGAATACTTTTGATAAATAGAAAAGATAAAGTGAATTCTTTAAGAAACATGACCAACCTAAACTCCACATTCGATGTGTTCAAACAGAAGCAAATTGTGGAGCTGTAAAGAACAAAAATGGCCATTGCTATACGATTTGCAATCAATTTGGAAGTAGAAAATTATGTTGGTAAAAATTCTGTAGAGGTTGAAACATGTGCAGCACGAGTCAAAATTTCCACGGAGGCTTTGGGATTATTAAATCTAATCATTCGGAAATGCCTATGAAACGGTTGCGGCATCTATAAATGTCATTAAATATTGTAGGAATACATTTACGACCATTTGGAAATATATTGAATATTTGGCAAAAAAAAAATACATTTCCTTAGAGCTTATAAGAATTACGAAAAGAGAAACCAAATAGCATTTAATAAATATTTTTAACACATTTAAAAGTGTTCCAATCGATTAAATTTAAGCCCAACCACATACTTCTAGCATTTTGAAATCGACTGTCTCAAAATGGAAACCTTTCCATTTTAAGCTCAACTCAAGGTTGGTAACCTTTCGCAATATTGACCGAAATGACCTTTTTTCGGCATTAATGTTTCTAAGAAAAAAATATAACGCGTTCTGTCAAATTTAACAAAAATCAGTTAAAATATGACGGGAAAAAGGCAAAACGGGAAGGACATTTGTATGTGGCCCAATTTTAGGTGAGATAAATCGTGGTAGTAAAGTTACTTCTGCCAATATTTGTAAGAATCGGACAATAATTGCGACCTGTACTTTGATTACAAAAATAGATGGACAAACGGGCGGATAGACAGACGAACATTGTAAAATCGACGCGGAAAGTAATTCTAAGCCGATTTGTATAATAAACGGTGGGTCGATCTGTATCGTTGATATCCACAAACACTCAGAAAAATAGCATTCTTAAATTTGAGTAAAATCCATACACCAATTTTGTTTATAAATTTTACTTCAGTGTAGTTAAAATTTCCTAACGTGAAGGAAAATTAAGTAGACACGAGTACAGTTTCCTTATTTCAAAGGCAGAAGAAATAGTACATATACCCAAAATCTAGATCTAGTAAAAACATCTTACAATTAAGTATATACTTGTGCAGAAGAAAATTACTTGCTTTTAAGAAAGAAAATAATGAAGACATTTTTCCTATTGATAAATTCCATTTAGCAAGTTTTTACTTTAAAATATGTTTAATCCTTGCAATAAAGATAATAGCGCTGTTTTTCTTTAAGCCGGGTTAACAAGTTAATAATAATTTAACTTTTTGCTCAAAATAAAAAATAATTTTTCACAAATAATTTTTTATTTTGAGCAAAAAATTAAATTTTTATTAACGTTTTGTTATCGCAGCTTGTTATCCCGGCTTAGAGAAAAAACGGCCCTATTGTTTCTAATAAATTAACTATTTACTATGGCTTTGAAAGAGGGAAACTTTACTCATATTTAGTTAATTTGTATGGATTAGTATGGATTTTACTCAGATTTAGGAATGCTATTTTTCTGAGTGTACTGCATATCCGACAGATGAATATTAACAGTTAATAAAGCATTAAATACTGTGCTTAAATTCTCATTTCCTTTTCCTGTAGCTTCGAAACGCTAAATTAATACATTGAGGCAGTAAAATTGATTTTTAACAAATTGTATATAACATTTATTTATAGAAATATCAAAAATTCTGAAATCGAATTATCTCAAAATAGTACTACTTGGCTATCCAAACTGCATGCTAAATCAATCAATTTCAGCTAGATTTCCCATGCAGTCTGAAGAGGCTATAACATTATCTGTAACCTTCTATTCGGTAATATTCTCTCCAAATCAATTATATAAGGAAAATTACCATATTTAAGGTAGAAGATTTGTATCGCCTAGCTGACACATATCTAATTAAAAGTAAGCTTTGTTAAATTATTTTGGTACTTGTCTTATACCATCTAAATTCGCCTTTAATAATATCAGGAATGCTAGATTAAAACGTATTGAGGGATACAGAAAATAAACGATTCGTATACAATTCGAGAAAACCTCCTGTATAATTCAATCAAAAAAATTAATCTTCGAATATATGACTTTGCAACTGACATTTATAAGCACATTTGTCTCATATTAGGCATGTTCGATTGGGCTTACTAGCTTACAAGAGACTTGATAAGGTGGCAACGTTGCTTAAATGATTTATCAGGAAAAAATTGTGAACAAATTTTGATAAGATAGCATAGCATCTGTAACGTATTTCTTGTGGTGTCCAAATGAAAGCTCAAAACAAACCTCGCAATAATTCGGTAATTTAAATAAACGAGATCGGCGAATTAACGGAATTTTCGTTTAAAATATAAAATGAAATTACGAAGTTCAATTTCCCTCCGATTTAGTACATATTTACCTAATCCGTGGGAACTTTTTCTGAGGGAAGGCATAATACCCTAGTGGAGGGTACACAAATTGTGGCGCCCAAATGTTTGTTTTCTTATGAATGAAGAACGAAAATAAAAAAACGGTTTTATATGGTTCTTACCGTATATGTTAATTATCTGCTATAAAGGCAAAACAGCACAACTTAGAATAATAAAAAACAGCCTCGACTTCGCCAACTACACTGAGAACTCTAATGAAACTGTCTCTTAATTTGCATTAAATATATTAATATCATCTCTTAAGGATAGTTGTCTCACTTAATCAAATTTATCTTCATAAAGTTTTCGTTAATTAGATTCAAGTTGTCATGCAGGGCTGTGTTGATAAATCTTTTTTTCCAAAGTATTGTTTTTCAAAACACCTTCATATTCTATTTATGGCACTTATTGATAACATTTCGCAGTTTCTTCAATTCGTTCGTTTTTATTTGAAAATCAAATTGAACAAAAGCGTTTTGTTACCTCAACCCACCACCAGCAGACCTATCCAAACAATAGATATGCACAGTATGTCAATAAAGTGTTTTTAACAAAACAATTTTTGTCGTTTTGTTTTTAATTTTATTGGGCTGTGTTTGTAAAAAAAATGGTTTGTCACAACACTTACTGTCATATCCAAAAACATTTATCAAGAGTACTTTTACACTGAAAATTCGTCTCATAAACCTGTAGTAAATGTTTTTGGATATGACAGTATCTCTGTACGTAATATTTTTTCATTCAGTGTATGGCATGGACGTGTTGCAAACAATAGAAGCATTAAATGAATATTTTGAAATCGCCAAATTATGAGATATATGACGAAATTTAAAAAAATATATTAGCAGATCGCTCGCCCTCTCGTTCCTTCGATTCGTAATTATTCTAAATCAAGTCATTTTTTGCAAATCACGAACAAAGAGACATTTTCACTTGTCGCACAATAATTGCACTTTTCTTGTTAAATAATGATCTGAGAGAATAGCAGCAGCAGCAACAACAACAGCAAGGGCAAAACAAAAATAATAAATTTAAAATAGTCGTAAATAAGAATTTGGGCATATGCTGCCGCTGTTGATAGCACAACCAAATGCTCAGCTGTTGAATGTCTTTTTAATTGAAGAGAGAAAACATTTCGTGGCCACCACCAATCAAGCAACCAACAACCCCACAGCCAAGCCAACCTGTGGCGGCAACAATAGCAACGACAACAGTGATAACAACAACATTAACAACATTAATTCGCACAACATAAAATATCGTAAGGCTGCCAATTGCAATTTGTTTGTTGCATATGTTTTCGCTAATATTTTACCAAATGACGAATAAGTCCCCAGAACGACACGTACGAGTAGCACAACAAACGACACAAAGTATAAACCATAGTTTACCCAGTTACTGCTGCGGCAACAGCTATCCGAATATATCGACCGAAATAAGTAAGTCGTTGGGCATATATCTTTATCATCGCGATTACCTTCGGCGTGTACGCCCGCAGCCGAAATACCAGCAGAGGAAACATATTACTCAGGATCGGTGCTGTATCAGCGATAATTTCGATTTCGTATCTACATTGCCGCCATCGCTGTCTTGGTCGGCGTCATCGTCGTCGTCGTCGTCATTGTTGTGTGCCTCTAACAGCTGATTATGAATAAACGAACCGTTATAATTATTGTTGCTCTTGTGAGCATTCTATGCTTGGCTGTCGGCGGCAACATTTACTTCATGTACTATTTAAATGCTCAGGATCCGGCTCTCTCAAGTACACGTGCCTTAGAGAATGTCATCAGACATAAGATCAGACATTTAAAGCCAGCCTATTTGAATCGGAATCCTCGTTTCTTTATGTATCGTAACAAGCTGTTGAAGAACTACAAGCCTGCCACATATGAAAATGCTTCTGTACTCTGGGATATTGCTAATTGGGTAAGTTTTATTTTAATTATAATTACTAAGATTTCAAAAAACTGTATAAATTTAAAAAGGTGATTTCGGTAAGTCATGCATTGGAATGGTGGTCGATAGATCCTGTTCATTAAATGGCCGCATGTATATATTTTTAATACCCTACACCACAGGGTATAATGTCTTTGTGCATTTGTTTGTAACACCCAAAAGGAAGCGAGATAGACCCATCGTTTATTATATCGATCGACATAGAATCACTTTTTGAATCGATTTAGCCATGTCCGCATGTCTGTCTGTCCGTCCGTCTGTCCATATATTCTTGTAATCACGATACAGGTCGCAATTATTATACGATTCTAACGAAACTTGACACAAACTATTTTTGCACGTCGAGGACGGACGCTATTTAATTTGAAGCAAATCGGTTCTGATTTAGATATATGCAGCTTGCTCAGGATTGGACTTTTCCTGCTCTAGAAGCCACATAATATAAGTGATTATGATCAAATTTTGTACAACACCTTATAAAGGGTGATTTTTTAAGAGCTTGATAACTTTTTTTTAAAAAAAACGCATAAAATTTGCAAAATCTCATCGGTTCTTTATTTGAAACGTTAGATTGGTCCATGACATTTACTTTTTGAAGATAATTTCATTTAAATGTTGACCGCGGCTGCGTCTTAGGTGGTCCATCCGCTTAGTCCAATTTTGGCATTTCCACGTTTTTGAGTAACAGAGACCCAATTGGTGCGAACGGCGACGAATCGAAAATTGGTGGTCATCATTAACACTGGCCGATACAGCTGCGATATTTTCTTCAGTTCGCACTCTACGTAAGCGTGTTGGTGGTTTAATGTCCAACAATGTAAATTTGGTGCGAAATTTAGTCACAATAGCCCGAATAGCCGCTTCAGTGGGTCGATTAAACTGACCATAAAATGGAAGCGCGCAATGAACTTTCTTAACAGAGCACGCATTTTGATAATAAAATTCAATAATTTGCAAGCGTTGTTCGTTTGTAAGACGATTCATGATGAAATGTCAAAGCATACTGAGCATCTTTCTGTAGTTGGCGGTTTGTTGCATTTCAATCATTTCACAATCGATCAATATTTGTGTACAGTAATGCCTCGATTTACGTCGTGATTGGTTCCGGAAATTGACGACGTTAATCGAAACGACGTAAATCGAATTTGATATTGGTCATACGTTAACGTTCACTTAATTTCATAAAAAAAACTTAAAAATTACAAGTAATTAAGTCTTTTATTGTACATAGAATATTTGTTTTAAACATTTAATTCGTATACGAATTTTAAAACAAATATAAAATTCAGTTAAAAAAATTAAATAATATCTAAAGTAAACATATCAACAAAAAATCAACAATTCAATATTAAAAAATTTCGATTTTAAAAACAAAATTCATAAAATAAATAAAAGCTTAAACATGTGTTCAGATAAAAAGTATAAAAAATAAATTAACAAAAATTCGACAATACAATATCTAGAAAAATAAATATAATAAAATATATTAATTAAATGTAGTGAAAATTTTGTACATATATGTTTGTTTATTATATGTATGTATATGTAATTGTATGTTAGGAGTATTAATTATGTATAGGAATCACTATCCGACGATGTTTCGGTGAGAATTTCTGAAATTAGCATGTTGAGGTTACCATCTTCAGCACTACTTTCGCTTATAACAGGCGTTTCTGATAAAATTGGTTTAAATAATGTATCAATTCGCTTCTGGGTTAATGTCAACTTTTTCTGCTCGTACAGATCCCGGTAATATTTAAGGCTTGCATTTATTGATTTTTTTGTCGAATCAACTCTTTCGTCATCTTTGTCAAATTCTTCCAAAATTTGCATAGCCTTATTTACGCTGGCAAGGGCTTCTGGCAGTTTTGTCAATGGAATTTCAGAATCCTCTCCACAAGTTTCGATATCTGAAGTTTCTTCTTCTATACCATGTTGATTTGAAAGATTTGTCAACTCAAATAGCTCCGAGTTAGTTAACGGTTCATCCTCCAAATTTAATTGTTCAACAACATCGGAATCTTCAATATCAGAAAACCCTAATGTGTGGGCCAAACGTACAATTTCCGTGTTTATATCGTTCAGATTTTCATCATTTCCACCTTCAGTTGTGCATTCAGGCCATACGTTTTTCCATGCATTTCTCATGGTCGACGCTGAAACTTCATCCCAACTTTTGTTGATACTATTCACTGCTGCATGACATCATATTTTTTCCAAAATTGTCTGACAACATCGTTATTTTTATCATTTTGGTCTGATTGTTTGTCGATTGCATCAATGAGGTCGTTAAAACTTCGTCGTAAATAATATTTTTTGAATGCTGCAATAACTCCCTGGTCCATAGGTTGAATAAGAGACGTGGTATTGGGAGGTAAAAATACAATTTTAATATTGTCATTCATGTTATTCAAACTGATGGTGTGGCCCGGAGCATTATCAATTTAAAGCAATGCTTTATAAGACATATTATTCCTTTCGCAATATTTCTTAACTTCAGGACAAAAATGTGCCTTAAACCAATCGTCAAAGAGTTTAGAAGTCATCCAAGCTTTTTTGTTAGACATCCAAATTACAGGAAGATTTTGCTTGCAAACGTTTTTCATAGCTCTTGGAGTTTCGGATTTATATATTAACAAGGGCTTAAGCTTCAAGTCTCCTGCAGCATTACCACCGAGCAAAAGCGTAAGCCTATCCTTCGAAACCTTTGGCCCTGCTGCTAATTTTTCCTCTTTGATATAAATGTTCTCCCCGGCATACGTTTCCAGAAAAGTCCGGTCTCGTCGACATTGAAACTTTTTAATATTTGCGGAAAACTTTTAGCTGCATCACTATCTGCACTTGCAGATTCTCCGACAACTTTTATGTTGTGAAGTTGTGCTCTTTTTTTAAATTTATGTAGCCATAATCCGCTGGCGTTAAAACAAAAATCGGAATTCACAGAGTCAGATTTTAGATCGTTAAACAAACTTATCACTTTTCTTTGGATAATTAACGTAGTTACTGGAATATGTTTTTCACTTAAGTCTATTCACAGTATTAGTGCTTTTTCCATCAGTATTGTGGTGGTTTCAACAGAACCAGCTCCAGCCGATGTTGCACTTTCACGGATTTCGGCTGAATTTTTTATTATTGTTCGAACTGTGGTTGGTGGAAGATCCATCGTACTGGCAATAATAAAAGCCTTTTCCCCATTGTTATAACGGCGAATAATATCTATTTTAGTTTTTAACGAAATTACATTTCTTTTCTTTTTTATTTGAGATGTTACTTTATTAGTTTTATTTTTTGAGCTCATATTTACTACGTTGCGCCCGACGATCAAAAACAGATTGAAAAAGTAACACACACGACGCGCTGCCAAACACACACGACCTGTCCATGAGAGGCAATACTTTAGTTGTTGTTGCACACACAAAATTTTTAAACCTTTAAATTTTAAAAACTGGGATTCCCCTACATACATATGTATGTAGTACATACATAAGTCATACAAACTGAGACGACGTAAATCGAATGGCGACGCAAATCGACGTTGAAAGGAACAAAATATTTGACGACGCAAATCGAAACAACGTAAATGGAGACGACGTAAATCGAGGCATTACTGTATTAATTTTTTAACTACAGTGCGAGCTCGATGATCGCAACTAATTATTATCCATGCCTGTTGCAATAACAGCAATAGTTGCTATAACCAAACCCCAAATTGACCTTTGAATATTTATTGAACCGTGTACAACCTTTTGTTTGGATTTATTCAGATTTATTAACACCATATTGCAAAGGTATGAATGTAAGACTCTCGATTTGGGGAGTCGGCGTATTGTTTCTGGATAGTTAGGAACACTCCCTCTCTCTAGGCATTAGGTCTCTCAAATTCTGAGATGGCACTTCTATTGGATTTTGAAATCACAATACCTGACATACTAAAGGGTGTTTTTTATTGAGGTATAGAACTTCGAATTGAAATAAAACACAAGAAAATCGTTTTAATGTCCATCAATTTGGCTTTATTGGAAGGATAATTTTATGCCATTAATGTTTAAATATGATTTCGGGCATGTGGCCGCCGCGGCTGGCTCGAATATAGCCAATTCTACAGGTCCAATTTTCCAATTTCCATAAAGTTGATGGACAAATCTCCAATTGCTGTGCACGGTGGCGAATCGATTCATCCTCTTCAACACTTTGCTCTACAGCGGCAATTGTTTCTTCGGTGCGCACTGTTCGACGTCTCTGCGGATGCGTATTATCACATAGAGTAAACGTAGTGCGAAAACGATCCATGGTTAACCGAATTAATTGCTCTGATGGACGATTATGTCGACCATAAAATGGACGGAGCTTGTGGTGAACTTCGCGAACTGAACAATTACTTTCGAAATAAATTTGCACGATTTGCAAGCGTTGTTCTTTTGTCAAACTGTTCATGATGAAATGGCAAACCAAACTAAATATTAATCACTTGACAGCTGACAAAATGGCCGCCAGTTAAAAAAGTGATGCCAACTTAAAGTTCTATACCCCAATAAAAAACACCCTTTATAAATGTGTTATAGTTCCGGATTCGATATCAACTCTGAAGAAGCTGTAGGAAAGGCCAAAGGTTTCGGCCTTTTTGAATTTCACGAACAATTAAACGTGATTTACAATCGTTGGGATCAATTCTTGTAAATATCACAGCAAATTTCCACACTTCCGAGTCTGCTGAGACGATTAAATATGTTCTTAGTAATGTATAGTCCTTGGTTAAATAGAAAACGAACATTACAAAAGTTGCGCATATAAAGACTCCAATAGGTGGTTGGGATCATCGAGCTCGCACTGTATTTGCATTCTATTCTCTCCACAACCAATTTAAAATGAAATATTGAGATGCAAACTATTGAAGTGATTAGACAGATATTTTTATCGGAAAACTATCTGGTCAGGTCATTTCGAGATATTTCAGTGCAGTGCTTACTAACTTACAATTAAGACATTTGTTTTCGTAAATGGATTAGCAGGGAAAATGTGACAACACAGCTACACATACAAAAATTAAGCTAGTAAGCCCAATTGAACAGACCTAAAAGAAAGCAGATTGTATCTACTGAAATAGCAAATTTATTCGCTTAACAAGAACGTAGCTTACTTAATGCTGATGCGAGATTGCAGAAATATTGCTGTAATAGCAGAAAGCGTCTGCTGATTGGCAACAGAAAATTACTGCTGTTAAAAACAGAATTTTTCTAAGTGTGGCAATACGCGTTACAGCGATATAGAAACCGATGTGTGTTACATATTATTAAAGCTGAAGTTCTGCCCTTTCCACATTTTATAAATTTAGAATAGAGTGTACTGGGAAGAGGAACAGGAAGCGAGAAATTATAGTTCCAAACTCATGCAACTATTTAAGACAATGAAATGTTCTAGACAGCCCCAAAATCTGGGCCTTCTCCATATCCTGCTCTGACAGATATACGGATGAAATGGAACAATACTACTACTGTTACTTATAATGATATAGTAGGATAATAGCAAAAGATATTGATATTTAAACATGTATAAAATTACAACATACTGCTCTATAAGAAGTTCCAAAAGTCACAATCAGTGCCTTTCCAGCGAGCCCGTTAAAGTACAAATCGGACTTTATTGCGCATTTTATAAAAAAACGCATAAAGAAAGAACAGAGACAAAACCGAAATATTTTGGGATAACGCATAAAACAAACCAATGATAAATTTAAATAAATCGAAACCTTTTTTTATTTATGTTTTTGTATAATTCATTGCCAATTTAACAATACTTATCTGGTGGTATAAAGGCGAATGTTGGGAAACGGTGAGCAATATTTTTGGCTATCTTATCTGCGGCCTCATTCCCAAATATACTTACATGAATAGGTAACACCGTGCGACAATTTTACCTTTTTTTCATTGGACCTGAACAAGATCGTGCACACGTGAAACTAGACGTCGTATATAGGAGAACTGTGTACTCAGTTTTTCATGTAGTGATCTTTTCTCCTTTTTACAGGACTTTTAATTTCCAATGGATATGGATGTTTTCATAATTTATTTTGGTACTTTTCGAGATATACAAAGACGATATGGGTACCAAATGAAACACAGATATTCTTCTCTTTCATTTGATATCCATATCGTGTCTCGCAAAAGTACGATAATAAATTATTAGAATACTAGCTGACCCAACAAAAATTTTCCTGTCCATGTTTCAATTAGTTTATTTGTGATCGTCATGTGAATTTTTAAAAAGCCATTTCAAATGTTTAGGCAAACCTCGAATGAGAACATTTTTGTTGTGTCAGTGATTATTGTATCGTTTGCTGGCATAGATATTCAAATTAACGATACGATCTAAATCAGATTACGCCAGTGAAAGTGTCTACACGTCCGCTTAAGTGGATTTTGAACAATGTTTAGGGACACCTTTGGCATGAGTTTGATTTTTCATACGGTGAACTGGAAATATCGACTGGGAATATAATACAGGTCGACATTTCAACGGTAATTTTGCCATTGACACTTTCAAGCAAGTGTTTTGAATATAATTGTGCAGATTCGTCGTTCTGCAACTCGAAACGTTTGATAGTACTTGATTTAAATTGCGTGATGTTTTCCACAAAAATGGCGTATTCTAATTCATTTAGTCAATTGGGTGGAGTAGGCCGTGGAATCACTGTTAGTGTTTGATAACAATCACAAAAAAATGATTAATAGACATCGGATTTTTATGCCAATTATATTTGTTATCTTTGCATTTTTAATAGATGCACCACATGCTAACATGAGAATCATTTGTGTGAAGCCGTCATTCAATTATAATCATCCTCTCAAAATATACTGTTGCATAAAAATCGCCAGTCTAGTCATTATTCGGTCTAATTTCTTCAAAGACTTTATGTGAGACATCGTATATTCATGCCGAGCGATCAATTTACGTCACCGCCCAACCATGATCACCGGCACAGTTCTTCGACAGTTTGTTCGTTGGAAGATCTTTAATATGCGTATTCAACGGCAATTTGATTGCTGAATGAACTGTTCAACTTTTTTTCAACAATTTAGCTGCAATTTCAGATGAAGGCGTATCCAAAATCTACACGTATGGTTCCAACGTTCATACGTTAATTACCGATTTAACAGCGGGGTGTGCTCTCAAAATGTCTCCATCGTCGCGCTTTTCTTTAAGAAGCGTTTCTTCAATATGCTATTCGTTAATTTCCCTACTTCCCAGTGTCATTGCATTGTCTGCGATAGTCAAAGTAATTTTCTCTACAAACAAAATCCTCCAATCCAGTGTTTTTCGCGGCCAATGTAGAATGTTTGCTCAACGACACACGATTTGGAGCTACGTATGGGAACACGAACTGAAAAAATCTAAATATCAACATTCGCAATATCAACAGAATTTTCTAATGCAAATGTCCAGCAATTGTTTTGAAAATACTCCATATTGGCCATGATTCTGTTTGTCAGCTGGAGATTGCTGTGGAATCGCCCGTAATGTAAATCAAAAATCACCTTCCAGCAGAATCATTGAACCAACAGTGCGCCATTGTACACTCCTCCGGACCGATCAAAACGTTGGCCACATCAGATCTTTGAAAGGTTGAACGATGGAGTTTCGTTAATTTCCATATTCATCGCAACCTGAGTGCATTTAGGCAGTCTTCAAAGAGCGCAGCTGAAATTCCCAATGAAGCAAGCATCGCTTTAATTTTGCGAGCGAAATTTTGGCAAAATTGATACTATCAAAAAAGATTTTCCGGTTTCACCGAGAACGTCCAAGAAGAAAATCACTATAGTTCAATCAATCGTTCATAAGCCATACTGGCAATGCATCGTATTAACATTGCATTGCATTCAAACTCTTGATTAAATGCTTAGTGCATCGGATAGTGTGGCGCTGTCATTCCTAGTTGAGCAAATTAATCACATGTCTTCAGTCAATGCCTCATTGTGAATTTTCAGAAATGTCCTCTATGTATTTGGTTCACCAATCGGTGAAAATACATGAAATACGTGTAACTGTAACTGAGGACTGATTAACCAAACAAAATTGAATCAAAAAAATATGCAGTTCCTATCATCAGTTCTGACAAAAAGTGCAAAAATATAAAGATTTGGAGCATTTTATACGAATTTTTTGACTTTTCTTTATAATTTCTTTCGCAGATTCATAACGAACATGACATAAAGGAATTTCGCATATCCATACCAACGAACATCATTTCATTTTTATTATATAGATCTATATCCTTTGGAAATTAAAAGTCCTGTAAAGAGGAGAAAGGATTACCAACTGAAAAACTCCTATATACGACGTCTAGTTTCACGTATATATGGTCTTGTTCAGGTCCAAAAAGTACTGTCGCACGTTGTAATCGGAAACATCTTCTTTATTGGGTTGTGGTGGTAGTCAGAAAGTAAGCATATGGATCACTTCGGCCAGAAGACTGAAAATAATAAATTAAACGTGTATTAAGGTATCTCGTCTTTTTTAAATCATACCTTGGCTAGCTCACCTTCGTGGTTCTGGACTTGCCTGTCCACATGTTGTTCGCCAGCACTAGTACATTCTGCCTGAAGTGAAGCTTGTATGCCGACATGTGTGTACCAATGAAGCAAGTTCTGATGGAAATTGTAGGGTCGTTCCTAATCTGGCATGAAGTAAATATCAAACGAATTGTCCATCTCCAGAACTGATGCGCGGCAGTCTTGAGCCAGCCTGACTATCAGAGTAGACGTTGACGCCAATGTGCGTCACAACATTGCGACGCGACCATTTCGCAACTTCTCTAATTCTTCGGTTTTGGTATACGCCGCAGGTATCGAGTAGCCTACGTGCCAGGTTAACTTCTAGTTCCATGCAGTGTTGTCCATACCACAACTTATCATCATGTTTGGAGCTATCTGTGTAAAACTTGAGATATCGATTTTTCCCCATTTCTCCCTAGCTGGGACGCATATGATATAAAGGATGGTTCAATTTTAAGGGCCGATGTTGATTTTGAATAAAACACAACTTATTTAGGAAATTATTGTCATTTCTTTTTATTATGATAATATTGGTATGGTCAATTATGTATGGACCAAAATATCGGCCAAATGGCCGCCGCGACCTCGGCGGCACACCTCCATCCGATGGTCCAAATTTTCGATGACGCTGAGGCATAATTGAGGTTCTATGCCGTTAATGTGCCGAATTATCTCATCCCTTAGCTCTTGAATTGTTGCTGGCTTATCGACGTACACCTTTTCTTTCAAATAACCCCAAAGAAAAAAGTCCACGTGAGATAACACGACCATTGAATTTGTCGCACAAAAGAGTCATTGCTTCGTTAGCTGTGTGGCAAGTGGCACTGTCCTGTTGAAACCACATATCGTCACATCCACTTCTTCCAATTCGGGCCATACGAAGTTCATTATCATCTCACGATAGCGAAGAACATTCACGGTAACTGCCTGACCGGCCTCATTTTGGAAAAAACTACGGCCCGATGATGCCGCCAGACTACAGTCACCCTTTGTGGGTGCATTGGTTTTTGGATTATCATTCGCCCAAATGCGGCTATTCTGCTTATTGACGAATCCACTGAGGTGAAAATGTGCCTCATCACTGAAGATGATTTTCTTCGAAAATTGATCATGTTGCCATTTCTGGCCACCATTCTGACCATTGACGACGTTTGGAATGGTCAAGAGGCTTTAGTTATTGAGTCAATTGCGCCTTGTAAGCGTGTAAATGGAAGTCTTTATGCATAATGTTTATCAACGACGAGTTGAGGTGGACGGCTCTTCAGCCACACTATCCCGAACAGCAGCAATATTTTCTGCAGTACGAGCTGTACGAGCGTGTACTGGTGTTTTCACACCTCCTACAGACCGGGTTTGCTCAAATTTGTGCACGATTTTTCCGATTGTACGCACATTTGGACGATTAAATTGACCGAAAAAAATCACGAAATGCACGATATGCATTTTGATTTGAACGCCCAGTTTCACAATAAGCCTGAATAACTTTAACGCGTTGTTCGATTGTGTTTCTTTCCATGGTTCAAATTGAGTTATTCTGAAATTGAGAAATGTCAAATGAAATGCAGAAAAAAATTGACGTTTAGGTGTGGTTCACATTCAACATCGGCCCTTACAATTTAACCGCCCTTCAGTTATTATCAAATAGACCACCGGCATTGTCTAATGTGATAGCGATGGCTATTGGCGAGAAATCCTCATGTCCTTTTTGGTCCAAAGGGAAAGAAGTAAAGCTCTGAGCCGTTTATTGTGTGAGGGTTTATGTGAGGCACTTTGTTCCTCCTCGTAAAGAGAACCAAGAGGCGAAAAGGCCTATGAGGCGCCTCTGTTTACAAATCTGGTTTATGTTGGGGAGCATAGACTCGCAGTGATGCGACGAGTACTCAGCAAGCAGTGGATCAGATTTTCACTCCGAGATTTGACTGAGCGTATGTTATTGAAGATATATATCTAGAAAGGCTACCATTGTGAAATACTTAAATAATAACGGGATGATTCTATGGCTAAGACAAAGATATACATTTTTAGCAATTTTTTTAGCCCTTGGCCAGATTATGGATGTAAGATCATTGGATAAGTGAGTAGGTGAGCACTTATCCAATGATCTTACATCCATAAAGGTCATGAGATTTGACCCTTGTCACAGCAGTCAGTCGCATCACTTGTCCTTAGTGATACTACAGTTCACATCACCTCTGTCAATGGCGGCCATCACCAGGCTGTTCTTGACAATTTCACTAGGACTTTATGAACCTAAGGCCACCTTGAACTTGCTGAGGCGCCCAGGTATCAGCATGGCAAACCGAGAAAATGAGCACGGGTAGCATAGCACTCCGGATTTAGGGGGTTTTTACCACAAACATATATCAATATAATATCACTGTGCAACATTTTTGAAGTCATTTCAAAATAACCATATACGGACACCGCTACATGATAAAAGACCAAAAAAAAGGACCCGTGTTTTTTTCCCCCAAAGTCATGCACTTTTTTTTATGGGCCCCCAGAGATTTGAGGCCTCGGTGTAATTTTTGGAAAAAAGTGATCATATTCTTGCAAACCGTTCGGAATTTTGATTTACTCTCTGAGGCAAAGTTCTAGCTCTTGTCATAAAGAACTAGATATCTCCGCCTTTGACAGAGTTTGCCAAGGCGCACTCATATCAAAGCTTATCGCTTTTGTTGTTGGTAGTGTCTTCTCTCGATTTATATCGAGCTTCCTCAGAGATCGCACTATACGTGTTGTTGTAGATGGGTTCTCATCCGATGAGCATAGGTTAACCGCAGGAGTACCACAGAGCTCTGTCCTTTCCCCCTTCCTTTTTCTTATTTTCATCGACGACCTCTTGGATCGAACTTTGAATCCAATATACTCATTCGACAGCAACCTCTGTCATTCATACTCATTCGATCATAGACCAAGTCGTCAAGAAATTGAGGATAAAAGGCGATTGATGGATGAGTCACTTAGCCAGGATTTGCTGGCCATTTCTGAATGGGGTCGAGAGAATAGAGTAGATTTTAATGCATGTAAGATCCAGTGCTCCTTGTTATATCACAAGCGATTCACTGATCCAACGGTGTCTTCGATTTTAATAAACGGTGTAGATATTGAGCAATCAGATCCTCTCGATGTTCCTGGCATGAACAAAACATGTATTTGATGTGTCGAAAGATGCCTTCAAATGTTTATGATTTTTAAAACGATGTAAGAAATATTTCACACCCTCTGATCTTCTCAATATCTACACTACCTACATCAGACCAAAGATGGAATACAACTCCCATATATGGTCGGGTGCTCCAGCTTCATCACTGGAGCTACTTGACCGTGTCCAGAGGAGGGCGATGGTGTTGATAGGCGACGGTTCTATCGTCTGCCTTGAACACCGTCGTAATGTTGGTTGTGTGTCATTGTTCTATCGATACTTTCATGGTGTTTTTTCTTCGGGGATTCGTGATCTTATACCGCCCGTGAGAACGTTCGGTAGAGATACGCGACTCTCCAGGAACTCGCACCCATTTGTTGTCGATTGGACAACCGGCCGCACTACACATTACAGAATAAATTCGTTCTTCGCCCGTACTATCCGTATGTGTAATCGATTTCCGGCAAATACCTTTCCCTCCAATTACGACATTCTGAGTTTCATAACAAATGTCAACAGACATTACACCCTCTTTCATCCTTCCAATACCTGATCTTCGTTCCGCCAACTTGTAACGCTGTTGTCGTATCATTCGTACCCTTTTTGTCCAATTTCTTTTATTTACTTTTTGGTGCTTTCAGGAGTGTACGCAACAAATTTCAAGTTCATATAAACAGAAATTTAAAAAAATATTAGGAGGTATTTTCAGTCCTTGTTAGGAAAAATTTTTTCCCACTGGGCCGATTTCGCCCACTTTCATTTCCAACAGACCTACAACCATAGGACACAGTTAGAGAAAATTTGAACCTCCTCGCTCATTTCGTTCGTGGGCTAACGTGTTTTCAACAGACGATGACAAAGTGACTATACCCCCATCATTAGGTGGGGGGTATAAAAATATGAATTTAAGACAAACATCGCAAACGTAGAGCGATTTAAATAATATAATTTTCGGATTTGCGCGGCGTTTCTCATTTCGATTTAGAATAGGAATATTATTTTCTTTGTGGAAATTGCGTGATTTACGTGATTCACGCGTGATCGTGAACAACATTTATTTTACTCACGCGAGCGTGAGTGATCTTGAGGAAAGAAAAAATCTTCGTGCGTGATTCAATATTTTTCCTTCGTGAGCGTGGGTGAATGTGAGCCAATAATCACTCAAGCGCCCATCTCTAGTCTCGAACGCAAAAGTTTTATTTTTCGAGAGTTCGAGAAGTTTTAGTTTTTTTCGTTTGTTTTTGGCTCAAGACCATTTTGCATCTGTATTTAATAGAATGCAAATTTATTTACAAATGGCATGGTGACATTTATTAATTGGTTGCAGACTACGACTATCATATTCAACAACATACCCTGCTTCTTTAAGTAAATGATTCTTACAAACGAACGAGAAGCACAACTCATTTGCCGAATATCCGTTTTTAAACAAATCAAGTTGCATATGTAAGTATGTGTATATGCAAGTATAGTTACCCAGCAATACTTCTGCTGTGCCAACGATCATTTGTTTCAGTTTTTTCGTTTGTATTTTTTTGGTCCGTAATCAATATTTGATTTGAACTGGGATATTGTCCTGGCTCAAGACCATTTTGAATCTATTTTTAATAGAATGCAAATTTATTTACAAATGACATGGTGACTTCTCGTTCGTTTGTGAGAATCATTTACTTAACGATTATCCAACTTTCGTTACTGATCTATAATGCCGATATAATATATGTATAATATTTGCTTCAAAAATTAATTTTTGTACAACAAAGTGGCAAAGTATTCAAAAGTGGCTTTGTCAAAAGTGGCTTTCTTTTGCACTATTATTTGAAATTTATGACTTAGTTACTACTTAAATTTTCTTTGCAGTGGCCGCACGAAAATGAAGTATATCCACTATACGACTCATCAATGGGTCAATTATTACAAACTATGCGCAATGAGCCCATTACCAAGGTTAACAACTTGTCACGTGGTACGCAGCTCAAGCTATTGGTGCGATTATCCAATCAGCAAAAGGTAATTTTTAAGCCGCAATGGTATCCACGAGACATTGTGATTGAGGGACCGGTATACGGCGGAAAAGATCGTCATATCGCCGAAGTATACGCATTTTATTTGGGAGCTGTTTTGGATTTTCGATGGACACCCATTGTGGTAGGCCGAGTAGTGAATTTAAAAACAGATATTTATGAAAAGGGCGATTCGGAATTGCAAAACACCATGACCATTACGCCGGCAGAGAATGACACCGAAGAGTACTGCCTATTCGGCAAATGTCATTATTGCAACGAAGAAGAGACTGTATGTGGCGATGAAAATAATAACATCGAGGGAGTTCTAATTTATATAATACCGGGTCAGCTAGCGAAGAGGCGATCTCCTTGGCAACGAACCTATAAAGAGGATAAACGAGCTCCTTGGGAAGATGATATGAACTACTGCAAGTGAGTTACAGGTTTTTTGTATCCCCCTTAGCACTAACCGAGAGCTATAGATGTCATTCAGCCTGTGTGGTATTTTACATTTCTATAAGTTTTGGTTAGCTCTAAAGGGTGTTGTTGTTTCTCTTTAAATATATGCGCATGTTTAATTTCCCAATATTGTAGATCGCTTAAAGGCAAAATGGAGACTATACGACTTTTGGACTTAATCGATGTGGCCATCTTTGATTATTTGATACAGAATGGTGATCGTCATCACTATGAGACGCGTGAGGAAAGAGTCGTGCTTATAGACAACGGAAAAGCATTTGGCAATCCGAATAAAGATTATTTGGATATATTGGCACCATTGTATCAATGTTGTTTGTAAGTTGCTGGGAGATTCTTCATTGATCCAATACTCTTGATACTATTTGTTTCTTTTGCAGGCTACGAGCCACAACTTGGGAACGATTGCAGGTGTTTTCCGGAGGTGTACTAACTGAGCTTGTCGACCGTTTATCGAAAACTGATGCACTATATCCCTTAATATTAGACAAACATAAGCGAGGTATCGAACGTCGTTTATTGGTTATTTATGCTGTTGTAGAATACTGTATGGATCGAGAAGGTGATAAAATGTTTAAAAATCTATAAACCTAATAGATTCGATTACGACTGTTAAAAAATGATATAACATATCATAAGTTAATTATTTTTAAACAAGAGAAAAGACAATTATATGTAAATATAAAGTGGCTCAAACGAAACTCTGGATAATTCAAATTGCAATTGTAAAAGCAACAAGTATTCGGAAATGATTCTTAAAATTCTTATATTTGCTATTACGTTAAGTATTTTTATTAACAGTAGATCTATATCAGAATTGAATATGAAACGTTTCATTATAAAGTTACGTTAAAGGGATTGAGGTTAAAAAAATATTAATTGAAAATATTTCAGTTTTGAAAATATGTAGTTATGTTTTTTGACATTTCAATTTGAGATTCGAGGCAATAGTTATTCAAATACACAAACCTCGAGCTTAAATAATGATTGCTTCAAATAAAGATCTAGATTAAAACGGGACAAATTTTGCAATTATAAACCTTTCACCATGACTTGCATTCCGCAGTACCAGTAATAAAATGTACCATGTCGCAAAAAAATAAGTTTCCGTACCCTTCGTGTAGTTAGAGCTATTTTATGTCTATAACTCTCGGTTAACGGAGATAAAAATACAAATATGACCAAACACATAGACGTCTAACTAACTAATTTCTCTCAGAGCGCCCCGGTGGTCGAGTTGGTAGCGTGCTCGGCTATCAGCGTGGGGGTTGTGGGTTCGATTCCCACCAGAGGCTCTGGTCTGTCGCTGCAATAACTAGCTACAATGGTCTTAGTCACCCCGGCTCAATCGCTGCACCCAAAATCAGAATATAAATTTACTTTGTATTGTAATTCATAATAAATAAATAAAAAAATAATTTCTCTCAAATTTTTGTCAAAAATGTTGTAACTTTTATAACTAGTTTTATTACATAAAATCAAACATTGAACGTCTATCCTCCAAGACTTCGTTTTCAGACTTGGCATACTATTGTTCGGAAGCGCCGATATGTACATATACATATGTCATTACTACCTTCTGTATTTGTTCAGAATACTGATTAAAGCAAATTTTACCGAAGACCGTAATCCTCGCGACTTAAACCTAATACTGTATATGAACCGAAAAATAATCATACAGCAGTTAAAAATTAACTTTGAACAGTGACAATGAAATTTATAAAAACTTTTTCCAAAAGATGGGGAAGTGTAATCGCAGTCGTTTGTATGTGAGTGCGACGGTTTTCTAACATCAACGGAGAGCTATTACTGTATTACGTTTTCTATATTAAATTCTATAGTCTAGTCATTATCCGATAATACCTATGTTTGTTGTCTTTTAGATTTCCTTTCTTTCTTTCAAAAAATAAAAGAAAAAAAAAATAAATTAATCTTTAGCAAATGTTTAGCAGTGATTCCTATTAATTCGTTTGAACCACTATATATTATAAGTACATATTTATACAATTTTAAAAATCTATGTATGTATTCTTCTGCAGCTGTGTATAGTTTAAGTAGAAAAAATAATTTTAATATTGCAATTATTGTTACTGACATGATAGAATGTCTTATCCTCGAAGTTTTTCCACATTTTCTCCTACATACCATGTAAATAGTATATCATTGAGTTGCGTTGGTGTGACTGTAAGTGTGGATTAGTAAATCAAAAAAAAAACGGATAACGCTTTCATTGTAACGCATTTCAATTTATTATACATATCGTTCCTCTGAGGACCATCCAGTTTGACTAAATCGAATAAATTATTTCAGTTCGTCTTTAACATTCTTGCTAATCAAATGTTAGATGCCCAATCCGACCAATATAATGTAATCAAACTGTATATTCTTAGATTTTATCTTTCCTTACTTCTTTTAAAGTTAACAAGTAAAAACGGCGTTAAGTTCGGCCGGGCCGAACTTTATATACCCTCCACCATGGATTGCATTCCACAGAGGTTGTCGGTTTTCGTAGAAGTGCAGTAATATTACAGGAAAATATAATTTTTTTAATATAGACAAACCAAAACAAATATAATAATATATATTTTAATTATTTCAAACCATTATTTATTTCAAATCAAAAAATAAATATTCTTATATTTATATTTTCAAAAAGCTTAAATACCATAAATATTGGTAGATAGTGGGAGCTACAGTTGGTTGTATTTTCATTCTATGAAAAAGAACAAAAAAATCCATTATCAGACGTACATAGTGCAAAATAACCTAACTTCATGATTCAACCAATTTTTGCCATAATAGAAAAGGTACAAATTTGGAAAAAAAAAACTTTTTATTTTGCGTGTCTATGCAGGCAGAGGAATGTATACACCGAATTCCATAATTCCAGCTGCGACCATGTGGTTGGTACCATTTTTACCCCCTTGACGTTTCTACGCAATTAGAATTTCATCATTCTAGCTGTAGTTGGTACTATTTGTATCCCTCTGTACCATTGTATCCCTTGAAAGTACGAATTTCGAAAAAATCGTTTATTTACAGATTCCTACTCAATCAGAGGAATGTATACTCCGAATTGCATGACTCTAGCTGCGGTCATTTGGTTGGTACTATTTGTATCCCCTTTTTCAATTTTAACCCCAAAATGTACGCAGTCAGAGGAATGTATACTCAGAATTTCATGACTCTAGCTCATTTAATTGGTATTTTTTATCCCTTTTTTCATTTTAACCCCAAAAAGTACGAATTTCGAAAAACCTGTTTATTTTAAGTGTCTACGCAATCAGAGGAATGCATTCACCGAATTTCATTATTCCAGGTGTAGCCGTTTGGTTGGTACCATTTTTATCCCTCCGTACCCATTATATCCCTTGAAAGTACGAATTTGGAAAAAACCTTATATTTTCATGTCTACGTAGTCACAGGAATGTATACTTTGAATTTCATGACTCTAGCTGCGGTCATTTGGTTGGTACTATTTTTATCCCCTTTTTCTATTTTGTCCCCAAAAAGTACGAATTTCGAAAAATCCGTTTATTTTCCGTGTGTACATAGTCAGAGGAATGTATACTCCGAATTTCATGACTCTAGCTGCGGTCATTTGATTGGTACTATTTTTATCCCCTTTTTTCATATTAACCCCAAAAAGTACGAATTTTGAAAAATCCGCGTATTTTACTTGTCTATGCAGTCAGAGGAATGTATACACCGAATTTCATTATTCTAGGTACAGCCGTTAGGTTGGTACCATTTTTATCCCTCTTTTTCCATTTTACCCCTTAAAAGTACGAATTTGAAAAAAATACTTTTATATCATGTATCTACTCAATTAGAGTAATGTACACACCGAATTTCGTGTTTCTAGCTGTTGTCGTTTAATGTGTACCATTTTTATCCCTTTTTTGCCCCATTTCACCCCCTACAAATAAGAATCACTTTATGGTGCACGTTTTTGCTATAAGAGGAATACGCATACCAAATATCAAGCAAATATAAACAGACATATTCAAAAAACATGCTTAAATATGCTAAAATAGTAGGAATTATTATGGGTATTTTTAGTCCTTATGAGGGAAAAACTTTTCCCTTTGGGCCGATTTCGTCCCATTTCAATCCCAACCGATCTACGACTATAAGACGCATTTATGGAAAATTTGGACGTCCTAGCACCTTTCGTTTAGATGCTAGCGTGCTTTCAACAGACGGACAGACGGACGGACGGACGGACATGGCTAGATCGTCTTAGAATTTTATGACGATCAAGAATATATATACTTTATAGGGTCTCAGGTCAATATTTCAAGGTGTTACAAACGGAATGACAAAGTTAGTATACCCCCATCCTGGAGGTGGAGGGTATAAAAAGAAACCGAATCATATAATACACTACGATGAATTGATTAATGTTATGCCGTACAAAATGTATATTTTTTAAAGAATAATGTCATATTTAAATGAATCATAGTGAGGAAGTTTTTCAAATATCAAAAGAGCTGATTTACTTAAATTAAATTGCCGTCGAAATAAAAAATAATTGTAGTCAATCTCTTGGGATCATCCAGCCACTGGTTTACTTTTGCAGTCATCAATTTTCTCATAAGTACGCTCTTTCAAATAAAGACAAACAATAAGTTTGGTCTGGAGGGAAAATAATACACAGCGCCATCTATTGGTGGATTGTACTGATCAATGGTAAAATCTGAAGCATAGTGGACATTTTTGTCAAAATAATTTAAAATTTGAGGCTTCTGAGCGTTAAGAGATGGTTTCGGAAAGCCACTTATGTGCCTCTTTAATATGCTTACAGAGCGATGAATTAAATATGAGTAAAATTTTTATGGGGGCTATATCAAAACAAGGACCGATGTGGTTCATATTCAATAGCGATCGCCCTTGGTCGATTAAAATTATTTGCATGAGAA
The DNA here is from genome assembly GCA_947397865.1 of Polietes domitor. Lineage (NCBI taxonomy): Eukaryota > Metazoa > Arthropoda > Insecta > Diptera > Muscidae > Polietes > Polietes domitor. Next base: position 118,531,641 of record OX377618.1, on the reverse strand, counting down.
TTAGTCATCGTTAAATCTACGCAGCTGGTGATTCTAAACCAACCGGTATCAATACAAAAACTATTTTTTATTTAATCATATCATACCGTTTTTCATTCCACATTCAAAAACTCGGGAACTGGTGTAAGCCGTATGTTTTTAGTTTTTATGAAGTGGACAGTAAAAGTAGATGCAGACGATGCACATACAACATATAATGTGCATTTTATATATGTAAAGGGTGCTTACATTTTAAGTGCCGATGTTGATTTTGAATGAAACACAAATTATTTAGGAAATTATTGTCATTTCTTTTTATTATGATAATATTGGTATGGTTCAATTATGTATGGAACAAAATATCGCTAAATGGCCGCCACGATCTCGGCGGCACATCTCCATCCGATGGTCTAAATTTTCGATGACGCTGAGGCATAATTGAGGTTCTATGCCGTTAATGTGCAGAATTATCACATCCTTTAGCTCTTGAATTGTTGCTGGCTTATCGACGTACACCTTTTCTTTCAAATAACCCCAAAGAAAGAAGTCCAACGGTGTCAAATCACATGATCTTGGCGGCCAATTGACATCGTCACCATAACACGGCCATTGAATTTGTCTCTCAAAAGAGTCATTGTTTCGTTGGCTGTGTGGCAAGTGGCACCGTCCTGTTGAAACCACATATCGTCCGCATCCATATCTTCCAATTCGGGTCAAAAAAAGTTCGTTATCATCTCACGATAGCGAAGACCACTCACAGTAACTGCCTGACCGGCCTCATTATGGAAAAAATACGGCCCGGTGATGCCGCCCATAAACCGCACCAAACAGTCAATCTTTGTAGGTTGGATTGGTTTTTCGAAAATCAGTCTTGGATTATCATTCGCCCAAATGCGGTAATTCTGCTTATTGACGAATCCACTGAGATGAAAATGTGCCTCATCACTGAAGATAATTTTCTTCGAAAATTGATCATCTACTGTTGCTACTTCTTCTGACCATTGACGACGTTTGGAATGGTCAAGAGGCTTTAGTTCCTGGATTTGGACGACTAAATTGACCGAAAAAATCACGAAGTGCACGATATGCACTTTGATTTAAACGTCCATTTTCATAATAAGCCTGAATAACTTTAACGCGTTGCTCGATTGCGTATCTTTTCATGGTTCAAATTGAGAAAGTCAAATGAAATGCAGGTGTGGTTCATATTCAACATCGACCCTTACAATTTAATCACCCTTTACTAGCTGTTTTACCCGGCATTATAGTATAGTTTGTGTGGACAGTACCACGCTCCTTTGTCCTATCATAATCTAGTATAGCCAGGAACCATCCTCTGTCCACTGGTTTGCTACAGTAAAATGTTCAGGCGAATCGGTTGTTGTTGTTGTTGTAGCAGCACTGGCGAATATGTTGTCCATTTAGGTGTTGTTTGATTCGTCCTGTGTTGTGTGTTCTGTTGTGTTGGTTTCCAGGCCAAGGAAGGTGGCTACTTCGACTGGATGAGTCCAAAGAGACCTGGGAACGAGTTGAGTGGGTTTGGCCGGGCAGTTGAACAGGTGTAGGGTGTCGTGTGGTCCCTGGCTGCATGCGGGACAGGAATTCGACGTATTTGCGTCAATTCGCGCCCAATACGAATTGAGCCTGCTACACCAGCCTGATCTCAATTGTGCCAAAACCACTCTTGTCTGTCGTGGCAGATCCATCTCTTCCGAAGCCACTGATGGGGGATGCTCTCCTAGCACGACATTCACTCTGTAATTGTTAACGGCTTCGACGACTGCATCAGAGTGAATGCCATTAAGACCTGCCTGGTATGCACTTTGATCTAGAGGTTCCCTTTTATAACGTTGGACCTCGCGCTCTAGATCATGAAGATCCTTCCTTATCTGCCTGGGGGGAGGTAGCCTGTCCACGAGGTGGTGATTGGGGTGGCTACGGCGGTAACATCCAAGCAGATACTGCTTCGACAACAGGAAATTGTGTCGTCGCACGGGTATGATCTTCGCCTCCTCATGTAGGTGGTCCACATGAGACATGAGGAGGCACCCTGTTGCAGTTCGCAGGGCGGCGTTTTGGCAGGTCTGTAGATTTTTCCACTGCGTCTCGCTCACATTCGGTGACCACACTGGTGCTGCATAGTTGGCCACTGACCGGCCTATCGCTTTATAAGAGGTCAACAAGGTTTCTTTGTCAGCTCCCCAAGTGCTGCCGGCGAGCGACTTGAGGACCTTGTTCCTACTTCTCATCTTGTTGCAGATAGCTGTGGCATGCGCGCTAGATCTGAAGAGGCTATCGAACGTGACACCAAGAACTTTGGGGTAATTGGTGGTCGGAATTATGGTGTCATCGACTATCACGTTCAATTGCTCCTTCACCTGCGCTGTCCATGCAGTGAAGAGTGTGGCCGTTGATTTGGTGGCGGAAATTTTCAGCTTCCTCGCAGTGAAAAAATTGGCAAGATCAGCGAGGTAGACATTTAACCTTCCGCATATGTCATCGATTGAGGGGCCCGACGCCAGAATCGTACAATCATCAGCGTAAGATACGATTTCAACGCCGTCAGGTGGTGCTGGAATTCCGGAAAGGTAGAGGTTGAACAGTGCCGGAGATATCACCCCTCCTTGGGGAACTCCCTGTTTCACTCTACGGGGTTTGGACTTCTTATTCCGGAATTCAACATACGACTGGCGCCCACACATGTAATTCGCGATCCAACGTTTCAAACTATTCGGGAGGGACGTGTTGGCGATGTCCTCAAATAACGCTGCGTGACTGACTGTATCGAAAGCCTTCGATAAGTCAAGCGCCACGAGGACTGTCCTATCACCGGGCTTGTTCTGGTTAAGGCCGCGGCTTATGTGTGTGGTGATGGCGTGCAAAGCAGTAGTCGTACTATGCTGCTTACGGAATCCGTGCTGATGATCAGCAATTGGAAAATGTCCAATCAGGCTCGGGAGGAGTAAAGCCTCAAGTGTCTTCGCTACTGGCGAGAGAAGGGAAATCGGCCTGTACGATTCTCCCTTGCTCGAGTCCTTGCCTGGTTTCAGTAGCGGGACCACTCTGCCCATTTTCCAGACTTCGGGTACTACTAGAGTGGTCAGGGACAAGTTGAGGACTTTCGTCAGGAACTCTACTCCCGGTATGTCCAATTGCTTCAGCATCAACATGGAAATTCCGTCGGGGCCTAGCGCTTTTGATGCCTTTGCGCTACGGATGACATCTGCAACTTCGCCAACTGTAAATTGTGGTGGTTCCTCCTCGGCTCGGAGATCGTGAATACGACGCATGATACTCCTTTTCGCCTTATCACTCTCGGGGTGCTCTATAAATTGCCGGTTAAAATAACACGCGCACCTCTTCGGGTCTGTCACAGTGGTAGCACCAAATGTGATTGCCGTCCGGTCATCTCTCTTGCCGGGGTTCGAGAGTGACTTAACCGTTGCCCACAATTTACTGATTCCGGAACTTAAGTTGCATTGCTTCAAGTGTTCCAGCCATTTATTCCGTTTATATTCGTTGACCCTCCTACCAATCTCTAGATTCAATTCCCTGATTCTAGGATCGCCAGGATTAGATCGACGAATAACATCACGCTCGTCTGCGAGTCCCGCTGCCTCTGCTGGGAAATTTGGTCGTATTTCGGGTATTCGACCAGCAGGAATAAAGCGAGCGGCTGCTGCGTTGATGATGCCTCGGAATGTTTTCTCAGCTACCCGAATATCTGAGGAAATGGGTAGCTCACTGAAGCTGCGGTTGGTAAATTCTCTGAACCCGTTCCAGTCCGCTTTCCTCTGGTTAAGGAAAGTACGGCGTTCAGATGTTATGAAGTCGGGTGGTCTGTCAATGGAGATGATTATGGGGAGGTGGTCTGAACCCAGTGATATGACGGGCTGCCAGGTAACGTCATTTATCAGACCAGGCGACACTATAGTGATGTCTGGCGAGCTGCTGCAGTCACCCATAATCCGTGTGGGGGCGTCCTCATTCACTGTGCAGAACGTAGAGCCATCTATTTGCTCAGCCAAAGCTATGCCCCGCTGGTCATTAGGTAGGAGAGAATGCCATAGTTCGTGGTGGGCATTGAAGTCTCCTACGACCACGCGGTTATTGCCTTGTAGTAGAGTACTAATGTCCGGCAAATAACGCGGCGCACAGCTAGCAATCGGCGGTATATATACGTTATACAGCTCTATCTCGGCAGTCCCAGACTTGACTGCTACCCCCATACATTCCATGTATGGGTCTCTAGAGTCAAGCTCAGGCGAGATAGGTCTGTATTGCACAGAATGGTGCATTAGGAAAGCAAGACCCCCACCTCCACTTCTGGTGCGATCCTTACGTAGCACATTGTATCCTTGACAACTGTGCAAGCTGCATGTGTCGCTCAGCTTTGTCTCCTGGATCGCAGCGACCTTGATCTTCTTCCGATTCATAAAATCTACAATTTCAAAGATCTTACCACGGAGGCCATTGCAATTAAATTGCAAAAAGGATACATTCTCAGGGGTTGGTACAGCAATATGTGGTGTTAGATGCTGTGCTTGTTGATATTGCTGAGGGGGAGATTGCGGTGGCGTCCCATAAACCGATGCCGATGAAGACGTCGACGACGACAATGACGACAGCGACTCCTGTGACGCACTGCGCGATACGGAGGCACAGCATGCTGCAACGTAGTCCGTTTCGCTGTACTCCCTGATGGCGTTGAGTCCGGAACAACCCCTGAGATGTACCCACTCCATACATCGGTTACACCTTACTGATGTTGAGCGGTGATGAATGCGGTTCCGACAGACAGAACAGAACCATGGTCCGGGATTTTGTTCGGTCCCGGCACGGACCAGAAGAATACGGAGCAGACACTCCGGGATGTGCCTCTCCCAGGACGAAAAAATGGACGAACAAAAAACACGTAGGCGAATCGGTCCACCGGTTTGGCGTTCTATATGGAGCATACAGACAGACAGACATATATTGATTTTTATATATAGATTTTACACACTTTACACACTCATATTAATATAATTAATAAATTGAACATACATTTTCGTGTGTATTTTTGTAATGGGGAATTATTTTATTTTCATTCAGAAGCTTAGAGTTGACCAAGAGTACAAAATGTATTTCAAAAGGTATTTTTGCATTGGATTCGGTGTGTTTTTCAGGTGTATAGGCAACCTATCTACGGTATGACTACATATGTACTAGAGTTTGACCGAAAGTGTTTTTGGGCCGAAGTCAAATGTTTTACAAAATATTTAGTATGTGCTAAAATCGATAGAAAAGAAAGTAATTGTATGGGCCAAGTTATACCATTGTAAAATTCTTCGGGCCAAATATAAAATAATTGCCAGTCTTTCAGAAAGAAAAATGAATACAAATCTCAAAATTACGAAATATTTCATAGCTTTAAACTAATCTCCGGCGGAACTTTTTGTCATGATTTTCTATTTTCTACTCGATTTTGCTAGAGCCGATTTTGAAAAACTTCCATAATAACTATAACTACTCTATTTGTGGAAGATGATGACTTCTCTTATGGATATTAGAAAAAATCTCTAGAGGCCCTGTTTTGTATTGAACAAGTTATTCGGAATGATTTGCATAATATTAATAGTATGGTATGCGACACATCTAGTAAAAATTGCGATTTTGTACATTTAACCCAATTTCCAAACTCATCACAAACTGACAGCTGTAATTTTTGGTTAGCTCCACCTGAAGGTTAACTAGACTTTGTGAAAATGGGGTTAAAAAGAATAGAAACCAACATGCATTCCTAAGATTTTGTCGTATAAAGTTGCCACTTCTGCTACATAAATTGTATTTTAAACGATGTCTAGGGGGGGAAAGATTTTTGTTATTGGAGAAGAATGGGAATTAATAATTGATCCTGAACCATTTTCATAAAAAAGTTATTTTGTGTGACTTAAGGTGCTACTCGCTTGAATGGTCCATTAATTTGATTGCAATAATAGGGCTGATTTTCTTTAAGCCGGGAGGGATGACAAGCTGCAATAATAAAAACGTTAATAAAAATTTATTTTTTTGCTCAAAATAAAAAATATTTTTTTCACATTGTCGCCAACTACAATATAAATATTTGTATCAAAACAAAATTCCAAAAAATATTTTGTGTTGATTTTTTGGACTTATCCTCGATACCCATAAATTTGACTTGCACTGGCTAACTATCCTGGCTAAATCCAATATTTTTAACATAAAATTTTTTTTTTCAAAATTTGTTTTCATACACACACATTGCTATTGCTTTTGGCGACAATTTTAAAAAAGATTTTTTTATTTTGAGTGAAATTTTAACATTTTATTTAGGTTTTTGTTATCGCAGCTTAGTTATCTTAAAGAAAAACAGCCATAATATATATTTACCAAAACAAAATAGAAGAAGAATATACGTTACAGTAATGTAATATTTTTTTCACTGCATTCTGTCAAAATCTCAATTGTCTATAATTTTCTGAGATTACATATGCAATTCAGTCATATGCAAATATAAAAATGTAAATTTAATTGTAAGAGTCAAAATACAGCTACTTTATGAAAGAAAATATTTGTAGACTATCGTTATCAAATCTTTATTTCTATTCAAATGGACCATTATCATTACAAAACTCGATTTGATTTTCGTTGTTACGTCTTTTTTGTGTGACAATATTTTCTTTTATATAGCCAACGGTAACGCACAACTTCCATATAAACATGATTTTTTTCAAAACTGTCCACCTCAAGAAAAGTTAAGCTACTCTGTATCTATATAACTCTACCTTTTTCAAGAGTGATTATTAAAATATCAAAAACATTAGTAAATTATTTAATGACCAATGAATAATATTAAGATTATAAAAGTTTGGTTTTTAATAAAATATAATTATATATTTCAGTAATTTTATTATTATACATAAATCTTAGGTATATGTAGAATAGAAAATATGTTAGTTCAGTTCTTTTTTGTGTAGAACGATTAGTCATGTAATTAAAAAGCGAAACTATTTCTTATTACTTTTTACATTTGAAAATGTAAATAGTTTATTGAATTTCTTATTTTGTGCCTTGTTTGAGTTGCCCTGAAAAAAATAAATAAAGATTAATATAAGTTTAATATAAAAATAAATATCAAAGAAAGTTTATTTCATGCATATCAAACATAAAGCAGGAACAAAATACATGCCATATTTTTAAACTAATTCGTAAATGCAGGACATTAGATTTAAGAGCAAATTGTCACTAGAAAGATGATGTCGTTAGCTAAAACTCTCATAAGCAATGACTAAAAAATATCCTAAAGCAATCCCTGTTTGAACTATTAACGGAAAGTAATATTCAGATCTTATCGTCACATACGATAGTTTTGCCCAACAAAACATCAATAAGATGGCATTATTCAGAACAGTGCCTTAAGGTATTACTTGACTTGCTATAAGATGGTACATATTGTGCTAATTTTCATCTTTAAGATTATTTTGTCGTCTCTTTTATTTTTATGGTATAGATTTTATTTTGATAAAACAATCTTGGTTGTCTCAAATACAAATCTATACGATCTATCGAGTTTGGCTAGTATTTTGTATTGCTTGACACATTGATTCTGCAAAAGCAAATGCTTATGTATAGATCCATACAAAAAAAATTACCTTTGGATGGAATTGTGATTTAAGTTCCATTCCCTTAGCCTTTTGAGCACCACCTTGGAATTTCTTGAAATCGACTTTCTGATAATCAAAGTTTGTCTGAATAGGTTTATCTGAGGACTGATGCGGTTTGGAAGAGGAATTAAACTTTTGTTTCTTATTTTTATTTTTGAATTTCTTCTTAAATGCAGATTGTGGAGTCCGTTGTTCTTGTTCAGTCTGGGACTGTGATTGTGAGACTGTTGGTTTTTCTTCTGGCGGTCCATCTTCGTCGCTATAGTCTTCGTTCGCCAAAGCTGATGCTGAAGTTTCCGCTTGTCTTTTCATTAGATTTTGTTGTTGCAATTCTTTTTTGGTGGGCGGTAAATTAACGAATTTCAATTTGTCATCGGTTGGCGTTACAGAATTACCCACGGTTGGATTATTTTCCCTTTTGGTGCGTTTAGAACTAGATGCACCATCAGTTGCAAAGGCAGCAGCAGCTTTCTTCGCAACCGACTCCTCATATTTTCTTTTAAGCATTGCCTTTATGGGAATACTGTACACATCATCTTCAACTTCTTGTTTTACATTTTTAATATCGACGGGCATTATTACGGGCGCTTCAGGACACAATTGTCTCTTTTTATTTTCAGCTTCTAGACGAGCAGCCTCTTCCCTTTTTTCTATTTCGATCATTGGCAGAACAGTCATATAGCGTTGATACGGCAGTAAAATTTTCTTCTTTTCAGCAAGTTGATGACGCAATTTTTCTTCTTCCTGGAAAAATCAAAGCAGGGTTTTATGTAAAATCAGAATATATAGCAAACTAAGCATACTCTCAACATAGGAATTGCGTTTTATATTTTAATCAATACAAAAAAGTGAGGCATCACATTTTTGTACAATTAAATACAATTCTGTGGTTTTTCGGAAATAATAGCTTATCACGAAATTCTTCGATTTTTAAGATTTTTATGCAAAAGTATTTAGTTGTGCAAAAGTATTTATCTCCGATTTCGAGAAGTTGCTCTGAATGGCCATCTTCAACTCACCTCCTCGGAATTCCCTGGTGTGTCGAAAACACTTAACACCGGTTTAATAAGCTTCTTCGAAATGGTTGGTAATTCGTCGTTAAACTGGATTCCTTGTTCTTTATGAAAACTAATCAATGTTGGTAAATCATCACGGAAATCTTCCGCGACCGTTAGATCATGGGGACAGTGCAATTTGCTATTGTAGTCATTGGCATTAGTGTAAGCAACACGATTTGTGGCCTCCGCTTGCATGATTGGTTTGACCAGTGGTTGTTCGCGAGCCTTTAGTATAATTTGATGCAAAATATGCAAGTTCTGACGAACTAATGGCGGAATCGGATTGCAGCAAGCCAATATGCCTTGCATTTCACGTGGCAAACTTTCCGAAATTTGCAACATCATATGATTGGGCAAAACATAACCATAACTTTCATCCTCTTGTCGGGCCATTGTATCTCGCCACTTGAAAATTTCTCGCAAAGCGAATAGCTGACGGTTGTCAAAAATTCGCTTTGATTTACGATATATATCCATATGAGATTCGGCAGTAATGATTGGTTTCTGGAACCGCTTCTTGCAAATCTCTGTAGAACGTTGGTATATGGTCTCTAGAGTCAAGCTCAGGCGAGATAGGTCTGTATTGCACAGAATGGTGCATTAGGAAAGCAAGACCCCCACCTCCACTTCTGGTGCGATCCTTACGTAGCACATTGTATCCTTGACAACTGTGCAAGCTGCATGTGTCGCTCAGCTTTGTCTCCTGGATCGCAGCGACCTTGATCTTCTTCCGATTCATAAAATCTACAATTTCAAAGATCTTACCACGGAGGCCATTGCAATTAAATTGCAAAAAGGATACATTCTCAGGGGTTGGTACAGCAATATGTGGTGTTAGATGCTGTGCTTGTTGATATTGCTGAGGGGGAGATTGCGGTGGCGTCCCATAAACCGATGCCGATGAAGACGTCGACGACGACAATGACGACAGCGACTCCTGTGACGCACTGCGCGATACGGAGGCACAGCATGCTGCAACGTAGTCCGTTTCGCTGTACTCCCTGATGGCGTTGAGTCCGGAACAACCCCTGAGATGTACCCACTCCATACATCGGTTACACCTTACTGATGTTGAGCGGTGATGAATGCGGTTCCGACAGACAGAACAGAACCATGGTCCGGGATTTTGTTCGGTCCCGGCACGGACCAGAAGAATACGGAGCAGACACTCCGGGATGTGCCTCTCCCAGGACGAAAAAATGGACGAACAAAAAACACGTAGGCGAATCGGTCCACCGGTTTGGCGTTCTATATGGAGCATACAGACAGACAGACATATATTGATTTTTATATATAGATTTTACACACTTTACACACTCATATTAATATAATTAATAAATTGAACATACATTTTCGTGTGTATTTTTGTAATGGGGAATTATTTTATTTTCATTCAGAAGCTTAGAGTTGACCAAGAGTACAAAATGTATTTCAAAAGGTATTTTTGCATTGGATTCGGTGTGTTTTTCAGGTGTATAGGCAACCTATCTACGGTATGACTACATATGTACTAGAGTTTGACCGAAAGTGTTTTTGGGCCGAAGTCAAATGTTTTACAAAATATTTAGTATGTGCTAAAATCGATAGAAAAGAAAGTAATTGTATGGGCCAAGTTATACCATTGTAAAATTCTTCGGGCCAAATATAAAATAATTGCCAGTCTTTCAGAAAGAAAAATGAATACAAATCTCAAAATTACGAAATATTTCATAGCTTTAAACTAATCTCCGGCGGAACTTTTTGTCATGATTTTCTATTTTCTACTCGATTTTGCTAGAGCCGATTTTGAAAAACTTCCATAATAACTATAACTACTCTATTTGTGGAAGATGATGACTTCTCTTATGGATATTAGAAAAAATCTCTAGAGGCCCTGTTTTGTATTGAACAAGTTATTCGGAATGATTTGCATAATATTAATAGTATGGTATGCGACACATCTAGTAAAAATTGCGATTTTGTACATTTAACCCAATTTCCAAACTCATCACAAACTGACAGCTGTAATTTTTGGTTAGCTCCACCTGAAGGTTAACTAGACTTTGTGAAAATGGGGTTAAAAAGAATAGAAACCAACATGCATTCCTAAGATTTTGTCGTATAAAGTTGCCACTTCTGCTACATAAATTGTATTTTAAACGATGTCTAGGGGGGGAAAGATTTTTGTTATTGGAGAAGAATGGGAATTAATAATTGATCCTGAACCATTTTCATAAAAAAGTTATTTTGTGTGACTTAAGGTGCTACTCGCTTGAATGGTCCATTAATTTGATTGCAATAATAGGGCTGATTTTCTTTAAGCCGGGAGGGATGACAAGCTGCAATAATAAAAACGTTAATAAAAATTTATTTTTTTGCTCAAAATAAAAAATATTTTTTTCACATTGTCGCCAACTACAATATAAATATTTGTATCAAAACAAAATTCCAAAAAATATTTTGTGTTGATTTTTTGGACTTATCCTCGATACCCATAAATTTGACTTGCACTGGCTAACTATCCTGGCTAAATCCAATATTTTTAACATAAAATTTTTTTTTTCAAAATTTGTTTTCATACACACACATTGCTATTGCTTTTGGCGACAATTTTAAAAAAGATTTTTTTATTTTGAGTGAAATTTTAACATTTTATTTAGGTTTTTGTTATCGCAGCTTAGTTATCTTAAAGAAAAACAGCCATAATATATATTTACCAAAACAAAATAGAAGAAGAATATACGTTACAGTAATGTAATATTTTTTTCACTGCATTCTGTCAAAATCTCAATTGTCTATAATTTTCTGAGATTACATATGCAATTCAGTCATATGCAAATATAAAAATGTAAATTTAATTGTAAGAGTCAAAATACAGCTACTTTATGAAAGAAAATATTTGTAGACTATCGTTATCAAATCTTTATTTCTATTCAAATGGACCATTATCATTACAAAACTCGATTTGATTTTCGTTGTTACGTCTTTTTTGTGTGACAATATTTTCTTTTATATAGCCAACGGTAACGCACAACTTCCATATAAACATGATTTTTTTCAAAACTGTCCACCTCAAGAAAAGTTAAGCTACTCTGTATCTATATAACTCTACCTTTTTCAAGAGTGATTATTAAAATATCAAAAACATTAGTAAATTATTTAATGACCAATGAATAATATTAAGATTATAAAAGTTTGGTTTTTAATAAAATATAATTATATATTTCAGTAATTTTATTATTATACATAAATCTTAGGTATATGTAGAATAGAAAATATGTTAGTTCAGTTCTTTTTTGTGTAGAACGATTAGTCATGTAATTAAAAAGCGAAACTATTTCTTATTACTTTTTACATTTGAAAATGTAAATAGTTTATTGAATTTCTTATTTTGTGCCTTGTTTGAGTTGCCCTGAAAAAAATAAATAAAGATTAATATAAGTTTAATATAAAAATAAATATCAAAGAAAGTTTATTTCATGCATATCAAACATAAAGCAGGAACAAAATACATGCCATATTTTTAAACTAATTCGTAAATGCAGGACATTAGATTTAAGAGCAAATTGTCACTAGAAAGATGATGTCGTTAGCTAAAACTCTCATAAGCAATGACTAAAAAATATCCTAAAGCAATCCCTGTTTGAACTATTAACGGAAAGTAATATTCAGATCTTATCGTCACATACGATAGTTTTGCCCAACAAAACATCAATAAGATGGCATTATTCAGAACAGTGCCTTAAGGTATTACTTGACTTGCTATAAGATGGTACATATTGTGCTAATTTTCATCTTTAAGATTATTTTGTCGTCTCTTTTATTTTTATGGTATAGATTTTATTTTGATAAAACAATCTTGGTTGTCTCAAATACAAATCTATACGATCTATCGAGTTTGGCTAGTATTTTGTATTGCTTGACACATTGATTCTGCAAAAGCAAATGCTTATGTATAGATCCATACAAAAAAAATTACCTTTGGATGGAATTGTGATTTAAGTTCCATTCCCTTAGCCTTTTGAGCACCACCTTGGAATTTCTTGAAATCGACTTTCTGATAATCAAAGTTTGTCTGAATAGGTTTATCTGAGGACTGATGCGGTTTGGAAGAGGAATTAAACTTTTGTTTCTTATTTTTATTTTTGAATTTCTTCTTAAATGCAGATTGTGGAGTCCGTTGTTCTTGTTCAGTCTGGGACTGTGATTGTGAGACTGTTGGTTTTTCTTCTGGCGGTCCATCTTCGTCGCTATAGTCTTCGTTCGCCAAAGCTGATGCTGAAGTTTCCGCTTGTCTTTTCATTAGATTTTGTTGTTGCAATTCTTTTTTGGTGGGCGGTAAATTAACGAATTTCAATTTGTCATCGGTTGGCGTTACAGAATTACCCACGGTTGGATTATTTTCCCTTTTGGTGCGTTTAGAACTAGATGCACCATCAGTTGCAAAGGCAGCAGCAGCTTTCTTCGCAACCGACTCCTCATATTTTCTTTTAAGCATTGCCTTTATGGGAATACTGTACACATCATCTTCAACTTCTTGTTTTACATTTTTAATATCGACGGGCATTATTACGGGCGCTTCAGGACACAATTGTCTCTTTTTATTTTCAGCTTCTAGACGAGCAGCCTCTTCCCTTTTTTCTATTTCGATCATTGGCAGAACAGTCATATAGCGTTGATACGGCAGTAAAATTTTCTTCTTTTCAGCAAGTTGATGACGCAATTTTTCTTCTTCCTGGAAAAATCAAAGCAGGGTTTTATGTAAAATCAGAATATATAGCAAACTAAGCATACTCTCAACATAGGAATTGCGTTTTATATTTTAATCAATACAAAAAAGTGAGGCATCACATTTTTGTACAATTAAATACAATTCTGTGGTTTTTCGGAAATAATAGCTTATCACGAAATTCTTCGATTTTTAAGATTTTTATGCAAAAGTATTTAGTTGTGCAAAAGTATTTATCTCCGATTTCGAGAAGTTGCTCTGAATGGCCATCTTCAACTCACCTCCTCGGAATTCCCTGGTGTGTCGAAAACACTTAACACCGGTTTAATAAGCTTCTTCGAAATGGTTGGTAATTCGTCGTTAAACTGGATTCCTTGTTCTTTATGAAAACTAATCAATGTTGGTAAATCATCACGGAAATCTTCCGCGACCGTTAGATCATGGGGACAGTGCAATTTGCTATTGTAGTCATTGGCATTAGTGTAAGCAACACGATTTGTGGCCTCCGCTTGCATGATTGGTTTGACCAGTGGTTGTTCGCGAGCCTTTAGTATAATTTGATGCAAAATATGCAAGTTCTGACGAACTAATGGCGGAATCGGATTGCAGCAAGCCAATATGCCTTGCATTTCACGTGGCAAACTTTCCGAAATTTGCAACATCATATGATTGGGCAAAACATAACCATAACTTTCATCCTCTTGTCGGGCCATTGTATCTCGCCACTTGAAAATTTCTCGCAAAGCGAATAGCTGACGGTTGTCAAAAATTCGCTTTGATTTACGATATATATCCATATGAGATTCGGCAGTAATGATTGGTTTCTGGAACCGCTTCTTGCAAATCTCTGTAGAACGTTGGTATATGGATCGCAGCAGTTGCGGTTTCTGATTGCCAGCTTCCAATAAATCATTAGTAATACGTTCGTATACGTATATCAAGAAGTGGGTATCTTGCCGGGCATACGCAACTAGTTCCGCGGGCAGAGGACGTATACGCCAGTCTGCCAATTGGAAGGTTTTATCGATATCTTTGTCGCAATAATGTTTTAGTAGATATGACAGCGAAAGTCGGGCAAAATTCAGTGCTTTAGCGGCTTGATGTGTGTCAAACATATTGACGATATAAAGACATAGATCACGCTGTAACCATTCTACGTCAGAGTCTGCACCATGGAAGATCTTTACAATTTTCGGGTTGGTAAATACTTCATTTAGTACATGCATCTCATCTCTCAACTCTAAAGCATCGAATATATAATCTTTCGTTCGAGTGGATATTTGTACTAAACATGTTATTCCCAAAAATGTGCGGTAGGAGTGGTGTTCAACGTCAATGGCCAATTCAGATGCTTGACGTAACTCAACTAAAGCTTGCATAAGTTTTGCTTTACTGTCAACATACATAAGCTCCGTTGATTCTAGATCGGCAGGTATCTCCGGCTGTCGAGGTTTGAACAAGCTGCTAGGAGCCTCAAATTTCATTAGCTCAAACTCATAGGGATGTAAGTAGCTTACAATGTTACCGGTGTCGTCGTACTCTGGTAAAATGGCTAGGGGTTTCAGTGAGTTTGGCTTCTCCTTCAATCTGGGAATAAAAGGGGTTTCTGCGCTGTTGTCAGCCGGAATTTGAAATTTCACTTGTGGCCTGGCAATATTTTTGGCTGTTATTAATCTAGCCGCTAATGTAGGACTTGATTCGTTATTTTTTAAGTTCCAACTACCAGCTCCTTTACCCGTACTTGAACTAGTACTTATGCGAGATTCCACCACAATAGTCTGAGGGGGCTTCTTTATGCCAGCAAGTTCGTCAAGGTTTATCTGCAGTCGTTCGAACATTGCGTCATTGCATTCCAAGAGCATTTCGAATTGTTCATCTGGTTGACGGCGCTGAATATTTCCTCGGACATTCTCCCGTTTAAGCACGTGTGATATCAAACCCAAAATGCGATGGGATTGTTCATCGATTACGCGCCCAAATGTGGGATATGCACAGTAGAGATCTCTGGATGCGCTTTGGGGAAATGCATTAGCACATTTTGTGGCTTCCATAATTTCTGACAATCCTTTCTGAAATTGATTGTGGATTTAATGTATTTATAATTTCTTTCTCTAAAGTCCTTACCTTAGTAAAATCCTCAATACTATTAAAGTCACCAATTGGCGTGGTCTTTGGTTTCTCTTTTGTTTTGCCATCAGAAGCTCCTGTTGCATCCGTAGATTCCATGGTCAGCCAATTTCGAGTTATTTCCGTAAATAATTTCACAAAAATAAAAAGGAGCGTGTAGAGAACGAAGTCGGCCTAAATCGTCGACGGCGGCGGAGCAATATACTTTTACTAGGCGGCGGTGCGCTTTTTACAATTTCCCTCGGCGGCGGCTAATTTCGGCTCATTTGATTTGACAATACATATTTGAATCTTATATATATTAGGATGGATCCCGAAAGAAATTGATTGGATTGTTTAACCCATTAACGCCCAAAGAAAACTGTGAGTAAGTTGTTTGGCATTAAACAGGTGTCCCCATATGGGGGGTAATGGGATAAAGATTAGGTCAAGCCATCTGTGAGCTAAATGCTCCTAAAAACACCCCCAAAAATCATATTTTCCCTTGTATTTTTTTATGTTGCACTTCTGTCCAAAATGTTTTTCTGTTGTAATAGACCCCTGATAGCACTCTAAATATAAACTTTTATTTTTGTCTTCGTGTAACTTATTGGTCAGAAATCGCAAAAAAAACGACAAATTTAAGCAACTTTTCATTTATTTATTTTCAGCATTGTTTAGCCGACCAGGTCGACGGCGGCGCGCAGTCTACTTTTCTCGGGCGGCTTCTTTCTGTGGAAGCGTGGACAAGCACAGTGCATGTTCTTTCTTCAGATCAAAACAAAACTGAAGATAACACATGTTCAGAGTTGTATTAAAAAGTATCAGATTATAGACCTCAATTAGAGCTGTTTACATTTTTTTAGTGTAACCTAATCAAAATGAGCTCCGCGTGCCGTGTGTTAATCAAAATGCATAATAGCCTTGTCACACTGCATGCGAAGAATTAAGTTCTATTTATGTTATTTGTGGATCCTTTCATAAATTTACAATTTGCGACTAAAATTACAAATTTAACGATTAAAAATATAGTGGTTGTTGTATCACATTTTTGTTGTTGCATAGTGTAATTTTCCTTTTATTTTTGTATATTTTTGAATCCAAAATCAAATTTTGCAGTGTTCGTAATTTAAGTGTCGCTACTATATACACTATATTTATTCAAATATATCTCTTATAACTATAATAGTTTTTTAATTCGATTTTTGCTCCTCCTGTAATATAATGAAAAATAATTTTTGCTCCTTTCAATTTCTAGTGACGATATGTTTCCTTGAAATAAATTTTAACTCACCTTTTTCATGAAAAAGAGTCAATTTGACAAAAATAAATAAACAGAATGTTGTTTTCTGTATTTGTAATATTATATGTAAAGTAAAAACACTTTCTTGAAGAAAAACTTAAAAAAAATATGAACACTTAAAACGGACTTTCACTGTTATTAAGTTTATGTACGTTGTGTCACTAATAATAAGTACATAAAAGTATAATATCACAAGAATTGCACCAAGTGTTGCTTGCAGTACTCCCACATGAATAATGCCCCTGTTACATGTACGTTTAGAGAACGAACTTGGCCAAATTGTGGTATTTCCACAGCGTGGTCCAACAGTCCTAATAAAGTTGGTGGTATGCCGTCCTTTTCGTGGCTAAAAATAAATTATGAAATTGATTGTAAAATTTAAATTAATAATGTTATATTTCTTTTAATTTTGGAGTTGTTTTATAAAACGTGGATTGCCCTGAATATCCTTTTTCAATTGTTTAATTTATTGGATACATCCGAAACATAAATAATTTAAACATTTCATTGTTGGTATACTGTTCTTCACTCCTAATAAATATAATATGTGAGAGCACAAACGCCGTATTACTCATTTTCGTAACTTTAACCAACATTTTCACCAACATCGATTAGAGACAACGAACAGTTTTATTTGCTAAACTGTGGGTAATAGCCTTTTCAGACTGCACGCGAAATCTAGCTGAAATGACATAAGGTCTATTTAGAAATGTCAAATCTCATACAAATTTGACATTTGAAAGTCAACCATTCAGTGTGAAAAGGCTATAATTATAATATTTGTTAAACTCGATTAAGTGAAAACAATACATACTAGCAAGTTGTATTTACATCAGGTGAAAGCAGGAGCCCAGCTGACTGAAATTTGTTTCATTCAATAGTAACCGAAACTGTCAAATCCCATATATTTTGCTTTGACAGTATGGCTCACCATTAAAAAAATGACTTGTATTTTGTTGTTGCCGAATTTGTTTTTGCTCTGCTGCTATCACCTATATAAACACGCCTTGCATACTAGAAAGTAAGTCGATCAAATGAAAGGGAACACAATTGTTTTAAAGATTTATTTACTTTAAATAATTCAAATCATTCCCGTACTTACTAATAACAGATTAGAATTATTTGCATGTCCCTATTTTTTCGAATATCGTGTGGTCCATTGTTGTGGTGTCGTTGTTCCCGACTAAAATGTAAGTTCGAATTGTTTTATGCATTTTTATTATTCTCCGTTCATCAGATGGACGCTTTCATAATAATGAGAAGAAAAACGCTAGAGAATTAAATTAATGTTGCAATTTGACCCAGTATAAATTTTACTTCCAATATAACCTTTACATGGCCAACAATTTGAAAAAAATTCTTAATGGGTTAAGAAGTTCTAAAAATCACAATTAATGACCCGTGCCTTTCCAACGATCCCCTAAAACACAAATAGAACTAAAAATGTGGAAATTTTTGCGGATTTTATAAAAAATGCATAATGGGTCATAATGGCTCAAGAACGAACAATGATAAAAGCGAAATATTTTATATTCGGCATCCTGCATTTCACCAAAACACAAAATGTTAGCCTTCTATTACCACACCGTTGGATGGGGAATCACTCATACTTTCTTGCCATACCTTTCATTAGGTTGAAAATTATTTTTATAAAATCACTCTAGCTACAAAGCAAGCTTTCATTTTAAGTGTGAAAAACCATAACTTTTTTACCCCCATACAAATCGACCCGGTTTAATATACATAGATATATACTCTTCTGACAACTTTTTACTTACCCCAATAGCAAAATACATTTTTGAGGAAATTTAAAATTTACGAAATTTTCACTGTTACTGGTTTGTTCGGCACCCACCACAGCAAAGCCTTCTTTTTGCTTATTTATTATAAAATCCCTTAAATCTTTCTGCTTAATCTCAGTAATATTGAGAGACTTTTCGGCTGTCATGCTGAAATTATAAAAATACCAGAACCAATGTTAGGAAATGTTGATTTTAATTTTTACATGCAAAACCAAATTCAATATCGATCGAATCCAATATTTAGATTATCATTGACTTTTTGAATTCAATACATGCTTTAAACCTGGACTTAGGCTTCAAATAAAAACAGAATCTTGTCCAACAAAGTCCAAATTTAATTCATGATTCCAAAAGGAAAATTAAAAACTAAACGTGATTGAATTATACTTTTTTCCTTCACAACAAAGTGGTTGTTAAACATACCTTAAATTTTTAAAATCGCTTTTTTCTATATCCCGCTTCGAGTCCATAACGAGGTTGTGTATGCCTA
This sequence comes from Polietes domitor, assembly GCA_947397865.1. Taxonomy (NCBI): domain Eukaryota; kingdom Metazoa; phylum Arthropoda; class Insecta; order Diptera; family Muscidae; genus Polietes; species Polietes domitor. Next base: position 118,512,528 of record OX377618.1, on the reverse strand, counting down.
AAACTTCACAGGTCCGAGCTATACCACCTAAATTTGGTAATTTATCTATAAGACTTGCGATCACAAACATCTGAAATTAAAGAAAACTAAGTCAGGAATTCGTTCGTTTAATTTTTAAAAATCACCATATATCAGAGATAACGGAAACAAATAAAACAAAAAACAAATAAAGATTTCTCAAAGCACTCTTTGTCTACTGTACGTTTGTTTTGAAACCACTTTATATCGATGTTGTTATTTTGGGGCTATCAGAACGCTGTTTTCTTCAAAAAAGTACATTGAGAACACTTTTCGTTCGTATTTTTCTGGCAGCGTATAAACGAGTAACTTACCTCATTAAACTTTTCCTTTGCTGGATATATCATTAGGCTGCTTTTTTCGAGAACATCAGTTGATGGATTCATTTTCCTTTGCACTTGATCATTTACTTCCGTTTCAATAATTTCTTTATTAGCGCTATCCAATTTTTTGGAAAAGGCCAAACGACAGCTATTTAATCCATCTTTTATATCTTCTGAGAAATTATAAGCATCCAAGGAGTTTACAATTTCATCATATGGAGCATTTGTTACATATAATATGACATCCCACATAATATAGGGGAAATCAAAAGTGTGCATTAACAGGCGTAGATCATTGAAATGTTCTTCCAACTTTCCCCGAGTTGCTACTTCGATTGATTGTAAGATTTGAGCTCTACATGACACTCTATTTTGTAATGAACGACAAAAAAAAAATTAGAATAAATCAAACCAAGTCAAATGTATGTTTTTTGCATACTGTTTAAAGCCATCACTGTTTAAAAGTTTATATAACGCCATCTGTGCAAAAAGCCGAGTATGAAAATTAGCTCCCATTGTTAAGGCTATGAAATTCATGACAATCGTTTCTTTTGAATCACTGTTCAATTGTTCTATTTGCCGCATGCAAAATGTGTATATCGCTGATATAATAGAAACCTGTTGACTTGATGTTAAAGCATGGGCCTGAAATAATACAATATATTTTATTCACAGTGATTAGATCCGTATTAAGATTTTCCTACGTCTGTTAATTTAATAATCCATTTTATTTTTCATTGCCAATTTGGATAGATAATTTAATATTAATTCCAAATAATTTCATTACGACGATACACATACGAATCTTAATTTAATTAATAAATAAATTTCCTATCGTAAACCAATTTATCATTTGATGAACAAGTTAAATAGACGCTCATACATACCTCTTGCAGCTTCCTTAAAAATACATCCCTGCGTTTATCTTTTGTGCCGATAATGTATTCATATATATAATTTATATTCAACTGGTTATTTTCTTCCAGTAAAATGCACCACAATTCATCAAGTATACCGACGCTGATGTCAATGGATTCTGCAAGCAAGGCGTGCGAAAATCCTAATGCAATTCTCATCTTTATACGATGTTCGTAGGAATTCGCAAAATACCTCTGTTTCTTCTGGGTAACTACCTTGTGGCAATTTAGTAAGTATAAGAGACATCCCTCATCGCCGAACGTTCTTATTTGAAAGAGCCAAGTATATCGCAGACTTGTATCAAGTGCACCAATAAAACGTACGCGATAAGATTCCTCAATTCTGAAGCAAGAGAAAATAAATTACATACAGCTTACAGTTACAGTTATGGTATATATACTCCTAATTATTTTAAATAACGTAAGATACAACGAAAAAGTTATAAACTAATATATGACGAAATTTCACATGTTTTGAGCAGGTGTTATGATTGTAAAAATCTCAATTATGAACCGATTGCAAAGATATGCAAAAGTATAGGAATAGTGCAAAAATTTACTTATGTGCCAGTTAGAATGATAGTGGTATACGTCACACTTTATCCATTCTGAGATATGGTTTATGTTTGAGTCAATTGAAAAATATTTTTCCACCGAAGCACAATTTTTGTTTTAGTAGAATATCCTACAACTATATCGAACTTTTATAAAAAATCGACAACGTTGGCACCTCTAATGGAACCACTACTTTCAGAGGATGTACTGCCTTTTTCTGACACTTTCATTCTTCTCAAAATTGAAAAAAATTAACACACAAAATTTTAAATTTTTTTCGCAAAAGTAATATTTTCTTACCAAAAATGAAAGAAAACAAAAATATTTTATTTAATTTTTTTAGATATATGGGCATCTCCCAGTGGCCCGGACGCGAAATTCACACGCCTTAAACTACTCCAAAAAAGAAAGAAACTGAAAAAGTCGATCAGCCTTCTTAGTGTTCTAAAGCTCTTAAAGAGTACTACATTTTAAAAATATATCGTCAGGATTTAGTACAAAACAATGTAAACAATTTTACATAGAAACGGACGCTACAAAAAACAGAAGTACTTTTGAAGCTCTTATAGAAATATACAAAGTTCAGCGATATATACATGTAAATGAAGGTCGGAGGATATTGGTAGACCTTTTTTGGGAGATGCCCATATGTAAATATTTACATGTTGTTCGTCTAGAATCTTTACATAAAAATTATTTTTAACTTTTATATATGTTATTCAAATTATCTGAATCACCTAAATAAAATATAAGTGACTTAGACCTCTTTCAAACTAACACTAAAGACAATTTTGGTGTGCATGAAATGAGAAATGTCATTGTAAGGGTACATTTTTTATAAATGTCAAAATTAACAGTTTTCAAATTAGAGATCTGATCAAACTAAAGAGAAAAGTAAGGATATCTCAATTTTTTTTGGATATTTGACTTAGACCACTATCTTTCTAAATGGCACATATGTTATATCAATTTGTTTACTAGATAGCTGAGTTACAAGAAAATAATTATATTTTATTTTAAACTTTAACAAAGCATTGATGGTTTGGATATTACGCAATGTTCCGAAAACTAACTACCGCTGAAAACTTTGAAATGTAATATCCATAATTTACCTGGATTCGCCCTTTTTAATGTCATCACAAAAGAAATCTGACCTCTTTAGATAATTTAATACATTTGATTGAGATTCTGTTACAAATCTAGGACATTTCTCGAGCATTTTTGCAATAAATGTTTCACACAAGTTATTTCTTTCCAGATATGAACACAAATTGTAGCATCTATAGGAAGACATGCAAATGTAATTGAATAATAATAATGATGTAATCGGACAAAACTTACTCTTCGCATTCTTTCTTAATACTTGCAATAAGTTCAATTAGGTTATCAATTATCCAATTATCCAAAATACAATTGGTTCCTTTAAGACAGCAACATAGCTTTCGTATTATTTTTTCCGTTAATTTATAATTAAATATGATTTTGAAAGTATCATCTGTTTCAAGGTCTAGCGATTCCAAGTTATGCACGTAAAATGCGATCGCGGAAATTCGACGTTGTTCACACTCATTCTTATCAGCTGAGACGCTGGTTAGATGAATGTCAAAATCTTCGAAAATTTTTTGAATTGGACTGGTAATGCATTCAATTATATTAATTCCATACAATCCAGTAAATTCTAGTTGATTTCCGCTCTCAAAATCGAAATGGAATGGCAGCAATTTCAACCATCCGTGCTTTGCCACTGGTATGTCTTTAAGGAAAACTGTAAATTCCTCAGGTGTAGTATTTTCGATATTGGCGACCAAAATTTCGTAAAAGCGACCTTTAAAAATATGTTCCTTTTTTATCTCAGCTATCGTTGATCTTTTTTTGTACAACTGCTCAAAAACGTTGTACCTATCCGTGGAGTTATACAGTGTTTCCACATATGTTACATATTCTTCCATAGACATTTTATTCACAATTTCGCTAAAATGTTTGTTCACCATAGACACAGCTGCTTGGCGAATGTAACAATCTTGGAGCGCTCGAACTCTGGAGGAAATTTTCAAAACCTGCTCGTATGTAACCAATTTTGGTAAGGCGGTTTCATTTAATATAGTTAGTAAATTATGCAAAGGAATTGACTTCCAGTTAACATCGCCTAAAAATTCATACAGAGGCGATAAATCGCCTTTAATAAATGATGAAAAGTGTTGCTTATTTATGAAGTAGCCCTCGCAGTTGTACAGAATGTTTGAATTGCATGCTTCTAGCAATTGTTTCAGTATATCGCAATGCAAATCTGAACAAGTGAATGTGTCCAAAAAATATTCGATTGACCAACGTAGAACTACATTATTTTTATGAGTTATTATTCTCATGTACAATATATCCATCCAGGATGACTGTAGTTGCTTGCTAGCTATTAATTCATTGAGATTTTTTAAAGAAGGCATTATCAAGTGCGATTGGTTTTCTTCCAGGTTTTCCAATATCGTAATGTAGGATAGCCATGATCGTTCAATTTGTTGTGAGTATTCGGATGAGAACCAAATATTGTTGGCATTTTGCGAAGTCATCATAAAACAATGTATTATTTTTTTAAACAAATAGTATCCACATTTCCTATCTTCTCTCTGATTAGATTTCAATAGGGATTGAATGGTAGCCACTACTGACACATCGCAATATAGGTTCTGGTGTATTTCACAAAATTCATCAAATAATAGCATAAGAATATCAACGTCTGTGCTTCTAGACATTGAATTTGTTGTTAAGCGCTGTGATAAATCAGACCAGATATTTTGTAGCAGATCGTTATTTCCGGTGTACATTTTCATATATAATTGAATACATGCAATGATATTTGATACCACTTTTCTTTCTTTTATTCTGGGCAATTGTTTAGTTAGGTGCGTGAAAACCTAAAAATGAGATATAATGCAAATCATAAGTAAATACATAAAATATTTTAAATGCAAATTTCAAATAACTATATATACTTTTCGCTTTATTAGTTTGGAACTGCCAAGTATTACTCTGTTATCCCCATGCCTATATATTGGGATGGGATAACTGGCGGAATATACAGGACGATCTCGGCAGTCTCAGACCATTTTTAAATAGATTCCGTGTCTGCAGGCAAATTTTGAAATTCAATAATGCTGTAGGTGGAACGGTGCAAGAAAGAGACGAGGGCGATAAAATACAAAGAATATAAAAAATTTTAGGGAATCCCAAGCAATCACAATAGGTGGCATGGTTTCAAAACGTAATCGCTCCCACACAAACGATAAAAAATCACCGAAGCACTTTCTGTGCTGAAAATACCCAACCACAATATAATACCGCAAGAGTGCCCTTCATCGAAGTCATAATAAGGATAACAAATTCTGCAACCCTTGAAGAATATGTTTTGAAGTCACGTACACTCGTTGCAAACTTTGCTAAGTCCCTTTGTAGTATGTGATCCTCATCTATATTGACAGAATTGAGTCAGTTCATTGGAATAGTGATTTCGTTCTTCCCCCAATACTAGTAGATTGAAATTGATTGACTTGCCGTCCTTAAAAAGGATACGTGTTTGCTGAATTTGGCGTCAAAGAACCAACTTCGTCTTTATGAGTTAGCTCTTCTAAGGCCGAGGTAGAATGGTCTTTCAAAGGCCACGACCTGTTAGGTGTCACGGATTATATGGCCAAGAAAACTGTCAAAACGTCCCCGATAAAGATTCCAGAAAGCGATGATTGGAAAGAGTACGATAGGCTGTATGGGATCCGCCGTCTTTACTGATGGATCTAAAATGTATGTGGGTACACAGAGAACACCAACATTAGACAGTCATACAGGTTCAGGAAAGAATGATGTGTTTTTTAAGCTGAAGTTCTTACAATTTATAAGGCCACGGAATTAATAGTTATAGGCAGCAATGTTACAATATATGTTGATAGTCAAGCGGCATTAAAGGCTATATGAAGTCAACAAGTAAATAACAAATTTGTTGAGGAATGCAGACTTGTTTTAGTAAGGCTTATGGAACATTATGGTCAGACTGTGCTGGGTGGAACGAGATAGCAGATGAGCTGGCCAGAAATGGGTACAGTGGGAATAGAAAAACTTTAGGGTTGCCGTAAGTGTCAAAAAATCGGTCGAAAATATCTAGTATTAAAATATGAATTAAAGGGAATAACATATGAAAGTGGTACGTGAATTCAATTCAATAAGTAATTCTAAACTTTCATCTTAAGAGAATTTCTTACTAAATGTTCTTAACGAACTGCGAATACAGAACAAATATACAATGGTACTACAATATGTGATTCATACCTCATCGTGTGTCTATGAGAGCCCCAAATGATCCGATTTCACAAATATAATTAAAATAATGTGTATAAAACCACATAGGGGGTATTTTTACGACGACAAATATAAAGCGTTATTGGTCATAATAATAAAGTATCAATATAAAATCTCATTTTGAGAAGGCAATATGGAGTTTGAAAAATTTTAATAATTTATCTCAGAAACTTCACAACATATTTGTAATGAATGAACTAATCTGTTCATAACAACGGGCTTTAAATTACATACATATTGTCACCAGAAATGCAAAAGGGTCTGTCATCACTTTTGATAATTTTACAGGAAAAGCAAAAAAACTAAATAATATGAAAACCATTGTGATTACAATAGCGATTTTTTTGGATGCTTTAAAAACAAAAAACAATTACATTAGAAGGAAGATTCCATCATTACGCGCCAAATTTTTTTTTCGGATTGTTTCAATTTCGGTCATAAAGTTGTCATTTTGCCTAAAGAAGGCTAAAATTTGGTGAGTATTTGTATTTTGGAGTAATACACTATTGTTAATGAAACACTCAACGCTGGATTTTTGTGTCGTTCGACCCTTTTGCATTTCTGGTGAAGATATGATTATATTTGGGGTCAACTATTTAATTTTTAAATTTTCACTTGACTTTTTCAACATTTGTCATAACAATAACAAAGAAGTAAAATATAGTCGTGGAAATTAGTGAACTTTCATTCTTTTTTAATTTTTTTATCTCGAAACATGGCTAGTAAAGCACAATAATAATAGAATAATGTCTAAATATATGTTTGTGAAGGATACGAACTGATCTTTAACATGCTGTGAATAATTTACTGAAAGTCTTCTTAAGTCACACAATATAACCCCAATTATTGCCAAAATGGAAAATTTTAATACTTTAGTCCCACTACAGCTGGACAGGATTTTTTTAGATTTTTTTAAATTAACCTGAATTTCAGAAAAATTATCAGAATCACAATTTATATAAAAACAATAAAAAATAGGGGAACATATCTAGTTTAGCAAAAGAGGTCCAAAAAAAATTTTTTTTTAAGTGGTAGAGGGCATATTTTAGATAAAAAAAAATAAAATAAAAAAAATTGGCGGCGACCCATATTTTCCGAGTTACGGGGCTCCGAAATTTTGGAGATATATTCATCGATATCTTTCATGTTTTTCATCGGATCGGGTCAATATGGGTATCATTAGAAAGCTTATCGCAATATCTTTGAAACGATATATATATATATATGTTTTTTCGATCCGATAACCCATTACGAGTCAAATAAGTGTTTTCTATAGGGGTGTTTACACATGAGGATGTATTCTACCTCCTAAAAGTAGTTTATGTGTAAACACGCAGACAGAAACACGAAGTTTTTTTGCGTAGCCGGCCTTCGGCCGGTCTTAAGGATTTTCTCCTCTGGGGTATGTCCAAAACCGGCTACGCAGACTAAAGTTTTTTGGCGTACCGGGCCGAGACCGGGGTTTAAGATTTTCTCCTCTGGCGTATGTCCAAAACAGGCTACGCAGACTAAAGTTTTTCTGTGTAGCCGGCCTTCGGCCGGGGTTAAAGATTTTCTCCTCTGGGGTATCTCCAAAACCGGCTACGCAGACTAAATTTTTTTTTGCGTTGCCGGCCTTCGGCCGGGGTTAAAGATTTTCTCCTCTGGGGTATGTCCAAAACCGGCTACGCAGACTAAAGTTTTTTTGCGTAGCCGGCCTTCGGCCGGGGTTAAAGATTTTCTCCTCTGGGGTATGTCTAAAACCGGCTACGCAGACTAAAGTTTTTTTTGCGTAGCCGGCCTTCGGCCGGGGTTTAAGATTTTCTCCTCTGGGGTATGTCCAAAACCGGCTACGCAGACTAAAGTTTTTCTGTGTAGCCGGCCTTCGGCCGGGGTTAAAGATTTTCTCCTCTGGGTATGTCCAAAACCGGCTACGCAGACTAAAGTTTTTTTACGTAGCGATTTTTTTTAATTAATTTTTCACTTTTTTTCATTTGCACCACTTTGTTTTCTAATATCTCCGGTTTTTAAAGGGTTAGCTAACCCTAAAAGGGTTCATATTTTTGCGCATGATCCTGTCTGCATGTGTGTGATGTAAAATACGTATCGCCATATCTGTAATATTTCCAGATAATAAGCTCTTTTGTAGAAAGTTCGACTAAAAAATCGTAAATATTGAATTTGGCTCGCAATGGGTTATCGGATCGAAAAAACATATATATATATCGTTTTGAAGGTGTTGCGATAAGCTTTCTAATGATACCCATATTGATACCCGATCCGATGAAAAATATGGAAGATATCGAGGAATATATCTACGAACTTTCAGGGCCCATAACTCGGGAAGTATGGGCCGCCGCCAAAAAAGTTTTTTTTTATTTTGACAAGAATAAAAAGTTGTACGCATGGTATGATTTTTGGACAAATTGGAGCTCTTGTGATAAACTAGATATAAGCCCAGGCGACTGCATGAACACACCTTTTTGAAAAAGTAGTATTTTTCACTGTTAAATTGGTCATAACTCCTGGAAAAAATTTTTCTATTTTTTTCCAAAAATGAGTATTCAATATTTTTATGAAAAGAATACATACACAAACTTTCAAAGCAATCTTGGCCAAAAATCTTCCGCTTGACATGTAATGACTCATATGTAAAATTAACTATAAATTTGATCTGGACGGCACAAGTCAAATCTAAGGATCCAACCTAAATCCGCGCGGACAATATTGTTTGCATGTAGTCTTACGGCAGCTATCCGCATGTGGATTTAAGTAGCTGCCAGAATAATAGAATGTATGTAGTCAAAATTGTCCGCAACGACAACAAACAAATTTCTCCGCAGCGGCAGTACGCGCGAATTTAGGTTGGGCCCTTTAATTTACGAAAAGTGATGTGCAAGTTTTTGTAAGTATTCCGACACCTGAAACACATGTTTTTGTTTATTTACATTGACAAACTCTAATCTACGCATGGATGTGTGTCCACAGATAATACAATAACTCGTACCTTTCTTGTAACAGATATTTCTTTGTTGTTGTATATATTCAGCGAATACAGGACCTGATAGATTATCTGCACAACTATCATAATATCTTTTTCAGCTTCCTTGTGTTCTTCGTAAAAATGGAATAGAGCCGTACCGATGTCATGGTTCGCGTAGTCTCGACGTGCGTACAATCCAATACTAAGATGTATAAATGGGAGCACCGCCTTAAGATTTGCACTATTGTGGTACACTTTAAAATTCTTTTCCAGGAAGTCGAAGAGTTCATCAATTGTAAGAGCATGTAGCGGTTGATGTGTGTTGCTATTGGCATTGGCCTGAATTAGAAGATGCTGCTGTAGTTTAATAAAATTTTCAAAATTGTTTCCTTTTTCTTCAACATTATTTGAATCTGCACTACAGCTCATTTTGACACACAAGAAATATAAACAACCGTTCTCCTTATTTTTTTTAACTCAATGAATGTGGCCGATACTAGTACTCAGTGATGCTAACTCCAAGCAAGAGAAAAGCGTAAAAATCTTTCGTAAATTATAAAAATGTGTGGAATGAATAAAAACATAATTTTTTGCATTATTGTCCGGCTTAAGGTCACAAATAAATGAAAACAAGATCTTGTTTGTTTATTATTTTATTTTTTAATTTTGTTCCCGATATTTCGTCGAAAATCCTCATGGGCATGGCACAATAACAATTTTTTTCATTTGAATATTTTGATTGTCAAATTTATAGTTGCAGGTTCATGTGAAGAGTGTTGTGGGTTCCACCCCCCCAGAGAGGTTTCGAATAAATATTTTTACAATCTTTCTAGCTTTAAAATTAATAATTTGTAAATGCTTTTTAAATAATTTGTCTGAAATGTACTTTTAAACCTTTACTTTTTGTATGGTTATTTGAAAACCACCCCCAGGTCAAAATCCTACGCACGGCCCTGATTATATGAATGTGCATTGACAATCAAAATGCTAAAATACACAGGGTTGTATCTGAATTTTAGTTGTTGTTGGGTAATTACTTCTACCTCAATTATTGTGTCATGCTCAGGGACGTTACAATTTTAATTTTTTTGTCAGTTGATGCTTTGTTTTTTATTATAGGGGGTTTAGACACACCAAATATTTGGGCAAAGACGTGTTGGACAAAATGCGAGAAAATACGTTTTGCATACTCTGGTGTTGCCTCACAAATATAAAATTTTATACAAAGCTGCGTTTTGTGCAAATAATTTGTGTGTTTAAAATGTCCTTTAGGATGAGCCCTAAAAAGGCTTCAGTAAACACAATGTCCTACTCATAAAAAGAGCTGAAAGTGCTAAATTTTCGGGCTAAACTTTTTTCGGGTTTGCGGGCTAAATCTAGCCCGAAAGGCTAGTTGGCATCATTGCTATTACTGCCAACAAAAATAAATCATGGAGCGTTTTTAGTACACACAGAAAAAAAACTTGTGAAAAAATACCTAATTCAACTTTGTAAATCTTTTTTTATATAGAATTGACAGAAGTCATAATACAAGTAAATGCTAAATTTCCCTCGTATATGTGTAAATTACACATGTGCTTCTTTTATATAAATAACTAAGTTCACTTCGTAAGTGTTCAGTGCTTATGCACCTTGTGCATTTACACAAGTTTCTTAGTTGAAATTAGTTAGTTGAATAATGGTGTAAGTATGAATATGTAAGTTGCCAATTTCATGAATTTTGTAGCACATAATTGCAAAATACGTGTATGAGCAAAGGTTCCTATAAATTTGTCAAAGTGAATTTCGACGATTAGAATTATAAGAAAACAAAAAGCAACAGAACAAACAACAGACGAAGAAGTAAATATTGTGAAAATAAAATTTATTTATTTTGCACTCGCATATCAATTTTAGTTAAATTTCGAAAGTCTGCAATATAATATGATGTTTTCCTTCCATTAATGTCAATGAAGTTCATTTAGGAATTGTTGGAGCAACATTATGCAGTCTCGACAAGTGATGCCGTAAATGGTTTCAGCAGCAGTGGTATTTATACACTACGCACAACAACATTTGGTTCCCCGCCCGATGGTGCTGGGACATCTTTTGTATTTAGTAATGAAGACAGCAGCGGGAGTCTGTTATCCATTGGTACCAAAGCCAGTGCGTGTTTGGGGAAAGCCGAAAAACGTACAATTATAACAAGGTAAGTGTGGCTGTGTGTGTTTTCAAAAGTTTCTTTCGTCGTTATTAATTTAATCCTTTCATGATTGACAGTTTACATGCTGTAGGGGTAGCGATGGTTGTGCCTCAGCAACATACAAACAATATGTGGGTAATGACAACAGCAACATCATCCACGGCAGTAACAACCACCACCACACCAACAACAACAATTTTGATCAACAAAATACTGTTGTTGGAGAACGATATACAACAGAAACCACAAACCCATATTGTAGCTGTTAACTCATCGCTACAGACAGCAGCTACAACATCAGCCTCATCTGTATGTCGACGCCCAATCAACACACCAGCAGCAACGACAACAGCAATCCCAGCAAAAACAATAGAAGCGTGAAAGAAAAACAGCTTTAATATCATATGGAATTTTGGTATGGAATTTACTCGCTTAACAAGAAAGTAGCTTTCTACTCTCTTAGTGTTGCTGCCAGATTTTTCATGTTGATTCATTTAAGAAAAACAAATGGGTAGCAACGTTGCCACCTTATCATGTATCTTAATTGTAAGCTAGTAAGCCCAATCGAACAGGCCTAATATTTAAAATAAACATTTTTTGTTTCCAGATGGAAGAACCAAAAGCTAATTAAGTCATCATTGTTTTTATTTGGGTGGGAAATAGAAAATCAATAAAAAAATTTATTAAATTTAGGTTAAAATCATTCCAAATTAGATAAATGAAACATGACGTTGGATTACTTATGTTCTACCAATTTGTATATTTATTTCTTTATTTCTAAATACTGATAAATGCAAATTGTTTAAGAGAACAAAGTGCTTTGAAATACAACCAAAAGTGACATGACACAAGTTTTGTTGTATAACTGGCAGTAGTTTTTTTTTTTTGGTATCATAAAGGGTGTTTTTTATTGGGGTATAGAACTTTAAGTTGGCATCACTTTTTTAACTGGCGGCCATTTTGTCAGCTGTCAAGTGATTAATATTTAGTTTGGTTTGCCATTTCATCATGAACAGGTTGACAAAAGAACAACGCTTGCAAATCGTGCAAATTTATTTCGAAAGTAATGGTTCAGTTCGCGAAGTTCACCATTTTATGGTCGACATAATCGTCCATCAGAACAATTAATTCGGTTAACCATGGATCGTTTTCGCACTACGTTTACTCTATGTGATAATACGCATCCGCAGAGACGTCGAACAGTGCGCACCGAAGAAACAATTGCCGCTGTAGAGCAAAGTGTTGAAGAAGACCCGAATGAATCGATTCGCCACCGTGCACAGCAATTGGAGCTGCACAGCAATTGGAGAAAGTGGTTGAAAATTGGACCTGTAGAATTGGCTATATTCGAGCCAGCCGCGGCGGCCACATGCCCGAAATCATATTTAAACATTAATGGCATAAAATTATCCTTCCAATAAAGCCAAATTGATGGACATTAAAACGATTTTCTTGTGTTTTATTTCAATTCGAAGTTCTATACCTCAATAAAAAACACCCTATATTACCCAAGTGTTCTGTATGAGTTGCCAAAGAACTTAAATTTGTATTTCACCTAAGAAACTTAGGTAAAGTACGCTTTTCTTGTATGATTTCTCACATTTTTTCTTTGCGTGTAGAGAGAATCCCGAGTTCTGGAATTATTTGTTGCAAGATTTCATGATCCCGTTTAATTTTGTGCTATATACGCAATGCGGTGTTACATAAGAAGAATTATGCTCAAATGTTGGGTTGTTATAGCCTTTCCAGTTTGCAGCGAAATCATGCGATTTCAGCTCATGTTTGTATTGGATCTGACTTTTGTAAATCCTTCTTTCAGCCTTTTCTCACTGCATGCGAAATCTAAAATCAAAGGTCACCAAGCGGAAACATTGCAAATTTCTTAATAATTTCATAAATACTTATTATTCTTTATTCTAGTAAATATATTATTATGAAATCGTTTATTATATCTTGCAATGAGGATGAATTTAACGGTGATGGAGGCCTACTCCATGCGTCCACATCGGCAATTCCCAGCTGGCATATTTGTTTATGCTCATATTCGCACACCTTTTTCAAATACTTAACATCGAGAGCGGTTGAGTCTTGAGAATGATAAGCAGCCACAACAAGATTATCAACACAGTCTACCTTTAATAGACGTCCTATTAAAGCGCCTTGACACCTCCACACCTTCACTGCAAGAATTATATATAAATAGCTTTATTCAGATACTGCAGACTACCACGATCATGATTTCGACCATGTCAAAAGTTTTTTCAAGTGGCTTCGCAGCGACTTTTCAACATCAAACCCGCCCTCTATAAGGAGATGATTCTCACAAACGAGAAGCACAACGAAACCACTTGAAAAGACTTTTAACATGACCAAAATCATGATCGTGGTAATCTGCAGCCAAGTAATAAATGTCACCATGCCATTTGTAAATAAATTTGCATTCTTTAAAATATAGATGCAAAATGGTCTTGAGAAAGGACAATATCTTCTTTAAAATAGGATAACTAAGCTGCGATAACAATAAAGTCAACACAAAATATTTTTTTAATTTTTTTTGACACATATATTTATATAGTGGGCGACAATGTGAAAAATAATTTTTTTATTTTGAGCAAAAAAATATAATTTATATTAACGTTTTTGTTACGCAGCTTGTTATCCCGGCTTAAAGAAAAACAGGCCTATTGATTACAGACCAAAAAAAACAAACGAAAAAACTAAAACAAATGAAAAATTTTTTAAAAACACGATTAATAGCAATTCAGCAGCATTTCTGCTTTCTCTGCTGTTACAGCAGACTTTTCTGTTGTTTTTACTTTCAAATTCTTTAATGTGTAGGTGACGTGTATAAGGTACGAAAAGAACGTATCGGCGTTTAGCAAAGTCTGATTGTTGAAAGCATGTTAGCATTCAAGAAAAACAAATTTTTCCAATGCTGAAATATATATAATATATAAAGTATTGTTGTAAGAATATCTAAGTTAAGAGGAAGCATCACCCTCGTGGATCAGCCCATCGAAATTGATCTTATACGTTTAAGTTAATAATCTTTCATTGTAATAAATAGGAAATAGTTTTATTTTAATAAGGAATTTCGCGGTGAAAGGACTTCAGTTTTGAAAAATGTTCTCTAATTTTGTTTTTCGTTATCTTCAGATTTTCTGTGAAGAAGGATGCATCATGTAATTTTTTGTGATTACACAATCATAATAATCGAGTACACTTCATTCAGACATAAGGAGTAATGCAATTGTACACAGACTGGTCTTGGATTAAAATGCTTATTTTTACCTCACAAATCTGCAACAAAATATACACGAATATCTTCTTTTTAATTCAAATTTCTGTTTGCATTATTTAATAAATTTTCACAAATGGCTAGAAATGTTGCCAATTATAAGTTGCCAATTGAAGTTTTGTGCTTAACCGTATATTCGTTTAAATGGCTAAGTGTATATAGGGGTCGAAAAGTACACAGATATTATTCAATTTATTGCTGCCACCCTGAGCAGTATTACATAGGCCACAGAATAGGCAGCATAATAAACTTATAAACTTGTACTCTTTCTTTGCATGATATCTCACATATTTTTGCGTGTACGACATCTATCGGTTCCTGCCAACTTCAAAATTTTACAGAGAGAGTTGGAGAATCTAGTTGTAAATTTTCTTTGCAAACTCCGCAGTTGGCAATGCTGCACTTTGTTATCGTCCATTTTTGAATGTTTAGCGACCTAGGAAGAAGAAGCACACAATTTCGATTTCGCTTTCTTTCGTATGACGTTTGTTGTTATAGTGCAAAACTGAGTCGAACTGATTGTTTTTATTCTAAGATAGAAAAAGTAGAAAAACTAGCTTGTTGTTTTACAAAAATACATGACAAACAAAATAGTAATAGTATGGTTCATTTGTTGCAATAATGTGTTGTATTAATGCTGGTATAGAGCAAAAAGAAAAAAGCAAATGACGTAAAGCAAAAGAGTCAGTAAGAAGAAGCATTTGTTATAAAATAAAAGCAAGTTTAGAATAAGAAAGAAACCCTAGCGTTAACAAATGCATTCTTATTTTACTTCGAAATCTTTTTCTTACTTTTAAAACTATAAGTAAACTCGAAAAAAATGAGTAAACAAGGGACGGATTCGGACAGTTCGGAAGAATTCTTCGACGCAGAAGATTCGGCACCCAATCGATTGTCAACATTAAGGTAATTGCTGCATATAGTCATACACCCATTCATACATCAGTGTGTAAATGTGATGAGTGTCCGTATATCAGATTACATATATACCATACATATACACTTATGTATGTTTTGTGAACAATATACATATGTATATTATATACTAATATGGAGTGAAATATATAAATCGTTTCAGTCGCAAGTCAGTAATTGACACATCTCAGACACCGCAAGAATTCATATACCCGGATCCAGCGGTTAGGGTACATGCCTCATCGGATAGTGATGCCACACCCATTGGAGCGGTAACTCCGGCCACAAGTAGTCCCAGCAGCAGTTTGAGTGCACGATGCACCAAACAGGATGTTTTCGTCGAGCCAAAACCAGTGCAGGCCACTGTAAGTAACATAAGTCAACTTCAAATACGAACGTTGTTTATGTGACAATTATAAAATTATACTGTAGAGTTCGTAAGGTAAAGGGTAATGGGTCTGATGTAACCGAAAATGGAATACTTCGGTGGTTATGAAACTACGCAGACGGTATCAAATATTAACTTCTACTACTGTCCTTTCCTTTAACCTTCAATGCATTCCTTTAATTCCTTTAGTTTGTTATTTTCTGTGATAGTTAATAGATCAGAATTGTTAAGTTTGTTCCGTATATGTGTAAATATGTATATGATCTTAAAATCCTGAGGTATTTTACTAATCTTGGGGTAATGTTGAAAACATATTCACAGTTAAGTGTAATTGTTTCCACGAAATTAAGTGGGATAGTACTATCCAAATTACATATTTCAAAGCTTGAAGTTTTTCCAAAGAATATAACGTTCTCAGTGTCGAGTATTGGATGTCTGTCATTCATAATCTTTAACTACGCCTCGATTACTATACCTATTATCACCAGGAAAGCTGTTGATTCCAAAGACATATTTCCTTTTATGCAAATTTGCCAATAGTATTAGCAAGTTAATATCTGAAAGTTGTAATCGAAAATGTATTTTTTAAAAAAGGCAAACATTTTCAAAATGGTCCTTTCATTTTTAATAACATAATGCAACAAAAAGAACTAATGTGCCTGGAAATTTGTTAAAATATATAACAAAGTTCTCGTTTTGAGAGAGTTTTTAACCAGTAACTTCTAACTGGGTAGTTTCAGTCCTTATGAGGGAAATGTTTTCCCTTCAAGCCGTCTTCTGGCATATACAATACCAACCGATATCCAACCAGATGATCTAGAATATACATGCAGTTGTTTCCCGATCTGGCGTACTCGGTTTTGCGAATTCGTTATTCATTAAATGATACTATTGTTGTTAAACTAGGGTCACTGTATATCCGAAACACATTTTAAAACCATCATTGCCAAATTCTGTAAAAGGTCGTTTAAATAATGAGTTGAATTAGATATTCCTTTGAATAATTAAATCTTCTATTGCTATTAATTGGTTATTATGAGATCAGAATTAAATTATCCTGTTTAATCTTACATAAATAGTGATAATAATTATGGCAGATAATCAATTGTGCGTTAAATCGGGAATCCACTGTATATGTATACAATTTGCAGGGTCCCTTCAAGACGTTGCAAACAGAATGGAAATCTGTCATAAATATTCAATTATTTAATATTGTAATTTCATAAGAATTTGTATTTATCTGTAAGCCTCTGATTTGAAGTGGTTACAGTTGAAGCCTTTACAATTCTCTCCAATTCAAATATAATTGTTGGCAGCTTATCGAAAGGTAAAGATAATGCCTTGATATGACATCGTATAACGGCGGCTCCCTAACCCTAATCATACATTTAACTTTATTTTAGTTAGTGCAATTTTAGTATTATTATTGTGTATGTTTTCTATTTTGTATGTGGTCCTTTGTTAACATATATGTACATATGTATGTACAATTATTCCTTTGATTATTTTTCATGTATACTCTTCACCTTGTGATTGTCTTCTATTGTGCTATCATTTGCCCATCAACGTTTCAAACTAAAAATGCCCCTAAACACCCAAATCGACAATACAGTACGGTAGACAGCGTTTTGATGAATTACGTCAGTGCATGCAAAACGATGAAGATGACAATCCAGGAAACACATTAACACCTGATTCTCAGGTATTTTGATTGGCCGGATACAATTTAATGAAATGTTTTCTCTTAACTTTCTTTTTTCGTAACAATTTCTTTTGTTTCTGATCAAACAGAATAGTTCCACCGACGGCGTTTTTGCAAATCGCCCCACCCACCCATTTAAGGTGGTAGAAAATGATGCAATGAGCGTGCAAAGTATGACGTCATTAGGTCGCGTTGGCCGGATATTGGCCGGTAGTATTGACCCATCATCCATGAGTATTGATCGTGAATATTTCGCCAACACCTCGTCCAATATGAGCAGTCAACAGCAGCAGCAACTTCAACAACAGCTCGTACAACAGCAGCAGCGCTTTCAACAAACTCAATTGATCAACAGTGGATCGTCATCGACAATTAGTAGCATAAAGTCCGCGAGTATTCCTTCTAGTCTAACCGAATCAAACAGTAACAGAACCACGTTACCATCTGCAACTGGTATGGGCACTGATAAGGTAGCACAATTCGAGAATCCTATTACATTACAGGAGCCCGACGTAATAGCCAGTACAAAATTGGCCCATTCGAAAACTACCGATTCGATAACATCAAGTGGTCCAATAGCACCGCCACGACGTAAGAAGAAATCGAAAAAAGGCTCTTCGAGCTCTTCAGAACAGTTTAATATGAATGAAAGCATGCGATTGCCAGCCGCTGACACCGATACTGACAGTGACACACGATCTGTAAAGAGTGTACGTGATGTCCAACAAAGGTTGCGAGACGACTTAGTAAAGGAAATTGAAAAAAGTTGGAATGAAACAAGTTCCTTGCAAAATAGCGTATCCGGGGGTAGTTGTAGTGGTGCAACCAGTGTCAGTAGTAATCCTAGTGCCGGTAGTGGTGTTGCTATTGCTGTTAGCGGTAGTGGTATTACGACATCAGCCACTATGCCCATGACACTGAGTTGTGGTTTTACTAATATTAGTGCCTTAGGCGGTAATGTTTCCTCGGCCTGTTCGTCTGGCAATGTTTCCAGCAATACCGTAGTATCAGCCTCTGGCACTTCGTTGAGCCAAATGTCAACATGCAATGCACGTCCAGTAACTACAGCTGCCATTGGTGGTTCCATAAATCGTATATCACATTCTCTCGGCAATAGTTCCACATCAGTTTACTCGAAGCCTAGTCCGTCTAATTCAGCTAAAAGTAATTCTGCTCCTGGCCGCGTCAGGTATACTAATTGTATTTCCATCGTACTTATTGATGTACAACGTTTTTTTATAGCTCAATTGACCCATCGCAGAGTTTGAATCTATATAAGGCCACCCAAGGTGGTTATGTGGTTAAACCACGAGATGAACAATCAAATAAAGCCGAAGGACCTACACTGGAAGAAATGGAACGTATTGAACGCATATTTAGTGATAATAATCCAAGACCGAAATTAGCTGGTACCGGATCGAATAGTTTAGGAAGTGCTACAAGGTAAGCGATAGCGTTTCTAAAATGTAGTATGTGTATTAATAAGTTAGATGCTTCGAAAAAAGATCAACATTACTATTACAAAATTATACAGGCTTGTCAGACGTGGGCATTTTATGATACCATAAATAATTTCTTTATATTCTTATTGTACCAACAATGAAATGCTCAAAGGTATAGAGCACTACATCAAAATATACACCATCAAAAAAAAATGGGGACTTTATTAAAGTAATTTGAAGCGAATTTATTTGAAAACAGCTAATATTCAGTAGTTACATTTTTTCGGCCCAATGATAGAATATGATCTATTTTAAATTGTAATTGCATTTTTGTATTTTGACAGTATACTGAAATATGGTTTCCAAATCGACGTTTTTGGCTTCTATTGAATAGTTTTTTTAGCCATGTTAAAAAAGTATTATATTGCATTTTGTAATTTGTTTTAAATTGGCCCAATGGCTTTGAATTACAAGTGAAATAAATACATCAAATCAAAATTATGAAAGTGGTGGTTACGTCATTGGGCATTTCAGGAGAATGTATGTGGAATTCACAGATTTCTAATGACTTTGATCAAATTTGTTTTGTCATTTGAGCAATGCTGTAAATTCAATTTTAATATTAATCGATTCGTTTTTATGTCATATGCACGTACATATTTATATTTTGTTGGCTGCAATTCGGTTTGTTCTGACCATCTCCTCACTTACCTTCTGATAAAACCATATTCGAATTGCTACATTTAGCATCGCGTTAATTTGAACCGATTGATTGAGAAGTTTCTAAATTACAAATATAGAACAATAGCTCTTATGTGAGAGTTTCTTTTACTACGGACTCAATTCATTTATAACGAAAGCGATTTTCAGAATACCCCCGATAACATTTTTTCTTATGATTTCAAATTTTCAAAATTAAACTAGGTGTTAGTTAGCTCATATTTGTAATCTTTAATTAATCAGTAAACATAATTTTGGCCTCAAAATAGATCATGTTAATTTTTGAACCGACAACAATAGTTTTGATATTGCACTCAATTAAATTTAGCAACAACTACATGTCTTGTTTCTTGTTACAGCAATCTATTCGACATTTTCATTGTTTATAGATTGACAACTTTAGTAAATAAGCCGTGGTGTTTGCAAATCAAGTTGGTGTTGTCATTTTTATTTCCAATATTCATATCAGGGCTTAAATTATTGCTGGTTTTTCACAATCACTTCAAAATTGTTGACTGCAGAGTTTGTGAATCAGTTCTCGGTAGCAATTTTTCAGAGCTTGATCTCGATTCAAAAGACAAATGCGTAATAAAATGACGTGTTGAGTTTCTTAATCAGTGTTTCAGGGATTTTGATGAACATCGGTATAGTTGTTCCACCACAAGTGGATTGGGGGAACTTCCCTCTAGATATGCTACTGCTTAGAGCTGGTTACAAACAGGTAATTTATGAACGACAAGCTGTTGGCAGTTTTAATGAGATGACACCGCTGCTGAATAAAGTCAGATAGTAATACTCTGGATTAATCCCGGGTTGTCCGTGTGGTCAACGTACCCACTTCCTAGCACACCAATTAGTCAATGTCCATGTTAGTATATTTATTTACACTACTTCGTGGCTTGAACATTTTGTGGCAATATAATTATATGCATATGTTTAAAACGATAGGAAATCGAAGTACGGTACACAATATATAGTTGGAGTTAGGAACAGAAGTTCAAGTAAACTGATAATCAATCAAAATGGATGAATCGAATCGAAACAAAAAAAAATAATGAAAATATGCCCATCGTTTTATTCAACCCTATCGTGAACTAAATTTCCCTGGGAATGAATTTCCAAACGTGATTTATTAGATTTATTTGGCAAGTTTTATCTGCTTTCTTACTTCGATTTGATCGTCTTATTTCTATAACAATGCAAAGTTGTGAAATCTATTCCCGTGTTATATTCATATTACCATCTTACTCCTACAGTGGAATCGAAAATTCCACTTTAACATATTTCCCTTTTATTCGTGATAATATAACCTTTTAGTCGAGTACAGAGAGTGATTCTTTCATTCAGTTCGTCTTTCTTCAGTACAGGCACAATGTGATTCTTTCATTCATTCATTTCATCTTTATTCAATATTCAGGTCAATCTCGCCAATAAATATCGAAAACCTTAAAGTTTTTACTTGAAAGGAACTTTGTCAGAATTTGTCTATTTTAAGCATTCAATCTAAAAATATGCAAAAATAAACCAGAGAACTGAATTATAAACTCTAAATAATACTGGACTGATCTATTCGAATACATTGCAATTTTTATTTCATTTTGCAAATAATTAAAAATCAATATTTTTGTAAAAATATTTATTAATTGTTTTGCTTAAATTCAGGTACCCTTCGTTAATCTACCGCTCGAGTAGCGATAAGGAACGTCGCAAATCCGCGGGCGACGAAGATGTTTTGAAACAAATGAATATAGACGTGCGCATACGAACAAATTCTGGCAAACAATTATCCGATATTGAGATTCTCGAACAAGTGCCAGTTAAAAACCTCGAAACAGGTGAAACCATGCCATTGTCGGAAGTACGGTCACCTCCAGTTCCAGAGGGCTGGAACCCGTTGTCACTGCATATTCTAAAATTAACGTCGCATTTGGAGGTTACACAGAAAGAATCCGACGATGAGAGCGTCATAGGAATACCGCCAAGTAGTGAGGGCCAGCCCCAGGAAGAGGACGAAGGTGAAACTGAAGATGGCAGCCGCTTGAAGAAGAAAACTGCAAAGATTAAACGATTTTTCGGTTCAACTATGCGCAAGACAGTCGATAAAGCAAAATCACTGGCTTCAGAGGTATCCCATGCACGGCACAAAGAAGATGTTGCTGATATAGTTGACGTTATGAATCCCGAACAGAATATTAAAATTAAAGCCTCATCGACCAATAAAGGTCCATATGAGTTTACCAAATTGCAGCATGTGCAGGTACGTTTATATTTTAGATCTTAAACCACATATTGTATCGAGTGGAATTATACTGATTTAATATTACTATTTGAATTCGATTTAAATACACTAAATCCATTTCAATGTATTATTATGTGGGTGGCAAATTATATAAATTTAAAAATAATTGTTGTAGCCAAGTAGTTCCGAAAAATAATTTTTACATGCATGTCTCGTTAAATATGCAATACAATTAAATTTGATAATTTTACTTCAAGGATTTATCTGGCGAACATTCCGGAGCTGTCTGGTGTATGAAATTTAGTTCCTGTGGCCGTTTGCTAGCCACTGCTGGCCAAGACAAACTATTACGCATTTGGGTTCTTAAAGACGCCTATCCATTTTTCCAGGTATATTATATTGTAAATTCATTCTATCCTTCTATTCAGATGGTATTTTTAACAATCTATTCAGGATATGCGTACTAAATATAATGCTGATCAAAAATCATCACCGACGCCTTCTCAAGAATCGTTAATATCGCAACAGTCGGCAGAAGATGCTATTGCCATGGCTACTGCGGCTGAAAAATGTACTGGCCCATTTATGCCGAAATCGTTTTGCACCTACAATGGTCATACGTCTGATTTACTGGATGTCTCATGGTCAAAGAATTATTTTATACTCTCGAGTTCAATGGACAAAACAGTGCGCTTATGGCATATATCGCGCAAAGAGTGTCTGTGCTGTTTTCAACACATCGACTTCGTTACGGCGATTGCATTTCATCCGCGCGATGATCGTTACTTTCTCAGCGGTAGTTTGGATGGTAAATTACGGTTATGGAATATACCAGACAAAAAGGTGGCCTTGTGGAATGAAGTCGATGGTCAAACGAAACTAATCACAGCTGCCAACTTCTGTCAAAATGGTCAATTTGCTGTTGTAGGTTCCTATGATGGTCGCTGTATTTTCTATAATACCGATCAATTGAAGTATCACACACAAATACATGTGCGTTCGACCCGTGGCAAAAATCGTATTGGTCGCAAGATAAGTGGCATTGAACCAATGCCGGGAGAAGATAAAATTCTGGTAACATCTAATGATAGTCGGGTGCGTCTATACGATTTGAGAGATTTGAACTTGTCCTGCAAATACAAGGGTTATCTGAACGCTTCATCACAAATTAAAGCATCGTTTAGTCATGACGGCAAATATATAATAGCTGGTTCGGAAAATCAGTGCATCTATATATGGAAAACAAATCACGACTACTCTAAATTGAGCTCGGTAAGAGAAAAAAATGCGTCACTTATCATGAAGAAATTAAAACGTTTGTCTATCATTTCCACAAATTTAGGTACGTCGCGACAGAAGTGATTTTTGGGAAGGTATTAAGGCTCACAATGCCACCGTTACTTGTGCAATATTCGCTCCACATCCGGAGGCCATTATTAAACCGGAACCTGATGAAATTGCTCATGAAAAGGTACTCCTCATTGGTCTTTTGTTTATTACTTAGTGTTTCTACTCTTCCATTCACTTGAAATATTTATCTTCATTCCAGCAAACAAATAATCAACCAGATCCTTTGGTTGAGCAGCATAAAAAAGGTTGTGGTTACGTCATGATTAGTGCAGATTTCAATGGAGCCATTAAGGTCTTTATAAATAAAACCAAACCAAAACACAGCAGTTTACCCTATACTGCAATAGCAGATTGAAATTGAAAAGCATAAACGAGTGGACATGAAGAACTATTATGATATTTTTAATAACTCTAAATTGTATGCAATATATACATATATTTTGTTAAATATTATTAACTCTATCCTTTTAAACTGTACGAAATTAACTGATTAAAATTAAAGAAAGATTGGAGTACGAATGAAGAGGATAACTGCAACTTACTAACCGAATTTATTGACAAATTATATTTTATATATACCTTTTATTTTAACATGTTGTTTACTTCACATATTTACATATATACATTAATTTATTTTTGTCCATTTCTAAGTTCAAATGTTTGTGTTGTGGCCTATCACCTCATTTTGCTTCGTTGTTTTCGATTTTTCAAAAAAGCTTTTAATGTTGTATTTGTAGATATGATTTTGATAAAAAATAATGCCTGATTTGTCTGTCACAGTATTTCCTGATCATTGTGTAAAATATTAATTAGTTAAACATTGTATGAAAATAAAATTAAATTTTTTTAATTTTTAGTAGCACTGTAAACGATTTGTGTTTTTATGATGTTTTTTATTTAATAACATTATGGCGTATGAAATGCTTTCAACAACAGACTTTTCATTATTATCGATTTGAACTTCTTATAAAAATTTTACAAAAAAGGCAACATACATTTTGATAACTTTTGTTGCGGTGAATGTCGACGCTTGTTGCTGTATATGAAATAACAAATTTTGGCGGCATGAAAACTCGCTGAAAAAAAACAATCTCCAAAAAATTGGGTCATTATTCAAAGGAAACATCGTTCAAAATTACATATATCTAATCTGGTTGCAAGGGGAATAAAACGGGTCGATCTAAATTTTAATTTTAAAATAAATATTAGGTATGTTTTATTTGTTATTTCAAATACAATAATCTGTTGAGGCGAAATTTCTGACATGTGTATGCATTCTATTCATAATAAACAGCAATAATAATTTAATGAACTTCAACTAGATGGTAAGAGTGAGTACCGAACGAACATTAAACAAATGTTAAAGAAGACAATCACGTAAATATGTCGCACCATGCAGTCGTTAACCAAGCTACTTCCTACTGAAGATTCTTCATATAAAGGGTGTGTCGTAAGAGCTTGAGAAAACCATTTATTTTTTATATATGATTTCCGGCATATGATCCATTCGATTAGTCCAATTTTTGACTACTTTTTCCAATAAAACTGGCGTCGTACCGTCAATGTGGGTTTGAATATTGGCTTCCAATGCTTCAAGATTTGCTGGTTTGTCGACATAAACCAATGACTTAACATAGCCCCATAAAAAGTAAGTCAGAGTCGTTAAAACATTAGTGCGAAAACGATAAAAAGAGCACGAATGTTAAGCAGACTTGCTGCTGAAATAGCAGGATGTTTGCTGTTACAACAGAAAATTGCAGCTGTTTCCGCAGCATGTTTTTACTATTTAATCAAAACCAAAAAACCAAATTGTTTGTTACAACAGTAAAGGATATGTTGTTACAAACAATTTTTGGGAAAATTACGAATTTAACAAATAAACAAATATCCAAATTTTATTTTCGATTAGTTTTTATTAAAAAGAAAGTTATGATCCAATTTGTAATTCATAATTTTTTGTTAAACAGCTAATTTTTAATATTCGCTTTATTACTTTTTGTACACTTAGAAAAAAGTTTGCTACTAACACCAGACATTCATACTGCTATTTTTCTGCTATTACAGCAATTTTTCTGCAGTTTTGCTTCAGCAGCCACACTGCTAAAAAGTTTGCAGTCTGCTGAAAATTGCTGCTGTTAATTAAAATTAAAAATGATACATAAACGAGTTTAACTCGTTTATAGAAATGGCAGTATATATTTAGCATTTTTATGTTTTACGATTTGTGTTCTTCCTTGGAGTTGGTTATTTAGGGCGAAAGCGTAACTGCTACATTAGTAACTATTTGGCTTTATTTATTTCTGAAGCTTTTAATTGTCAAGTCCAATTCTTTACGTAGTCTTCCAGTAAAACGTGATCTTTGCTGGGTTTTAGACAGATTCTGACTACACTTCGCTTCTGCTGGATTGCAATGGAACCAATGTCAGAGAACTTACACTTCCTTGTCAATTTTAATACATTCATTCCATCTTAATTAGTTTTTTTCTAAGGTCCTTGCAGCCACAATCGGCCGATCGCATAATATCACTCCATTCGACACCATAGTCTCACAGTTTGGTGGTATAGTCTTCTTATTTCTGTAGCATTGTCGTCAGGGCCGTGCGCAGGATTTTCCCCTGGGGGGGTTTTCATCTAGTTTTACAAAAAATAAAGCAATTGAAAATTCTGTTAATTATTTTAGTCAATTTTCAATCAATGTTCAATTTTTCTCGTGAAGTCTAGTCAGTCTATCTCGCAACGATAAATGACGTTAATTTGATTATGTGTGATTACGTGAGCGTTTGGCAACCATTCATATTTTATTACCAGGATCTTCGAGTAATATTTTGATACATTCATCGGCAAAATTGTATTTCAGTAATCCATCTATCAGTACACTCAAAGGAATTTGTCAGTAAAAGAAAGCAGAAAGTCTACTGAAAGAGCAGTTTTTCGGCTGAAAAAGATACAGACTGAGCAATATAGAAAAAACTTTAAGCATATGTACAGGACAGTATGGCCACTTAAATATAAATAAATGTTAACAACACTTTTTTGAATAGAAGTTATTATAAAGTAATTTATTACCACGGAATGATATCGCGATTGTCTTTCTAATGATACGCATATTGTCCCAAGCTATATTTATTTATATGCAAACTCTTTAGCAGTGTGAATGGTGATGTAAGATTGCAGAATAACTGCTGTTATGCCAAAAAACTGCTGTAATAGCAGAAAAGTGTCTGCTATCGCTACTTTTATTAACCGATTTGATCTCTAAGTGTAGAACTTCTTTTTTTTTTCAAATAGTTGCTTGAAAATACATATATATATTTTGAAGAAATATTACACAAAAAACGATCGAATTCCTCGGCGCTTGACCCCTCTTCAGGCCCCGCATTTTTTCTATGATAAATGCAGAAAATTGGATATGCTTGTTGACAAAGTCTGGGCCTAAATATGATGTCTGAGTTTTAGGATTTTTAATTTATACATGAGTTATATTTAATTTATACAGGAGATGTTTACTCAAAATCTTTATACGCATATTCCGATTAAATAAAAATATTTATAAATGTTTCTTCATTTTTATAAACTTTAATATGTATAAATTCGAATAACAAATACAGTTTTTTTGTACTCGATGAAATGCAAGACGAAAAACATGACAAAAAATTCAGTAAGTTAAAACTCATTTCTTATTGTTTCGCAACTTTAAAGTAGATTTTAGAAACCTACACGCAGAGGAAAAATGCATTACGTAGAATCGAAATTTTAGACACGTGAACATCGTTTTTGAGTTTCTTTTGTGTGAAAAATTAGTTTGTTTGCGGTAAACATGTCATCAGTAATTGTAAATGAACAAAGAGGAATATGTGTATGTATCGAGGGCTTATATTCATAAGCGGCTATGAACCATTTTATCGAAAATTAGTTTTTGATGCCAAACTATTCTCAGATATTCTCAGAAATTTTGTTCTAAAGCCATTTTTTTAATTTTTCTGATTTGGCTATCTACTCACACGTTAATTTGTGACTGCAAAAGTAGCTATGAACATAAAAATAATATAAATAATATAGTTAAAAAATGGAGCTGCATATATCCGAAGGTACAACGCTTTTGTTTAAAGCATTTTTCTAGATTTATGATATATCGCATTATCAATTCGCGGTTAATAGCATTTTGGTTCCCAAGTCATCAGGCTAAAATAGGATAAATAGTGGCTGTAAAGTCAAAAATTGTGAAAAGTATCTTGAGAAAAACCCGCGTAACTTTTTATCATATTGAGAATACCAAAATATTTTTATGGCATATGATTGCTGACTTCATTCTGAATATTTGTGTCAGAAAAGTTTCAGAATCCTGAACAGAGAAAGTTTAAATATAAGCATTTGCAACCGCGAATTTTGGATTCTTCAACAATTACAGCGATTTTCGCGACTGACTTCATAAATGTTACAAGCGACAAACATTCAGTCGGATCCGTAGGCTAGATCGCGAGAAAATCATAAATCAAAAATGTTTTGTGTGAAAATCATTTTAGCCATATTTGCCGCGAAAATGAAAAATTTCCAAAAAGATCCAATTTGTATTATTTGTTTACACTTGTAAAAAAATACACTTTGTAAAAAAATTGGAAAAAGGGATAAAAATGGTACCAATCTGACGGATGAAGCTGTAATCTTTAAATTCGCTGTGTACATTCCAGAAAATGCATTTTCTACACAACATTGTCAACATTTCATAAAAAAATTATCGAGTTTACAATACGTCTTATTTATATATTTGAGCATTAATAGCTATTTGCTTAATTCAACATTCATAGTGCTCCATTGTAAACATGCAAAGGTGGCTATGAACCATTAGAATCACTTTTTGAATCGATTTATCAATGTCCGTCTGTCTGTCCATCTATTCTTTTAATCAAAGTTCAGGACGCAATTGTAGTCAGAACCAAACGAAACTTTGTACAACGAAGTTTTTCGGTATAAGGACGAACGCTATTTAATTTGAAGAAAAACGGTTCAGATTTAGATATAGCCCCCATACGAATTTCACTCCCGATTTGACTCTTTTCACTCTAGATACCATATATTTGAACAGATTTTCTTCAAAATTGGCAAAACATCTTATATTTCAACTAGAAACACCATGGTCAGATCGTTTCAGATTTATATATAGCTCCCATAGAATTTTTGCTCTCAATTTTAGTTTTTCCGCTCTAGAAACCACATATTTTATCAGATCTTCTTCAAATCTTACAAAATATCTTATATTTCAATTAGAAAAGCCCATGGTGAAAATAGGTGAGATCGATTCAGATTTAGATATAGTCCCCATACGAATTTCACTCCCGATTTGACAAAATATCTTATATTTCCACTAGAAATATAAGAAATATATGTTGAAAATGAGTCAGATCGGTTCTATATATATATATAGCTCCCATACAAATTTCGCTCCCGGCTTGATTTTTCCCGCCCCAGAAACCACGTATTTTCACCGAATTTCTTCATGTTGAGCATATCACGTTATACTTGTACTGGAAGAACCTAATGTGTAAGTGGGTCACTTCATTCCATGTTTGGATATAGCCCCGATACAAATATTCTTCTCGATTTGACAAATTGGGTCAGGTCATATTAGCCTATGATTAGGAAACATTCAAAATTCTTCCAGTTTTCACTTTTTTACCGAATTGAATTGTATTCGGATAGAAAGTGGAGTGTATCATATAGTCGGCCCCGCCCGACTTTAGCCTTTCCTTACTTGTTTTGTTCATAGCCACATATGAATATAAACCCTCGATATTTCAAACAGTTTTCTTCGTATTTCGAAATGGATTTGTATTATCATTACAACCTCAATGTTTTGATATAGCCCTTATACAAATGTCGCACTCGATTTCTATTCTCAATACAAATGTAAATTGTATTTTATTTAAAAACTAGCTGTCCCGACAGAATCTTTCCTGTCCAAATTTTAATTAGTTTATTTGTGATGGTTGTGTGGGTTTGGAAGAGCTGTTTTAAACGTTTAAACTAAATCTAAAGAGAAACATACTTATCAGTGATCATTGTATACATTATTGCTGTCATAGATATTCAATTTATGGACACGGCCGTGGATATTCAATTCAGATTTCGCTACTGCTGGAAGTGTTTGCACGTCCTCCCAACTTGATTTTCAACAAGGTTTAGTAATACCTTTCGGATGAGTTCGTGTTTTCATACGGTAAACTGAAAACAATGACGGGGAATAAATGCAGAATGTAAAGATCGATTTTTCCATTAACAATTCACAGCAATTGTTTTGAAAATAATTATGTAGATTGGTCGTTCTGCAAATAGAAATGCTTAATCGTACTTATGTTAAATGTCGTGACGTGTTTCCACAAATAGGACTACTTTAAGCAAGCCTGCTTAACGTCAGCAGCCAGCTTGTATTGGTTGGTAAAAAGCACCAAAAGAATCATTGAACAGCCTGCTCTGATTTTATTGCTGCAGAACTTTGACGAACAGATCTTCTTTGAAATTTCGTTAATTTGCATATTGAGCTGCAACTTGTTTGCTGAATGAGCTGATAGTCTTTCAACAAATTAGCAGCAATTTCCAATGAAGAACGTATACATTTTAAGATAACTGCGTTTTCGTATTATTTTCGGTGTACTTTGTTCTCCTTATAATGAATCTGCCTATAGCGCATATTTCCTTATAACGATTTTTTTTTGCAACGGGAGGATGCTGCAATAGACCGAATAGGTTGATATTGCTAAGACGTTACCCATATATGGACAACATTCGCTTGATTTTCTTCATGTATTCAAGAAAGTGTTAAATGACGCATTCTTTTGTACAACGAATTTTCCATATAGCTAAGTAATTATTAGGTCCCTTGGAATTCGTTATAGAGCGTTTCGACTGTATATCAAAAAAAAAACTGACAGATGTTGTAGACGATAGTCGATCTGCTTGTTGTATTGCGTTATCCGCTTTAAATATTTTCCAATGCACTTTCAGTTTTTTACAAATATTCCAATTCTGGGCGAAATCCGTCTAAAGGGAAAAAATTCCCTTATTTAAACATGTTTTTTCAACATGTCCGCTTATATTACTTGCACCATAAAGTGATTCTTATTCGCAGGGGGTGATTCTTATTCGCAAAAGGGGATATAAATGGTACATTCAAACGACAACAGCTAGAAACACGGAATTCACTGTGTACATTCCCCTAACTGAGGAGATACATAATTTAAAAGAACTTTTTTTACAGGGTAAATTGGGAATAGATGGATAAAAATTGTACGAACCAAACGACTGCACCTAGAATAATAAAATTCGGTGTATACATTCCTCTGATTGCATAGACGAGCAAAATAGAAAGATTTTTCAAAATGATTTTTTTTAATTCTTTTTTAAGAGGTAAAATAGGCATAGAGAGTTTAAAATAGTACCAGCCATATTTCCAAATTCGTACTTTCAAGGGATACAATGGGAACAGAGGGTTAAACGGCTACAGCTAAAATGATGAAATATGGTGTGTACATCCATATAATTACGTAGACACGTAAAATAAAGAGATTTTCGAAAGTCGTACTTTTAAGGGGGTGAAATTGGAAAAAAGGGGATAAAAATGATACCAACCAAATGGCCATAGCTAAAGTCTTGGAATTCGGTGTATACATTCATTTGACTTCTTAAACTCCCAAAATTAAAATAAATTTTCCAAATTCGTACTGTTTTTACTCTTACGGCAAAAATGGGTAGAATAAGGATATGAGATAATGGATTTTCAAAATTCATACTTTTGGCATTAAAATAGTCTGTAGCTGAAAATGTTCCCATTATCCCCCAATATTTAGGGTATTTAGGCTGTTTTGAAGATTGCTGCCTTACATTTACTTTTGCGTGGTTTAACATAATTATAATTTTATATTTATTAACTCCACGAGAGTATTATGTCTTTGTGCATTTGTGTGTAACACCCAAAAGGAAGAGAGAAAGACCCATTGTTAATTATACCGATTGGCTTAGAATCACTTTCTGAGTCGGTTTAGCAATGTCCGTCTGTCCATCTATTGTTGTAATCACGATACAGGTCGCAATTGTAGACAGAACCAAACGAAACTTTGCACAACGAAGTTTTTCGGGACAGATTTATATATAGCTCCCATAAAAATTTCGTTCCCAATTTGAATTTTTCGGCTCTAGAATCCACTTATTTTAACAGATTTTCTTCAAAATTCGCAAAACACCTTATATTTCAACTGGAAACACTTGTGGTAAAAATGTGTTAGATCGGTTCAGATTTATATATAGCTCCCATACAAATTTCGCTCCCAATTTGAAATTTTCTGCTCCAGAATCCACATATTTTAACAGATTTTCTTCAAAATTGGCGAAACATCTTATATTTAAACTAGGAACACCTATTGTGAAAATGCGTCACATCGGTTCAGATTTACATATAGCTCTCATACAAATGTCGCTGAATTAATGTATTGATTTCTTAGACTTTTAACACTTTAAAGTGTTCGGCCACAAGTGGACAATTTTCTCTTTTGTATGTGGCTTTTCATAACTCTATTCAGCACGAATAGAGCAGCACGAATTTTATTATTGTTGAAAATCAATTTGAAAAGTATTTGCATAAGCTTTCCAACGACTCCCGTAACGCACACAGTATGTAAAATCCAAATTGTTGGGGTCCGTAACATGGTATTAAAATACTTACCGTACACTGTTTTAACAAATAAAATAATTTTTTACAAATAGAAGATTTACTGAGTTGTATTAATAAAGTATATGAAACAGAACGTTTTTTTTTTCAGATTTTAACAGAATCACTTGTTTCTAATTCAATTTCTGGGGGTTTCTCACTTGAGCTCTCCACCTCATGATTTGGTTCGACAAATTGTATTCCTCCCGTTCCTACATCCAGACAACCAATGGACCAGTTGATCAGTTTAAAGCTGATGAAATTGATAGTTACATTTCCGCAGGCATGCAAAGTGTTGAATTCATGCTGTCCGATACTGTGCACCTGCAAACATCCGGTCAAGGCGAGGGCTGGCCAAATAGGAACACAGAACGGTGGTATGTTCCAAGCGGAAAACGTGTTTGTATACAGAATATTATTGTTGAGACGAACATTGGCGCGTATATCCCATGTTTTTGAAAATACAGTCCAATCGGCACACACTAATAGGATATAGAGTAGATAAATAAAAAAATATTAGTAAACGGACAAAATGTGTATACATACACTTAGAATAAAAAGACTGCTATTAACAACAGACATTGATTGCTGGCCATCAGCAGGCACTTTTTCTGCTATTACAGCAAATTGTCTGCTATAACAGGAAATTATCTGCAGTTTTGCATCAGCAGCCACACTGCTTAAAAGTTAGCTGGCTGCTGAAAATTGTTGCTGTTAATTAAAATTAAAAAAGATTAATGGCGCCGGGTCTTATAGTTTTATTAGTTCGAGACAAATGCTAATGAAATGCATTATATTTTCTAAAAAGCATGTTTAATATATTCAACTGGCTCACAGTGGGTTGATGAATCCGTTTAATAGTTATTCTATTTCTCTAAATTCTTTTCGATGATACCCGACGATGATAGACTATATCTTCGAAATTTCTGATAGCCCTCAACATATTTTACTCCGAGTCCTTTACAATGACAAAATAGTCTGAATTTAGCGGTAATGATCGGTTTTAGCTGTCAGTTATTGTCACTAATTTAGCTATACATATATCCATTAGGCACACATACATTTTACAGTCTGAAACTGCAGCACAAATAATGATATGCTCGTTGATATAAATAATATAAATGCATTGATATATACGCAAAATAAAATTAGCATGCCCTTAAAGTAATAAATAAAATGTAAATAGTTTTTTTTGTTTTTAGACTGCAATTTTTTGCGTGAGGAAATCTGTAGCAGAAAAGTAGAGAAGTAAGCAGTCTTCTTGAAAATTATCCAAAACTGACGAAGAACCATGTTGAAATGAATATAAATCACTTCATAGTGCGATCAAGAAGCTATTTACGGAATTAGAAAGAATATATAAACTCCATTCGCACAAAAATTTTGACATACTCAAAAAATTCTAAGCCGATAAATGATTGTTTTTAGAATTAAACTTTTTGTTGCAATGGTAATGGAGCACGTACAAATTATGAAAGGTGTTCTAAAGGTCATTTTAAACACACAGAATCGGCCCAATTACGGTTGTCGCCGTCGTCGCAATATTGAAGCGAGGCGACAACATTTGTATTATGGTTGTCGCTTTTTGTCGATAGCGACGAAAGATTGCGATTATCGTTGTCGATACAACAGTCGAAGTCGAGTCGATGTTTGAGAATATCTGTCGCCGTGTATTTTTGAGGCGACGTTGATGTTTTACACATATTTGTATTTTTGTACTTCCCGCTTGTGCACTTAGAAGATGTATAAAATGAAAATAACGAGCACGAAACAATTCGAAATTTTAGTTGCCGAACTGGAAAAAAATCCAAGTTTGGCAAAAGGGTTTTCCAAAAGCCACGTTCCGGCTAAATTCAAATCGAATTGGGAGGCCATTGCAACAAAATTAAATGCAAGCGGGCCTCCGGTAAGAGACACCGATGGCTGGCAAAGAGTAAGTTTATAAGTTTTTATAATCTTTTTTTATAAAATTTTATAAAATCCTCATAGGTTTGGAAGGATTTAAAATTCAAAAAAATTTAAAATTCAAATTGGAATCGAAGAAGTGGAGAACATTGACATTGACACAGTTGAATTTGTATATGGAATCGAGCAGGTAGAACCAGCTGCACCACCAATATCTTGTCCTCTACATCCTCGCTTGAACTAAGTAGTAATAGTGCACTTATCGCGTTGTTCATCGTAAATTTAACAAAATTTTTATGTTTTTTAAAATAGACGTTCGTTTGTTTTGCGCGGACTTCAAAATAAAAACAATTTTCTGTCATTTATAAGACAATAACAAAAGAGTGTTGCCAACTCATTTTTTAAACTGTCGATGTCGCTCCTATACCTCACCGTAATACCATTTAAGAAGCACACAGCGTCGACATCGACTATCGAAGCGACAACCGTAATTGGGCCGAATATTTAGCGACGAAAAAAATGCATAAAGTTACTGCCAAAAGAAACGAAAGCTTTCCATGGGATTACAAGGTAAGTATTTGTATGTGCTAGACAATGTTGTTCATTGAATTTGTTGTAAATATTTATTTTACTACAGCAAAAAAGTTTACCTATTGTGAGGCAAAAGACCGCAAATAAAATTCTAAAGAAATATCAAAAGGGACATTTCATTGAATAAATTACATGTATCTAATCAAATGTTTCCATTTATTGCAGACAGTTTCACAGCTGGAACTAAAATGTTTACCAAATTGCGGGAACTAATTGTGGAGTCGATGGAGTGGGTCGTAATGAATAAGGCCTTTAGCAAATATTCCACATTTTTCAAAGCAATCTGTACAACCAGGCGTTGTTAATCAACCTTCTAGCGGAGATATACTTCACAGTGCAGAAACAAAAAGTAATACATGCAGCGGATAATAAAAACGAGTAAAAATTGTGGTGTTTGAATGAATCTGAATAAACCTTTTTTCAAAACGGTGCCTTAAGGCACTACTTAACGATTCCGTGAGAGCAGCCAATGTTTATTCAATAAAGTTTTATTTTGTATAAGTGCGGTTAACAACAAACTTAAGATAGTTCTATTATATTGACGTTAAAACAGCAGACTTTTCTGCTGTTTTTACAGTCAAATTCCTTTGATTGTACAATATAAATATATGTATCAAACAAATTTTCGAAAAAATATCTTCTGTTGACTTTATTGGACTTAGCCTCGATAACCATAATTTTGACTTACTCTGGATAATTATCCAAGTCAAAAATTTTTAACACAAAATTTTTTTTTTGATTTCAACTGGGATATAGTCCTGGCTCAAGACCATTTATTTACTTTGTGCGATTTTTTAAACGCATATTCGGCAAGTGAGTTGTGTTTCTCGTTCGTTTGTAAGAACCATTTCTTTAAAGAGGTCGGGTTTGATGTTGAAAAGTCGCTGCGAAGCCACTTGATAAAACCTTTGACAGGGTGGAAATCCTGATAGTGGTAGTCTGCAGCCAAGTAATAAATGTCACCATGCCATTTGTAAATAAATTTGCATTCTATTAAATATAGATGCAAAATGGTCTTGACCCTGGACAATATCCCAGTTCAAATCAATATTGATTACAGACCAAAAAATACAAACGAAAAAACTAAAACGAAGATCTGTTAAATTATGTAGTTTCTAGAGCGGAAAAAATCAAACGGGGAGCGACATTTGTATGTATATATAAATCTGAGTGCAATTTTAACATTTTATTTAGATTTTTGTTATCACAGCTTAGTTATCCAGTCTTAAAGAAAAACAGCCATATTATATGTGAAAAAAATGGCAGGTTAGATAGATTCCTATGCTTTATATTATGCTCTTATATCTTGTAGAATTTTGCCGGTTTACGAGAAATGCTTCCGTCTTTTAGGTAACCACTGCTTCAAATTTGGTGGTCCACTTTAAAAAAATGTGTTATTTGGCCAATGAAATGAAAGTCGGATCCGATTGTAAACGAGGATTTTAGGGAGCGTTGAATTTAAACCGGGCTGTCGGACAATTAAAAAAAAACTAATAGTTTCACCTATAGTTTCATACGTATATCATCTGCTTCAAGTGTAATATGGAAGGTCGGACAGTGTAATGTCTGTTTTCAAAATATGTATTTTTGAGTCTTATCCAACAACTTATGTCGAATCTCATCCAAACTGTTAAACGAAGATTTTAGAGCGGCCTTAATTTAAATCGGGACGTATGTATGTATCTGAACATTTAAAGTTTTTTAAATTTTGGGCAAAAAAGGGTTCGTCAGACTAATGTGCAATGTTTGCGTTGTTCAATTTGGATCAAAAGCTATTGATTGTCATGATTATGTAACGATCGTTACACCAACAATGTCACCGTCCATAATCCAAATTAAACAGGGGGTTCCATCAGATGTATAGATATCTGGTGGGCTTTTTTTTACTTGTTGACGTAGGCGTGCAAACAAACATTTTCGCTGAAGATGATTTTTTGCTGAAATCGGAATCTGCTTCCCTAGAACCCATTCAATCTTATTACACTGTAGAACAAAATTAAACTTTTTCGAAAATAAATAGTTTCAGACAACGTATTCTGATAGAGGTGGTGAAAAAAGAATATATGTCCCAGTTAGAATGATAGTGACCAAATCGCCCTTTATCCGTTCTCAGATATACAATGGTTTGTGTTTGAGTCAATTGAAATATATTTTTCCACCGAAGCACAAAATGTTTTTCTTAGAATATCCTACTACTACATCGAACTTTTATAAAAAAAAATCGACAACGTTGGTACCTCTCAGGGAACCAATCACCACTTTCATTTTTCTCAAAATTTAAAAATTGTAATTTTTCGCAAAAGTAATATGTATATCCTTACCAAAAATCAAAGAAACCACAAAATATTTTATTTCCAAAAAAAATTAAAAAATATATACAAATATTTACAGGTTGTTCGTCTAGAAAAATTATATTGAAATTGTTTTTTACTTTTCAAATAATTTCATTTTATACATATGTCATTCAAATTATCTGAATCACCTAAAATGGATATAAAAAAAAATAAAAAATGTTTGTTTGCATCGCCACACATCAATATTGGTGAATATAGTATGACTTAGACCTCTTTCAAACTAACACTAAAGTCAATTTTGGTGTGCATAAAATGAGAAATGTCATTGTAAGGGTACATTTTTTATAAATGTTAGAAATAAAAGTTCTTAAATTAGAGATCTGATCAAACTAAAGAGAAACAAGTAAAAACGGCGTTAAGTTCGGCCGGGCCGAACTTTATATACCCTCCACCATGGCTTGCATTCCACAGAGGTTGTCGGTTTTCGTAGAAGTTCAGTAATATTTCAGGAAAATATAATTTGTTTAATATAGCCAAACCAAAATAAATACAAAAATTGAAAAAATTATTTTATAAATAAATGTAATATTAATTATTTCAAACCATTATTTATTTCAAATCAAAAAAATATTCTTATATTTATATTTTCAAAAAGCTTAAATACCATAAATATTGGTAGATAGTAGGTGCTACAGTTGGTTGTATTTCCATTCTATTTTAATTTCAAAAGTACAAATTTTGAAAATCCATTATCAGACGTACATAGTGCAAAATAACCTAACTTCATGATTCAACCAATTTTTGCCGTAAAAGAAAAATTACGAATTTGGAAAAAAACTTTTTATTTTGCGTGTCTATGCAGTCAGAGGAATGTACACAGCGAATTCCATGATTTCAGCTGCGCCCAATTGGTTGATACCATTTTTACCCCCTTGACGTTTCTACGCAATTCGAATTTCATCATTCTAGCTGTAGTCGTTTAGTTGGCACTATTTTTATACCTTGAAAGTACGAATTTCGAAAAATTCGTCTATTTTCCGTGTCTGCGCAGTCAGAGGAATGTATACTCCGAATTGCATGAATCTAGCTGCGGTCATTTGGTTGGTGCTATTTGTATCCCCTTTTTCCATCTTAACCCCAAAAAGTACGAATTTCGTAAAATCTGTTTATTTTCCGTGTCTACACAGTCAGAGGAATGTATACTCCGAATTTCATGACTCTAGCTGCGGCGATTTGATTGGTACTATTTTTATCCCCTTTTTTCATTTTAACCCCAAAAAGTACGAATTTTGAAAAATCCGTGTGTTTTACTTGTCTATGCAATCAGAGGAATGTATACACCGAATTTCATTATTGTAGGTACAGCCGTTAGGTTGGTACAATTTTTATCCCTCCGTACCCATTGTATCCCTTGAAAGTACGAATTTGGAAAAATTCTACTTTTATATTAAAAATACTTTTATATTATGTATCTACTCAATTAGAAGAATATACTCACCGAGTTTCGTGTTTCTAGCTGTTGCCGTTTAATATGTACCATTTTTCCCCTTTTTTGCCCCATTTCACCCCCTACAAATAAGAATCACTTTATGGTGCACGTTTTTGCTTTAGGGGGAATGCGCATACCAAATATCAAGCAAATATAAACAGACATATTCAAAAATCATGCTTAAATACGCTAAAATATTAGGGATTATTATGGGTATTTTTAGTCCTTGTGAGGGCCCTTTGGGCCGATTACGCCCCATTTCAATCCCAACCGATCTACGACTATAAGACGCATTTATGGAAAATTTGAACGTTCTAGCTCCTTTCGCTTAGATGCTAGCGTGCTTTCAACAGACGGACGGAAGGTCATGGCTAGATCTTAGAATTTTATGACGATCAAGAATATATATACTTTATAGGGTCTCAGGTCGATATTTCAAGGTGTTACAAACGGAATGACAAAGTTAGTATACCCCAATCCTGGAGGTGGAGGCTATAAAAATTGACATATCTTATTTTTTTTGTATTTTTGACTTAGACCACTATCATTCTAACTGGCACATATGTGTATCGGCGTTATGAAAGTTTTTTTTCGGCATAGGAAACATAGGATGTGTTACTTAAAACACTACAATTTTTCCTCAATATTTGTCTACCACAAGACTCTGAATACACCAAAACTGAAATCTTAACTTAAATGCCAGAAATAAGATAAAACTTAAAATTCATTTTGGAGTTAATTTCGTACTTTCTCCGAATTGGCTCCAAACTGTCCCACAAAACTAAATTCGTCAAATTTCACTATAAGTCTTGTTCGTTGACTTGTAGAAGGTTAAGACTGTAGATATAATATATATACATAATTCCTCCTTGATCACCACAAATGTTTGCCATTCACTTGAACCTGCATATATGTATGTATACTCACATTTTTGATGAACATTTAGTATGTCATTGTTAACTTTGGCACAACATTCACACTGCCATTGCGATGCACACTGGCAATTGTCTTGGATGAATTTCGACGTTGTCTTCAATTCCAAAGCTGTCGAATTAGTGAACTCGCAAAGTCCTCGACTGCAGCTACCGACCAATAACAGGAACATTAAGCCATTCTTGTAACACATCTTCACCTTTAAGCGTGCTCTGGGTAACTGTTTTATAGCATAAAGAAATCCAACTTTTCAATTTAACAGTAATTGTAATACTTTGCCAATTTGTATTTTTTATTAATGCGAGTATGTACAGACATTTTTATTTTATGCGTCTGCATACGCTCTACGAGTAATGGCTGTTCAATATGTGGAGACTGATAACAATAAACACGATCCACGCTCCAACTATCACACACATCAATATGTTGATTTTTTCACCCAGGAACATCTACAGTAAAAGTTTACAACACTGGTAATTTCTTTTGAATGTCCCTCCCGCTTTTTTAAAACCTAGTCACATTCTACAGATTTTTGACAAATTTTCTGTGCTGCGTTAAATTAGGCTAATCTATATTTTTATACCCTCACTCTACAGAGTAGGAGGGCTTATATCATTTGGGACAGAAAAAAGTGTAACGCATCAAAGGAGTGACTTAAGACCCTGAGTATGTTTGGACTAAATCAGTTTCATGACTTCTTTTGAGCCATGTCCGTCCGACTGTCTACCTGGCTGGTATACACGATAACTGTCGAAAGGAGGTAAGGAATCAATTCATGGTACTATTTTCCCACACTTAGTTTAAGTTCGGCTATATTTTGGTATATGATAGAGTTTTTATAATCACTTTACGTTTTCCACGCCCCTTCTAGACCTCACACACAAATCACCTAAATCATTAACGAAAAATTAAAGCTGTTATAACTTATATACGGATGATCGGAATACTCTGAAATTTGACGTTCGGCAATATTTTTATAGGCATTGCATTCACCTCCCACACAACTAGCTTTGGCCAAAATTAAACTAATCTAACATCCATTTGGATTGTCGAAACCATTTGTAATTTAATATTTGAAAATGTTCTTATAATCACTTTATACCTACAAAATACTTAAACTTTTGTCACGCCCCTTCTAGTACCTCTCACACAATTGTCCATATCCTTGGTAAGATTAATCCTTTATAACTTCTATAACTGTGCCTGAAGTCCACTATTACTTGATAATGGATCATGTTTTTACAATTGCTTTACAAATGTAGAAGCTGGACCAATGTACCACGAACCTTCTAGTACCTCCCACACAAGTTACACGGGCCTAAGTAAAATATAAGTCCTTATAACTTTCATACATATGTTATCTGAGAGTATATATAAGTCGGTTTAGCCGAATGACGCTTTCTTATTTGTTTTCAATATTTTTAATACGATATGATATCAACTAATGGATTACACTATATCTCTGGTTTAATATTAATTAGATATAGATCTGTGTTATATCTTTAAAGAAATATACAATATATCATAATGACATATCGAACAAGTCTGAAAAGCGAGTTTTGCAGGAGAGGCTTTCATAGTTTTTTTATAAAGGGTGATTTTTTAGCTATTATCTTTTTGGCAACACTGGTTTAAACAGCTGACGCACGTTTCGTGTTTTGTTTCACTGTCAAACATCTTCAGTTTGGTCCATAATTTAACCATGAATAGTTTTGTGTTCAGCGACGAAGCTCATTTTTGGCTCAATTGGTACGTAAATAGGCAGAATTGTCGATTTTGGAGTGAATATCAGTCAGAAGCATTGCAAGAGCTACCAATGCATCCAGAAAAAGTCACAGTTTGGTGCGGTTTATGGGCTGGTGGCATCATTGGACCGTACTTCTTCAAAGATGATGCGAATCGTAACGTAACTGTGAATGGTGTGCGCTACCGTGAGCTGATATCCAACTTTTTTTTGCCCAAAATGTAAGAGCTTGACTTGCATGACATGTGGTTTCAAAAAGACGGTGCCACATGCCACACAGCACGCGCAACAATGGACTTATTGAGAGGCGAGTTCGCTGAACATTTTATTTCACGTTGGCCGCCTAGATCGTGCGATTTAACGCCTTTAGACTATTTTTTGTGGGGCTATGTTAAAGCTCATGTCTATACAGACAAGCCCGCTTCAATTGAGACAACATTGAAGCATTTATTCGTGAGATACCGGCCGAAATGTTGGAAAGAGTATGCCAAAATTGGACTAAGCGGATGGACCATTTGAGGCGCAGTCAAGGTCAACATTTGCATGAAATAATCTGCAAAAATTAAATTATATGGACCGTACTATCGATTCAAATAAAGATTTCATGCATTTTTCTGAATTTTATGTTTTTTTAACTTTCCTATAGATTTTAAAAAATCACCCTTTATAACTATATTAGTTATAAAAGTTGGAACATTTTTGAGCAATATCTTTGATCCGATGAAACTAGTCGACATTATGAAATCGACTGCTGCTACTTTCGGTATTTTAGCAAGAGGCCACATGTCTAGGCTGAAGTTTGAGATTTACAGAGAAATACCTACGTTTCAAAAACTGTCGAACCATTAACCGCATTTTACATTTTGCAACCATTTTGTTTTTGAGTGTAAGCGTGTAAATGCACATATTGAATACAAATGTTTATTTACTAATTCACACCTTTTCTTTTTTCCTTAATGAGGTTAATTTAAATGTTATTGTTACCATTTCACTCGATCGCAAATGACCGGCGAATACAATGAATGAATTTCGGGCAAAGATGCAATGAACCAATTCTACTCAGAGCCTTTAATATAATAAGTCGACTATATCTTGAAACATAAATATCAGTTGTAATATAAATTTATGGTTAATAGAGTAGATATCTCCCAGGGAATTAAACTGGATGTAGTCGTAAATGACGATATTTTTACTCGACTCTCAAAGAATCTTAAAATACTTACAATTATTAAGGTCTGTAAGCTTGACCTTCCTACACATAACTGGAGGACCGACAAATCTTTAGGGTGGTAGAAAGATGTGCTTCTCATTGATGACATGAGGTTGGCTAATTTGCTGAGATTTGTCGTTGGAAATTCATGGTTGGTGAGTTAATACTAACCAATAGCAGTGGGAGGTTGCCAGTAGTTGTCGTGCACACTAATTCAATATATACACTTACACATATAACACATTCAATTTCTTCTCCCCAATAGCTAGAATCGACACTACACAATGTAATATAATTCATAACAACTTAGGATACTCTCAATGGACCCGAGAGGGTCCGAGTGGATGCGACAAGTTCTGACTCAATAACAAGTCCTTCAAACCTAAGCTAAATTAGAAGCGATATGTTATATAACAGGCTAAAGTCGGTCGGGGCCGACTTAAAAAAAAAGTGAAATAGGGAAGGACGTCTGTATCGGGACTATATAAAAACATGAGACGAAGTGACCCACTTTCACCATAGGTTCTTCCATTTGAAATATAACATGTTTTACCAAATTTAAAGAAAATCGTTCAAAGAGGGAACAACATTTGTATGATCCACTTTCACCTTAGGTGTTTCTAGTTAAGAGCGGAAAATGGCAAATCGTGAGCGACATTTTTATGGGAGGTATATCTACATCTGAACCGATATGATCCACTTTCGCCACTTGTTTCTAGTTGAAATTTAACTATTTTTAACTATTTTTGTTTGGGAGCTATATATAAAACTGTATCGATCTGACCCATTTTAACCATATGTCTCTACTTGCAAAATAAGATGTTTTGTCAATTTTTGAGAAAAATCTATTAAAATAACACATTTATAATTTCTTAAACAGAAAAAGTAAAATCAGGAGTGACATTTGTATGGGAGCTATATAAATCTGGACCGATCTGACCCAATTTCACCACAACTGTTTCTAGTTCAAATATAAGGTGTTGAGCAAAATTTGGAGAAAATCCGATCTGACCCATTTTCAGCACTGATGTTTTTACCTTTTTTGTTAGGATGTTTTGCCAAATTTGTAGAAAATCGGTTAAAATATGTGGATTCTAATAGGAGCTATATAAATCTGAACCGATCTGATCATTTTCACCGCATTTGTACTTGAAATATATAAGGTGATCTGCCAAAGTTGAAGACAATCTGTTAAATTGTGTTGTTTCTGGAAAGGAAAAAGTCAAATCGGAACCGAGGAACATTGCTAAATCGATTAAAAAAGTGATTATAAGTCGATCGGTATAATTAACAATGGGTCTATCTCGCTTCCTTTTTGGTGTTTTCTTTACAAGAATAGATGGACAGACGGACGGACATCGTTAAATCGATTAAAAAGTGATTCTAAGTCGATCGGAATAATTAACAATGGGTCTATCTCGCTACCTTTTTGGTATACCCTAGTGGAGGGTATACAAATCACATTGGTCCATATATGTTAGTGTACTTGGTCCAGATAAATTTATTTTTAATTTATTATTTTATTAATAAATATAGGTCTAATTCCTTTTCAGAGTAAAATTCGGTTCCTTGCCGCTATAGAATCCACATATTACAACAAGTTTAACATATTACGATATATTGGACAAAAGATGAACCGATTTCAAACTGTGCGCACATCTACACATGTTTAATTGATGAAAGACCAACGAAGTAAGAGAGATACGAAAAACTACCAAACCCCTTCCATTACCACTAGAAGAATCTTCAACGAAGCGACCCACTAATTGTTCTCATTGTAGCCCAGCTAAAAATTATCTAGATCTTGGAAGCAGTGCACCCATTGTAGAGCTAATGAGGGTGTAATAAAGTAAACATTGCTGAAACTCTGCTTGTCTCGGGTGCAATAGAGTCATGCAGAGACCGAAAATTCGGATAGAGCTGAAAGTATGCATGATTCGGTTGCAATAAAAGAAGCAAATTAAACAAGTAAGGAAAGGCTAAAGTCGGGCGGGGCCGACTATATAATACCCTACACCACTCCCTGTGTATGTACCTCACTTTGATTACTAAACCCAGGTATTTCATGGGAACAATTTTATGTAGTTCATACAAATTATATGAATATAATGTATATGCTATAAATTAATCTTTAGTCAAATTTAACAAATATGGTAAATAATATGGTAATTGATCCAATTGTCCGAAAGACAAATACAAATTATACAGTAGACTACCAAAGTATGGACATATGGGCATCATACAAACAATTCTCATTGCAATTCAATTCGGTAAAAATTGAAATCGGGAAGGATTTTTGCATCCTGTAAATGTATGTGTTTGACAAAAAATGTTAAATCGGAAAGGACATTTGTATGGGGGTATATTGAAACCAGGAACGATGTGACGCGCTTTCACCATGTCTGTTTATTGGTGAAATATAATATGTAAAATTTGGCCAAAATCGGTTAAACATTTGGGAGCAACATTTGTATGGGGGCTATATCTAAATCTGAACCGATCTTACCCAATTTCGGCATAGGTGTTTCTAGTTGGATTATAAGATGTTGTACCAAATTTAAAGAAAATCGGGTAC
Organism: Polietes domitor; assembly: GCA_947397865.1. Lineage (NCBI taxonomy): Eukaryota > Metazoa > Arthropoda > Insecta > Diptera > Muscidae > Polietes > Polietes domitor. Next base: position 118,467,737 of record OX377618.1, on the reverse strand, counting down.
AATATGTCGTTTCTAAAGCGGAAAAAGTGAATTCGGGAGCGACATTTGTATGAGGGCTATATCTAAATCTGAACCGATCTTACCCAATTTTTGCATACGTGTTTCTAGTTCGATTATAAGATGTTCTGCAAAATTTAAAGAAAATCGGGTACAATATGTCGTTTCTAGAGCGGAAAATGTCAAATCGGGAGCGACATTTGTATGGGGGATATATCTAAATCTGAACCGATCTTACCCAATTTTTGCATACGAATTTCTAGTTGCATTATAAGATGTTCTGCCAAATTTAAAGAAAATCGGGTACAATATGTCGTTTCTAGAGCAGAAAATGTCAATTCGGGAGCGACATTTGTATGGGGGCTATATCTAAATCTGAACCGATCTTACCCAATTTTTGCATACGTGTTTCTAGTTGGATTATAAGATGTTGTGCCAATTTTAAAGAAAATCGGGTACAATATGTGATTTCTAAAGCGGAAAAAGTGAAATAGGGAGCGACATTTGTATGGGGGCTATATCTAAATCTGAACCGATCTTACCCAATTTTTGCATACGTGTTTCTAGTTCGATTATAAGATGTTCTGCAAAATTTAAAGAAAATCGGGTACAATATGTCGTTTCTAGAGCGGAAAATGTCAAATCGGGAGCGACATTTGTATGGGGGCTATATCTAAATATGAACCGATCTTACCCACTTTCACCATAGGTGTTTCTAGTTCGATTATAAAATGTTGTGCCAATTTTAAAGAAAATCGGGTACAATATGTGGATTTTAGAGTGGAAAATGTCAAATCGGGAGCGACATTTGTATGGGGGATATATCTAAATCTGAACCGATCTTACCCAATTTTTGCATACGAATTTCTAGTTGCATTATAAGATGTTGTGCCAAATTTAAAGAAAATCGGGTACAATATGTCGTTTCTAGAGCAGAAAATGTCAATTCGGGAGCGACATTTGTATGGGGGCTATATCTAAATCTGAACCGATCTTACCCAATTTTTGCATAGGTGTTTCTAGTTGGATTATAAGATGTTGTGCCAATTTTAAAGAAAATCGGGTACAATATGTGATTTCTAAAGCGGAAAAAGTGAAATAGGGAGCGACATTTGTATGGGGGCTATATCTAAATCTGAACCGATCTTACCCAATTTTTGCATACGTGTTTCTAGTTCGATTATAAGATGTTCTGCAAAATTTAAAGAAAATCGGGTACAATATGTCGTTTCTAGAGCGGAAAATGTCAAATCGGGAGCGACATTTGTATGGGGGCTATATCTAAATATGAACCGATCTTACCCACTTTCACCATAGGTGTTTCTAGTTCGATTATAAAATGTTGTGCCAATTTTAAAGAAAATCGGGTACAATATGTGGATTTTAGAGTGGAAAATGTCAAATCGGGAGCGACATTTGTATGGGGGATATATCTAAATCTGAACCGATCTTACCCAATTTTTGCATACGAATTTCTAGTTGCATTATAAGATGTTCTGCCAAATTTAAAGAAAATCGGGTACAATATGTCGTTTCTAGAGCAGAAAATGTCAATTCGGGAGCGACATTTGTATGGGGGCTATATCTAAATCTGAACCGATCTTACCCAAATTCGGGATAGGTGTTTCTAGTTGGATTATAAGATGTTGTACCAAATTTAAAGAAAATCGGGTACAATATGTCGTTTCTAAAGCGGAAAAGGTGAATTCGGGAGCGACATTTGTATGGGGGCTATATCTAAATCTGAACCGATCTTACCCAATTTTTGCATACGTGTTTCTAGTTCGATTATAAGATGTTCTGCAAAATTTAAAGGAAATCGGGTACAATATGTCGTTTCTAGAGCGGAAAATGTCAAATCGGGAGCGACATTTGTATGGGGGCTATATCTAAATCTGAACCGATCTTACCCAATTTCGGCATAGGTATTTCTAGTTGGATTATAAGATGTTGTACCAAATTTAAAGAAAATCGGGTACAATATGTGGTTTCTAGAGCGGAAAATGTCAAATCGGGATCGACATTTGTATTGGGGCTATATCTAAATCTGAACCGATTTCCTCCAAATTCAAAACCAATGGTCCTTGGCCAGAAAAAATAACTTCTGCCAAGTTTCATGACAATCGGACAACAATTGCGACCTGTAGAGTGCGAACAAGCTTAGATGGACAGCAGACGGACAGACGGACGGACGGACGGACAGACAGACATCGTTAAATCGACTCAGCTGGCGATTCTAAGCCGATCCGTATACTTAAAGGTGTGTCTAGCTCAATTATTTCTTGGTGTTACAAACATTTGGTGGAAAACTAACTTATAATACCCTCGCTAAACGAACAGGTTGTGACGCCAGTATCGTCAAAACATTGCGGCGGTAGTCGGGTAGTCTACCAGGCAGTTTAACGTCCAGTTTCCAGAGAAGCAGGTATGTGGTTGAAAGGAAGCCATGGACCGGAAATTAGTTTGTCATAGGCCGAAAATCATGTCACCATGCCATTTGTAAATTGGCTTCTGTATGGAAGATATAAGGACTTTAATTTTACTTAGGGCCGGATTATGTGTGTTGGAGGTACTAGAAGGTTCGTGGTACATGACTCAGCTTTCGCATCTATATAATAACCAGTAAGGAAAGGCTAAAGTCGGGCGGGGCCGACTCTATGATACACTCCACTTTCAATCCGAATACAATTCTATTCGGTGAAAAAGTAAAAAACGGGAAGGTTTTTTGTATCCTGTAAATGTATGTGTTTGACAAAAAATTTTATATCGGAAAGGACATTTGTATGAGGATATATTGAAACCTGGAACGAAATAAGTGAAATATAAAATGTATAGTTTGGCCAAAATCGGTTAAACTTATGGGAGCAACATTTGAAATTGGGCTATATTTAAATCTGAACCGATCTTACCCACTTTCACCATAGTTTTGTTTAGTTAGATTATAAGATGTTGTGCGAAATTTAAAGAAAATCGAGCACAATATGTGGCTTTTAAAGCGGCAAAAGTCAAATCGGGAGCGACATTTGTATGAGGGCTATATCTAAATCTGAACCGATCTTACCCAATTTCTGCATAGTGTTTCTAGTTGGATTATAAGATGTTGTCCCAAATTTAAAGAAAATCGATTAGAATATGTGGCATTTAAAGCGGAAAAAGTCAAATCGGGAGCGACATTTATATGGGGGGCTATATTTAAATCTAAACCGATCTTACCCACTTTTTGCATAGGTGTTTCTAGTAAGATTATAAGATGTTGTGCCAAATTTAAAGAAAATCGAGTACAATATGTGGTTTCTACAGAGGAAAATGTCAAATCGGGAACGACATTTGTATGGGGCTATATATAAATCTGAACCGATTTGACCTATTTTCACCATAGATGTTCTTAGTTTAAATATAAAATGTTTTGCCAAATCTGAAGACAATCTGATACAATATGTGGTTTCTAGAGCGGAAAAAGTCAAATCGGGAGCGAAATTTGTATGGGAGCTATATATAAATCTGAACCGATCTGACCGATATTCACCATGGGTGTTTCTAGTGGAAATATAAGATGTTTTACCAAATCTGAAGACAATCTGATACATTATGAGGTTTCTAGAGCGGAAAAAGTCAAATCGGGAGCGAAATTTGTATGGGAGCTATATTTAAATCTGAACCGATCTGTCCGATATTCACCATGGGAGTTTATAGTGGGAATATAAGATGTTTTACCAAATCTGAAGACAATCTGATACAATATGTGGTCTCTAGAGCGGAAAAAGTCAAATCGGGAGAGAAATTTGTATGGGAGCTATATATAAATCTGAACCGATCTAACACATTTTTACCACAGGTGTTTCTAGTTACAATATAAGATGTTTTGCCAATTTTAAAGAAAATCTGTTGTAATATGTGGTATCTAGAGTGAAAAGAGTCAAATCGGGAGTGAAATTCGTATGGGGCTATATCTAAATCTGAACCGATTTTCTTCAAATTAAATAGCGTTCGTCCTTATCCCGAAAAACGTCGTTGTGCAAAGTTTCATTTGGTTCTGTCTACAATTGCGACCTGTATCGTGATTACAAGAATAGATGGACGGACAGACAGACAGACAGACAGACAGACAGACAGACAGACAGACAGACAGACGGACGGACATTGCTAAATCGATTCAAAAAGTGATTCTAAGACGATCGGTATAATTAACAATGGGTCTATCTCTCTTCCTTTTGGGTGTTACAAACATATGCACAAAGACATAATACTCTCGTGGAGTGTATAAAAATAAAATGATGTTCGTTGGTAATCGCATCACTTGAGAACGGCTGAACAGATTTGGCTGATCTTTGTTACAAACTATTCGTGGTAGTCCGAAATGGGTTTTAAGATGAAAAAACTTTTGTATAGTTGACCGCAAAATAGGAATATTTGTAAAAAACTGAAAGTGTCATTTTCTATATAATTTTTGAATGAACTCAAGGCTATAAGTCTCAATTCAAGCAATGGATATGCGACATTCTTTTATGTTTTGTTCGTTATGATTCTGCGAACGTTTTCGGATCACAAAAAATCAGATAATTATAAAGAAAAGTCAAAAAATTCGGACAAAATGAAAATTCCCAATGAGGTATTGAATGAAGACATGCGATTAATATTAGGTCAACTAGGAATGACAGCGTCACACTATCCGATGCACTAAGAATTTAATCAATAGTTGGAATGCAATGCAAAAACGATGTGAATACAATGGATTGCAAGAATAAGATGCTTTCGAAACCCACGGATTATGAACGATTGAACTATGGTGATTTTCTTCTTAGACGTTCTCGCTGACCCCGGATAATCTTTTTTGATCGTACAATTTTGGCAAAGATTCGCTAGCAAAATTCAAGTGATGCTTGCTTCATCAGGAATTTCAGCTGCGTTCTTTGAAGACTGCCGAAATGCACTCAGATTGCGATGAATATGGAAATTAACGAAAGGTGGCCAACTTTTTGATCGGTCCGGAGGAGTGTACTATGGCGCACTGTTCAATGATTCTGTTGGTGATTTTCGATATATGGACAGAATCATCTGTTGCACTAGAAAAATGCTGTTGAAAAATTGCGAATGTTGATATTTAGATTTTGTCAGTTCATGTTCCCATATGTTGCTGCAAGTCGTGTGTCGTTGAGCGAACATGGTATATATAGCTGCGAAAAACATTGGGAAGACTCTGGGAAGTGGGGAAATTAACGAATAGCATATTGAAGAAACGCTTCTTAAAGGAAAGCACGAAGATGAAGACAGTTTGAGAGTACACTCCGCTGTTAAATCGGCAATTAACGTACGACACACACGGATAGATACAATTGTGTGGGAGATAATTAAAAGGGTGTGGCAAAATCATTAATATTGTATAGTTTGAAAGTGATTTCGTCAATCCACATGGAAGTTATATTAGTTTTATTTTATTCAAAGTTTATCCCTTTTTCTGTGGGAGGTGCCGGAGGGGGCTATACAAGCGAATACTACGTCTATAAAAACATTGTCAAAAGTCAAATTTCAGAGCATTCCAATCATCCGAATAAAGTTATAACAGCTCTAATTTTACATTGGTTAGGCTGGCCAAAAGGCAAATGAGACCTACGTCAGTTGAGAGTAAACAAATGATTTCTCTCTCAAATGTGCTTCTGATCTCACAAAGTGTTTGACCTAATTTCTAAAATATATACGATCGTCCGATTTTCAATGATAATATCGCAAAAAATCCTTGTCTATTTTTTTACATACATAGCTCAAAAGATTGAATTTTAGCCTATGGACGGATGATTCTGAACCACTAAGCGTCGTGTAAAGTTTCGATGAAATCAAATTCTCTAATAGCCTTGTCACACTGCTCGCGAAATCTAGTTTGAATGGCATAAGGTCGATTTTCAAATGTGGTTTTATTACATCGTGAGTTGTAGAGACCTATTGAACCCTTTTTGTGTAAGAAATGATCAAATTCCAACCAGATTTTGAACAAAATGGACTGTTACATCATGAAACTGTTCGTCAAAGCCAGTCGCTCCGACTGCGTGTTACAGTGTGATAGACTTTTGACACTCTAGGAATCACCTGTATTGTGGGAACCAGAAGGCGTTGTCTGATTCGTAATAATATCATATTGTCGACGAAACACTGTGCCCCATTCCGATCGACATCCCCAGATAATACCATTCCGGCTGCAATATTTCTACTTGTGTCCATTTAACTACAATTTGACTGTTGCCTTTACGTATTCACCCATGGACGATTATCTATCCCAACCAATATTTACTTATGTTTGACTATGGCTTCCTTATCCTATTACATAAACTTAAGAGTATACATGTACGTATTAAAATGCTTTAAAAGGACGCATTAGGAACTAGTACCTGTTTGAAGAAACTAAGCTAAATACATGTAACTAAATGAGTGTTGTAACACACGAGTACAGTACGTTCATGGAAATAGTGAATGGTAGGTAACTCAATTGCTTCGTTATCGATCCTTCAGAACGTGTTACCAATCAAAATGGTTTAATCGATGTTTTTGGTAAAGAAAATTGTCTTGATTCGGTTTTGTTTTAAATTTTAAAAAAGTACACATTTGAAAAAGGTGCAAATTCTGAAAGTGTCAAAATTTTCCGTTTTCAGCCATCTGATCACAATGTTACATTACAAATATGAGATATTTTGCAATAATTTTCGTTTGTTAATGAAAGTTTTTAATGATGGCGTCTTCTTATTTTTACGTTTGTAGCAGGTACAAAATTTTTCTTTCCGTATCTCCTAAATGATTTCCAACTGAATATAGACACTAAGTTTAAGTTAATATCCTTGCATAAAACTTAAAATAAGACAAACAATTGCTGAACATACAATAGGTATCTTAGTTATCAAAATTCAAAATATATATTTACTTATTTATTATTTAGATCAGGTAAGAAATTTGTATAACTTTCGAGTTAGCGAAACTAAAAATATAAAGCTGGCTTTTGTAGAAAAACTTTTAGTATTTAAACAACCCGAAAAATTTTATAGTGTCCCCTAAAATGGCGTATAATTATTATAATTATAATAAACTAGCTGACACTACAAACATTTTCCTGTCTACATTTCAATTGTTTGTTTGTGATCGTCCTGTGAATTTTTTAAAAGCGATTTCAAATGTTTGAGCAAACCTGGAATGAGAAAAATTTTGTTCTCAGTGATTATTGTATCGTCGTTTGCTGGTATAGATATTCAATTTAATGACACGATCTAATTCAGATTACGCCAATGGAAGTGTCTGCACGTCCGCTTAAGTGGATTTTGAACAATGTTTAGGAACACCTTTTGCATGAGTTAGATTTTTCATACGGTGAACTGGAAAAATCGACGGGGAAGACAGACATTTCAAAGGCGATTTTGCCATTGACACTTTCAAGCAAGTGTTTTAAATATATAGTACTTAATTTAAATGTCGTGATGTTTTCCACAAAAAGGACGTATTCGAGCATTCATTTAGTTTATTGGGTGGAGTAGGCCGTGGAGTCACTGGAGGTGTTTGGTAAAAATCACCAAAAACATTAATAGACAGCGGATTTTTATGCAAATTATATTTATACACTCCACGAGAGTATTATGTCTTTGTGCATTTGTTTGTAACACCCAAAAGGAAGCGAGATAGACCCATTGTTAATTATACCGATCGACTTAGAATCACTTTTTGAATCGATTTAACGATGTCCGTCCGTCCGTCCGTCCGTCTGTCCATCTATTCTTGTAATCAAAGTACAGGTCGCAATTGTAGCCAGAACCAAATGAAACGTTGCACAACAAAGTTTTACGGGATAAGGACGAACGCTATTTAATTTGAAGAAAATCGGTTCAGATTTGGATATAGCCCCCATACGAATTTCACTCCCGATTTGACTCTTTTCACTCTAGATACCACATATTACAACAGATTTTCCTCAAACTTGGCAAAACATCTTACATTTCAACTAGAAACACCTATGGTGAAAATTGGTCAGATCGGTTCAGATTTAAATATAGCCCACATACGAATTTCACTCCCGATTTGACTTTTTCTGCTGTAGAAACTACATATTTTAACAGATCTTCTTCAAAATTGGCAAAACATCTTCTATTTAAACTAGAAACATCCATGAAACCAAATGAGCCAGATCGGTTCAGATTTAGATATAGCCCACATACGAATTTCACTCCCGATTTGAGTTTTCCGCTCCAGAAACCACATATTTTAACAGATTTTCTTCAAATTTGGCAAAATATCTTATATTTGCATGAGAAACACCCAGGATGAAAATGAGTCAGATCGGATCAGATTTATATATAGCTCCTATACAAATTTCGCTCCCGACATGATTTTTCCGCCCCAGAAACCACATATTTTCATCGAATTACTTAAAATTGAGAACTGGAAGAACCTACTGTGAAATGGGTCACTTCATTCCGATTCATTCGATTTGACAAATTGAACCAGGACATATTAGCCTATGATTAGGAAACATACAAAAATTCTTCCCGTTTTCGTTTATTCGAATAGAAAGTGGAGTGTATCATATAGTCGGCCCCGCCCGACTTTAGCCTTTCCTTACTGGTTTAATATTGAGATCATGAGAATCATTTACGTGAAGTCGTATCCAATTATAATCATCCTCTCAAACTATACTTTTGCATAAAAATCGTCAGTCTAGTCATTATTCGGTCTAATTTCTTCAAAGACTTTATGTGACACATCGTATATTCATACCGAGCGATCAATTTACGTCACCGCCCATGATCGCCGGCACAGTTATTCGACAGTTTACACTTTGGAAGTTCTTTAATATGCGTATTCAACGGCAATTTGATAGCTGAATGAGCTGTTCGACCTTTTTCAAGAACTTAGCTGCAATTTCAGATGAAGGCTGTAAAATTAAATTCTGCGAGAGAATCGTAGCCAAAATCTACACGATCAAAATAGTCTTATAGTTCCAACGTGATCGTCCAGAGGATAATCACTACAAATCCATCGTTCAAAAGTTTCATGAGTGTCGTACGTTAATTGCCGATTTAACAGCGGAGTGTACTCTCACACTGTCTTCATCTTCGTGCTTTCCTTTAAGAAGCGTTTCTTCAATATGCTATTCGTTAATTTCCCCACTTCCCAGAGTCTTCTCAATGTTTTTCGCAGCCATATATACCATGTTCGCTCAACGACACACGATTTGCAGCAACGTATGGGAACATGAATTGAAAAAATCTAAATATCAACATTCGCAATATCAACAAAATTTTTCTAGTGCAAATGTCCAGCAATTGTTTTGAAAGTACTCCAGATAGGCCGTTCCGTAACACATGATTCTGTTCATAAATCGAAAATCACCTTCCAACAGAATCATTGAACAGTGCGCCATAGTACACTCCTCCGGACCGATCAAATAGTTGGCCACCACACTGAGTGCATTTCGGAAGTCTTCAAAGAACTCAGCTGAAATTTCTGATGAAGCAAGCATCGCTTGAATTTTGCTAGCGAATTTTTGCCAAAATTTGTACGATCAAAAAAGATTATCCGGGGTCAGCGAGAGCGTCCAAGAAGAAAATCACTATAGTTTAATCGTTCATAATCCGTGGTTCGAAAGCATCTTATTCTTACAATCCATCGTATTCACATTGGTTTTTCATTGCATTCCAACTCTTGATTAAATTCTTAGTGTATCGGATAGTGTGACGCTGTCATTCCTAGTTGACCTAATATTAATTGCATGTCTTCATTCAATGCCTCATTGTGAATTTTCAGAAATGTCAAAGAGCACGTTTCTGAAAATTCACAAAAAGTGCATAAAATATAAAGATTTTTTGCATTTTGTCGGAATTTTTTCACTTTTCTTTATAATTATCTGAATTTGTGTGTTCCGAAAACGTTCGCAGAATCATAACGAACAAAACATAAAAGAACGTCGCATATCCATTGCTTGAATTGAGACTTATAGCCTTGAATTCATTAAAAAATTATATAGAAAAAGGCACTTTCAGTTTATTATAAATATTCCTATTTTGCGGTCAACTATACAAAAGTTTTTTCTTAAAACCCATTTCGGACTACCACGAATAGTTTGTAACAAAGATCAGCCAAATCTGTTCAGCCGTTCTCAAGTGATGCGATTACCAACGAACATCATTTCATTTTTATTATATAGATTCCATTGCAGGCATACTTTATTCTAGCTTTAAATAAAAATACACATAACTCTTATATAATTTCACAAACGATAACTATGGAAGTTATTACAAATCTAATCATCGATAAATAAAAAAGTTATTATATTTTCGATATTTTTTTGTAAAATTACGATTTTCGTCGAAGATACCTTTAACATTTTGGAAGTATAGACCCGATATCCACTCGCTTATATGTCCAATTAAATGCAGTTATGATTGCCACAAATGTTGCGAATTTCACAGTGGTTCGGTAACAGTCTCCAAAAAATGATTTTTCGAAAATAAACCTTTCTAAAAATCGTACTTCAACAAGAAGAGTCACAAATTATATTTTTATAAATAAATTTTGTTCAACTATACCCTATTTTCTTCCTTAAGATCCCAGCTATTTTAAAATAAAACGTATAATCTCATGGAGTGAATTTCACAGTATTACCGACTTTGCGTAGAAGTCAAGTCAAGTGACTGACTTATCATTGACCAGCGTCCAGACCAAACGGCTGAAGCCTGAAACGGTTTTACGAAATTCGTGCTTTCGGGGTGTAAAATGGGACAAAAGGTACCAACTAGAATCGTGAAATTCAGCGTAATTGAACATAAATTCATTTGGAATTTGTACTTTAAGAGAGTGAGCGGGACAAGAAGGGAATAAAATGGTACCAACTAAATTTGAAATTTGGCACGTTAATTCCTCTTACCGCATATAAACGCAATATCCATGCATTTTTGCACTTTTTATAGGCGAGCTGGACAAAAAGGGATAAAAATGGTACCAACTAAAGTATTGCAGCTAGAATCATGAATTTTAGTATGTAAATTCCTCTGACCACATAGAAGTGCAGTAAAATTGGATTTATCGAAATTTGTATTTATACAAAGGTATTAAAATGGTAATGATTACGTAAACGCGAAACATAGATGGATATTTCAAAGTGTGTACTTATAAGGAGGATACGGGACGAAAAGGGATAAATGTGGTACCAAATTAAGTACATGATTTTGGGGGAGCAGCAATAACACATGTTACCTATAGAGATTTTTCAAAATGTGATTGATTCAATAAAATCTTTTTATACCCTACACCACAGGGTATAATGTCTTTGTGCATTTTTTTGTAACACCCAAAAGGAAACGAGATAGACCCATCGTTTATTATACCGATCGATCGAATTACTTTTTGAGTCGATTTAGGGATGACCGTCCGTCCGTCTGTCGATATATTCTTGTAATCAAAGTCCAGGTCGCAATTGTCGTTAGAACTAAATGAAACTTTGCACAACGAAGTTTTATTGGATAAGGACGAACGCTATTTAATTTGAAGCAAATCGGTTCAGATTTAGATATAGCTCCCATACAAGTTTTACTTCCGATTTTACTTTTTTCCGCTCTAGAAACCACATATTTCAACAGATTTTCCTCCAATTTGGCAAGACGCAGTATATTTCAACTAGAAACAGCTCAGGTAAAAATAGGATAGATCGGTTCAGATTTATATATAGCTCCCATACAAATGATTCTTTCCGCTCTATAAACTACATATTTAGCACTCCATAAAATTTGAGAAAGCGTCTAATATTTCAACTAGAAAACCTTTGCTAAACATGAGTCAGATCGGTTCAGATTTGTATATAGCTCCAATTCAAAGTTTGTGTTCAAATTTTCTTACAAATACAGATAGAAGTATGGAGTTTTTAGTATATTCTCCTGTTATAGCTGCATCGTATATAACCCGGTTCAAATGTAATGACCTTTTTATATCCTACACCAAAGGGTATAATGACTAAGTGTAGGGTATTATATAGTCGGCCACGCCCGACTTTAACCTTCCTTACTTGTTTTTGTATAAAGCGAGGCAAATATGGATAATATTATGAGAATCTTTGGCTGTATTATAATGGAGAGGATTAAATTTACTATTACAATACTTGTTTAGCCGATTATGTAAGTTTTGTTTACTTTCTCCGTCACAAACGAAATAATGAAACTCTTTCTTAACTGTAAAATTTCATTACAAGAATACACTGGTTTCATTAATGTGTAATATTTTTTTAGTGTGCGTATTTATTGGTGGCATACAGGAAGTAAGATATAATTCTCATTCATTTTATAGTTCACTTAGCTTAAGTATTTTGGTTTCTGCGCCAAATAATTACTGCAAACTATTAATCAAGTATTTCAGAATACTAAATTAAACTAAATCAGATTTATACAAATTTGTATGAATTAAAGTTAAACTGATTCATATATATCTTAAATACTACTTAAATAATTTTAAATTAAATGTTTCTAATGAAAAATGAAGTAATGTTTGAAATTCGTCATTTTATCAGCTTTATGGAAAAAATTTCGGCAAATGTCAAAGTTTTCATTGACAAATTTTAAAAACCGCAATCTTTAGTTATTCTGTGTAAAAAGTCAATTCGCCACGTGTTAAAATGTTCTTCAAAAATCTTAAAATTGACAAAAAATCGTGAAAGATGGCAGCGCTGGTTCCAAAATTTTTAATATTGTTTTTTGAGTTTAGAAAGTCAAAATACATACATATGTACATCATAAACTATTATCCATTGGCCTTCGGTTGGGCTTAGCAGCTTCATATTTGTATATAATTTTCTCGCTTAACAAGATAGTGCTTGCTGCTTTCTTAGTTAAGGAGTAAGGTGCGGTCAGATTTTTCTTTCTGATCCATTTTAGAAAAAAAACAGTGAATAAAAATGCTGCCACCTTATTAAGTTTCTTAGTTGTATGCTAGTATGTCCAATCAAACAGACGTAATGAATATGAATATTAGTGAATTATGGGAGTTTCGCCCCTTCGCAATCCCAATCGATCTACAACTATTAGACATTTATATGGAAATTTGGACCTCCTACCTCATTTCGTTTAGATGCGTAAGAAGTGTACATCCGAGAAACGAATGCGCTTGTCTACATTTATGATCAATAATATATAAAGGCTTCGTAATTTTTGATCATCTCTAATGTTCCAGTTTTCAAGATGAGCTCTATGTTTGTTGGGATTTACATTGTACACACATATGTACATTAGGGGTGGGATAGTGCACGACTTTTCGATGTTAATATGCTGGAACCCCTAATTTTGTGAGGTTCGGAAAAAAAATTCATGAGCCAAATAATGTGGGCGGTGGGGTGAGTGTCAGTGGGCGCTCATCGTTGTCAAAGGTGATGCAAAAGGGGTAAAAATACACAAAAAGGCCCAAACTGCTTCAGACCGACCCCCATTAATATTCCCTCCCAACATTTTTTTCGAACATACATACCCCCACTCGTTAATGGAGAGAACCTATCTTCAACTCTTAAGGTGATCTCCATACGTTTTTTTTTATTTTTTATAATTTTTGTTATGACAATAAGGCTCAAAACTGCCCCGGAGTCGCTCTTAGATGGGTTAAATGTAAGACCGACCTCCATTAACTGTAACTCCCCAACATTTTTCCGAACAAACATACCCCCAACTCCTCTCCTTAATGGGGCTCGCATACAAAATTAATCTATATATATATATATATATATATATATATATATATATGTCTGTATGTTGCGTTTAGGACGCCAAACGGGTGGACTAATTCGTCTGAAAATTTCACTGTATCTAACTTCTGGTCAGAGGATGGTTCCTGGATATACTAGGTCATGATAGGAAAAAGGGGGTGGTACCTCCCACACACAAAATATTTTAAAACTATCAAAAATAACTCATTTTATCTTCCAAAGCATACGAAGTAGGGAAATAGGAAAAAAGAACCCGTGCAACGCCGGGTACAAAATACTAGTTTTTTTTATAAAATTCGCTCCCACCACTCTAAGTGACCCAAGGAGGCCCCAAGGGAAGTCAAATGTCTGACCAACCTCCAATATTTTTTCAGTCCTAAATCTAAATCGAACTGCTGAAATTCCCACACAACACTATCCCACCCCTAATGTACATGTATATGCTACGAGATTCTTTAACCACACCCTGTTAACCGGCTAAACTGAAATTTTAAATTCAATAATACCCAATAGTTATATCCTTGTGCATACTTTTTAGTCGTTTGTGGAAAGACTTATTAACAAACACACACATGCATATATGTATGTGTGTATCCAGAAAGGAGAATTAGTAAAAAGGGCCCAATTACAAGGAAAAAGTTGTAATAGGAAACTGATTCCTTGTAATAAATATGGCTGCACACATACACACATGTGTATATTGGGCATACAATGACAGTGTAAGTGCTCAGAAAAAATTGTCATTACCAAAAGTTAATTGAGATTGTCAAAACATGTCTGGCTCGGAAAAGGCAGCGATTTGGATTTTTTACTCTTCCGTTGCTAATGCAAAAAGAAACTACAGCAACACCAACAACAACAAAAATCGCAAAAATCGGGTTTATGCTTCTATGCCATGCCATGTTTATTGGCTGCCTCTTGTTTCTACTGCATCGTCGTGCCAGAGTTCTTTCTGTCTGGCCGTATAGAATTACAGCTGATGGCAAAATGCGGCAACATTGTTCGTGTGAATATATGTGTGTGTGTGTGTGTGAGGATGTGAATGGAGTGGAAATGAAATTTACGTTAATAAGACACAAAATGAACAATTAGATGTTGGCCATGTGCCAAGATATGTTCATTTATCTGCCACGTTTGCTCTTTTGAAAGTCATTCTCTCTCTTCGCATTCGCATTAAAATGAACAATTCTCTTAAATCTGCACAGAATATACATACATATGTATGTATATATAGAAACATACATATAGTTTAGGGAGATTTCTTCCTAGAGTTTGGGGATTATAACGTAAACGTGCACCATAAAGCGATTCTTATTTGCCGGTGGTGAAATGGGCAAAAGGGGTAAAAATGGTACCTATCAAACGATGACAGCAAGAAACACGAAATTCGGTAATTGAGTAGAAAGGGGATTTTTCAAATTTGTACTTTTAAGGGGATAAAAATGGTACCAACAAAACGACTGCAGATAGAATAATGAAATTCGACGTGTACACCACTCTAGTACCATGTGTACGTAAAATAAAGCGATGTTCAAAATTCGTAATTTTAAGGGGGAAATGTGGGATAAAATTGGTACCAATCAAACAGATGCAGCTAGAATAATGAAAATCGGTGCATATTTCGCTCAGGTTGCGTACATTCGAAATATAAAGCGATCTTTCTCGTACTCGTAGTTTTAGGGCCAAAAAGGGATTAAATTGATGCCTACTAAATGACATTCAGATAGATAGATTCCTCTGATTGTGTAGACGCGCGACATTTTGGAAATTTGAACTTTTAGGGAAAACGGAGCAAACAATAGTACCAATCAAACGGATGCAGCTTGATTCATGAAATTCTATTTATATATTTTTTTGACTTCGTAGACGCGCAAAACAAAAGTTTTTCTCCAAATTCGTACTTTTAGGGATAAAGTGGGGTAAAAGAGATAAAACTGGTACCAAGCAAACGGATGTAGCTAGAATCGCAATATTAGGCGTATCATTCCATTGCGATCACGAAAGATAATGGAATTTCCTTTCTGATGAATCTATATATATAAAAGAATTGCGTGACTGACTTATCATTGACCAGCCCCCAGACCAAACGGCTGAAGCCTGGGTCATGAAATTTATATGACGTAGACGTCGACTAAGAAAGGGTTTTACGAAATTCGCACTTTTAGGGAGTAAAATGGGACAAAAAGGGATAAACATCGAACTTTCGTCCTGACTAAACGGCAGTAGCTAGAAACATGAAACTCAGTGTGTTCCTTGCAATGACCGAAATTTGTACTTATAAGGGGTGAGCGGGACAAAAAGGGATAACAATGGTACCAACTAAATTATTCGTGAAATTTGGAGTGTAAATTCCTCTGGCAACGTGGAACATAAATGGATATTACAAAATTTGTACTTATAAGGAGGATGCGGGACGACAAGAGATAAACGTGGTACCAAATAAAGTACATGTTTTTAGGGGAAGCAAGAACACATGTTACCTATAGTGACTTTTCAAAATGTGTATTTTTTGGGAAAGAGGTGCTAAAAGTTATAAAGTGAGTAATGAAAAGTGATAAAATGAGGTCGAGGATAAAAAAGGCTATGCGGTTGTAATTTTTTGTTCAAAACTGGGTTGAAAATGATAAAAACTATACATACGAAGGGAGAGTTCAGCCAAATTAGTACACATCGACAAGCACATTCTATTGACAATATATGAGTGCTATCTAATAGGAGATTTCCAAATTATTATTTTAGATTTATCTATATCCACCAAAAGAAAATCAAATAAATACTATCCAAAAACAGAGACGGATAACTAATAACAAATAACTGGATTTTTTGTGTGCGAAGCAGCGTGTACTGCTCGTTACTTTGATATTTATAGTCAAGAGCTATCAAGCAATAAAAAAACATATTTAGACACGCCCTATTAGAGGGTGTGGTCTTTAAAGTAATTAACGAATTTTATTTCAAAATTATAATAAAGAAACATCACAATTTATGTAACAAATATCAGCAAAAATCATAATTTTCCTAATATTTTATAGCACTTATACGTGAAGTCGACAGCCTCTGTTCTGCCGGTAATACTGAGGAGAGCAATCCATGGTAAGATTTGG